>JAUTXW010005010.1:0-600000 GCA_030620095.1 Kuschelorhynchus macadamiae | reverse complement strand
AAATCAATATTATCTTATAAATGTCAGGACTTGAACCCCCCAAAAGTCGGTGTCTAGTTGCGCCACTGTTTACCGTTTTTATATATAGTGGGATTGAAGGAATTTTAATTCCAATACAAATGGTTATTTCAACTTAAATTTCAATATTTTATTTAGTTTATCTCACAAGATCCTTTATACAAATTGATTTTTGAGGTACTATACAGGGTGTTCCTCCTAAATATATTATTAGTAAATATTAAAGGATAATATGATATTTCAGATGTCAGACAGATGAATATGCTGCATTCTGGTCTTGACCGGGTTGCCTAGAAACGATATTTTTTTGTTTTATTTTATTTCTCTGTAATTTTATTTCTTCTGATCTTATTTGTTACTTTTGTTTATTTTTTTATCCTTATTTTGCCCAAGCCGAAAAATATTTTATGAAAAAATTATGATGGATGTTCATCAAATAAAATATTATGAAGTCAATCGGTTCGTATTAATGTCATTTCCCATTTACCAATATCTGTGGCTTGAGTAAAAACCTCAACTCTCTTCATCACTATCTCCAAACGTTTAATCTTATCCTAGAAGGCTTTCAAATATTGAATAGAAGAGATTCGATATCCTGTGGCTCAAACTAGCCCTCAGAACTTTCACTTAATGTATTTGTTGTATTTGTCGCTCCCCCTTAGGCAATTTCTTCAGCGAGCTCTTTGACTTACAGTCTGCTAAAGTGGATTTGCTAATCTCTAAATATCCTTCTTTTGAAATCAATATCCTTGGCGACTTTAAAAAAATGGTTAGGGTCTACTAAAACCGATCTCAAGATAGAGCCGCAGATGCCTTTACAATTGCTAATCTCTTAGCAACTTCATCACAGAACCTACTTACTTCCCGCGCATCATCACACGTAGCCAAAATCCATTGAAACAATTTCTCACCACTCACCCAGAATCTTATTAGTCTTCTATTTCTGCTCCTATGACATATCCAAACCGTCTGATCAAGTCTGACAAGCCGCACTTTTTAACAAACTTCCTGCCTATGATTTGTATTTGGATTGTCTGTTTTCTTTTAACAGAAGTATTTCTTTAGTGCTTAACGGCCATTTGTCAGACTTTCACCAAATCAACGCAGACGTTTTAGAGGGTTCAGTGTTGGCATCTACTCTATTCCTCCTGCGCAACATTGATCTGCTTTCTTCTACCAGCAATCCTATTCACAACTAACTCCACGAGAATATACCATTTACCAAACTTGTCTTCAAGACTGAAATTAATGGGTAGCAAACAACCTTGTCCATTTTAACCTCACTAAGATACAATGATGTTTACTACCTCACAAATTATCTCCAAATACCCATAATACTATCTAATGAATTATCAAACGTCAAAGATTCCTTTAGCCTAGTTGGTATCACATTTTAGAAGCCGCGAAGAAATTGGGTTTCCTTTTCAGAACTTAAAAATAATTGTATACCTTTTACACTTCGCAATTCAGACCCATCCATAGTTATTGCTCGCACATATGGGGAGTTGCCTCTCCTTCAACCCTTAAAGTCCTTGACTCTATCCAAAGAAGGGCTATTATCCCGATTGATGATCGAAACATCAAAAAGAAGCTTGAATCACTACAACATCATCAAACGGACGATCTGATCTTAAAGCAAATACGTTACCTAAAACTTAGGCCTTTGGCTTTCGTGGTCTGCATATAGTTACAACAATTTTTCATTCCCTTAACAAATAGAATTTTTAGAAGAAATTTTCTGGGTAAGTGGGAAAAAATATCTGTAAGAGACAATTTTGTCAGTTAATCTCTATATATGATTTTTTAAACAATGTATTTTTGTACGAAGATTTTACCAGTTCATATTTATGTAAGATTAGATTTTCGCTGTTTTGTTGTGCCATATCAGATTCGTACAAAAATTTTACCAACTGATCCCTGAATTACATAAGTTCTTTGTGCAAAATTTGTAATTCACAGTTGATTTGTGTGCTAAATAAGTAGTTTTTCACACCGATATTTTTAATATTTCATTAGGCCGCCATTTTCTTTCGCACTATTAAATTCGTTTGACTTGATTTTTGTGCAAAATTTAAAATCAATCGAATAAATAATTTTTCAGGCAGAAATTTAAGGTCAACTGGGTAAAAAATAGTTTTCTTACACTGATTTTTGAAAATTTCATTAGACAGCTATTTTGTTCTATCGTGTCAGATTTTTAACAAAATGTTACGGATCCATCCCCGTTCAACATTTAATTTTGACCAAAATTTAAAGTTATTCGGGTAATTTAAAGACATGCGGCGAAGAAAGACAGACAGACGGCGAAAATATATATTTTGACTAAAACGGACTCTAAAACATGAAGGTCAATAAAAACCTGGGAGGATGATTTTTTTCACGATTACAATACTTCCCTCATACGAGGGAAGTAATACTTTTTCGATAATTCCTTCCATTCACGCATAAGAATTTGTTTTACATTCCATATTTATTATAACCAAATAAATATATTTTTTTAATTTCTTGCTATACAAAAAATAACAGTAAAATAATATTATTACGCCACTGGTGATATCAATAACGAAAATAATTATAAAAAAATGGCTAGAGATATGACTCATAGTAATCCAATGTCATATAAATCATAAAACATATCCCTATACCACAGCAAGGAACATGACGTAGTTAATATACATTGATCACAGTCACAAGTGAATTTTTTCTTTTTACACCTGTGTTCAGTGGCGTAGGTACATCCTCACCACCTCCGCAATCCCGGGGGGCTTACGGATGCTAGAGTGCCAGGCGACAATGTAAAATGGAGGCCAAGGAAAAGTATGAATGACCTTTTCTTTATTCATGAGTTATTTTCTGTCATACATATAGGGGCACTTTGTTCAATTCTGCCTGTTTTTTAGGGCACTTTATTAAATACTGCCGGTTTTTTACTAAGCCCTGTATAGCTCGTTAAAGCAGGACTACCATTCTGTAATACTAGGATCAGATACTTAAACATATCCAAAATTGAAATCAAAATATAAAGAAATAAGAAAGTTATAAGTGTTGACGACAAATTGACAAAAAATTAGTCATTGCAGTTAGAAGTGTGACCACTCTAGTAAAATAGACGCATTAATTTTTATGAAAAAAGTTCTTTTATGTTAAAATAAGAAAAAAAGTCAATGCTTACGACTAAAACTTTTCTCATGTCGGCAACATATTTCCTTTCCGTAGATTTGATCTCTTCCAGAATATACTGAAGCCTAAAAATGAAAGAAACCGCCCAAAAATTAAAGCGAATTATTTGATTAATACTATAAAATAGTTTTATATATACTTTGAAAAATCACTTGTTACACCCAAGGAGCAAAATGTATTCGAATTTAGGCACAGTTTCTTTGTGTCTAAATAGTGTCGACACTTGTTCTTGGAATTGTGCCCTATTTGACACTGTGTCTAATTTTAAAAAATCTGTCAACACAATATCAACTCAATAGTGTTAAAAAAGAGTTTACCTTAGATGACTAGATTGTCCATTAAATAAGGTTGATTCAGCGAATTTAACAATCACTTTAAACGAAAGCCTAAAAATAGTAGAACTACCACACGAAAAGTGTACAGGAAGTAGAGAAAACCCAAAATAAATTAAATAATGACATAAATGGGTCTAATCATGTTGCATTGGCCTCACAACCGCAACATGAGCAAATTTCAGAAGTATTAATAAATGAGGGAAAGGAAAAACGGGTTATTAGGGATGAAAACGAGGCGGCAACATTCAATCCGTTTCACCAACATCAATAAGAATGTACGTTAGATTCCAACTCATGAAAATATCTTTTTAATGATGAGGAGTATAATTATGATTTAAGTGATGATAACAGTGATTTTGAAGATGAACCAAAAATATAAGTAGCGTTTGTGGAGAATCTGAAAATATGGGCACTTACACATAAAATTACGCATCGCATCTTAAATGAGCTACTCAACTTATTAAAAGTCGAATCATCTCGATCTCATCTACATAGAGATCGTAAAACATTGCTTGAAACGCCCTCAAAAGTAAATATTGTACCAATGGAAGTAGGTAGTTACTGGTACAATAGCCTAGACACATTTTAATCTTCCGTGTTGATAGTTTGGATTCATTTAGCATTAAGTTTCAGCATCGGTAGTCTTCCAATATGATATGTAACAGTTCAAAGACAGAATTTAGGCCAATTCTGTGCAATATTGATAATATTCCTGATGGTTTTAGTCCAATGCTTATTGCTATTTTCTTTGGAGAAGATGAATCAAATTTACAAGAATTCCTGACACCTTTTGTTGATGAAATAAACAAGTTGCTTGAAAATGTAATATAAATAAACAGTCATGAGGTAAAAATTGAGATAAGATGTTTCATTTTGTGATTTGTTATCATCCTTGGATATTTTTCGCGGTCAGTAAATAAACCCTGCTTTTTCCCAAACTGTTGGTACAGTGCACAGTTGCACCGGATTATTTTCCACGGTTTTTACTATTTTAAATGACGTTATTTATTGGTAATATTGGTAGCGGCAGGCGGCAAAAAACAGGGGTGAAATTTGCAAATTTCGTGGTTATAAAATTCATGTAGTAGTAATGTGTTCGAATCGAGCCCAAATTGGAACCGTTGATACGCACAGGGCGTGTTTTAGATGCAATATGTCTGAAAAAAGCAAACCAATCTTAGATACATTATGTACGCGAAAGCCAAATAAATCCTATATGGCCAAACAGACACATTTAAATAGAGTTTTGGTCAAATATCAGAAACACGGGTCTAAAGTGTTTCCCCCGATTTTTATGTGTCAAGTTAGGCAATTTTTGAAAACAAAAGGGGCTATTGTAGAAAACATGTGTTCATTTCGGCACAATCATTAAAACGCCAGGTTTTGTTAAGAAAAACTCCACAATGCTTAATTTGATAACAATGCCGGAAAAAATAAAATTATCTCTAATTTAAATTTTTTTTTGAGCCAAAACATACACAGTGTGCTGTCAAAAATCATAATAAATCTATTAGGACCTGTTTTTTTAACTATTTCAAAAATAAAATTTACTATAAAGTAGCAATAGTTTTAAATATTTAAAAATATGTATTGTTTTTAAGGCCCGTGTGTTTTATTAACTATTATCAGAAATTTTGAGGGCGCCGATAAGTTAAGCTCGCGTATCACCCATACCTACCTATTAAATATTATTAATATATTGTGTTCATTGTGCAACTAAATTATTTTAAGTATAAATATGTTTTGTGTCTGTAATAAATTTATTTTTGTACAAAATCGACACACAAATATAATTTTGGCTACAAACTGGATAAAAGTGTGTCGATTTTGAAACCATAAAGACGCAATTCGGTAACATTTTGGGAAAAAGGCGACCTAAAGTCTCACTGTGGACACATTATAGTGAAAGTAAAGGCATATTTTAAACTAACCTTTGAGTATATTTTGAGCAGTATCTGGTATAAATTTTGATCACCATTTCGGCTTTATTTTCCACTTATAGTGGACGCGGTGTCGACAAGGTTGAGTAAAAATGTGTTGTGTCCAAACCTACGTGTCGACACTTTGTCCAATAAGTGTCTATAATTGTTCCTTGAGCATGTTTAAGAATTAGGTCAGATATCAATAAAAGAAACTCACGTAGTATTCCAGCTATGAGATATGCAAATAATATTATATATATAATAAAATGATCGAGCAAGGATTAACTAGAAATATAAAAATATGTGATTTGGTTTAAGCTTCACAAAACAATTTATATATGCATGTCTATTGCATTAATACTCACGTTTCCTTTTTTATTTGTGGAACCGAGTATAAAATTTCATGTTCAAGTCTTATGCTCTCATAATAGTTATCATCATCCTGGCCCTTAATTTCCTCTTCAGCGTTGCAGTAGTAGTTGTTTATTGTATTTATATATTCAGGTTCAGTTTCATTTTCTGGATACGGAGCAACTCTCTCAATTCTGACTATTCCTTGATCGTCGCAGTAAGTTTCTCTTCTAGCAGCGCTGTAGCCATAAGAACTTGAAGCGTTTTCGATATCGATACCTACCAGTAAAATTCCAATATTTTCAAATGCTTTAGATAAATTAAAAAAAAATAGTGTACAGATATAAGCAGTTTATTGGTTATTGCCGTTAAAACATTGTTAAAAAAGATATTGTTTATTAAAAACCAAAGATCCTTGTCTTAAAAATTACAATTGGCCTTATTTAATTCCTTAAAGGGTGTGTCACGGAGAGTCCTATTACTTAGTTCTCAACAAATCATACAGAACACCATAAGTTATTTGGAAAATATTGTAGAGCTTTCAAGGCTGATATTTTTACTTAGCGTTATTATTTTGTCATTATTGTAAAATATAGAACTGAGTACGTATACTAGTTCGTATTAAAAAAAATTAAACTCTTTATTAATTGTTGTCAGTCCCCTTAAATTTAGTTTTGATCATATCTAGATCATCATTTATAAAACTTGTTTTATGTTCAAAAAGTACAATTTTCCTGGATTCGTCTGTAAAATATAATATTGTTTAAACACATTAAAATTGGGATGGGGCAAAATAACCGGTTTCCTCAATAACCAGCTTATACAGAAAAGAAAACAAGAATCAGTTATTTTATATTATAACAAAATCTTAACGAAGTTTTTTAAAACTTTTTATTAACTTTGATGGTTTTTTTTGGGCTATATTTTGAATTGAATGTTTACTAACACAATATAAAGGGGCCTTGTAAATTATTGCTAAAACGATTTTAAAAATAGCTTAAGACGATATTTTTTGCTTGATTTGTTTTATACAAAAAATGCAGTCGTAGTTATAATCCATTTATCGAAATTTCATACAGTGTCTCTTAAAATAGTATTTTCACCAAAACGAATGTTTTCAAACTAAAATAAGAAAGAAAAAAAAATACTACGTTTATTAGAGAGAGTAAATATTTAAAAGAAATGAAAAAAAATTAGTTGCCTGGCAAAGGGGCACATCTTTAGAACATGTTTTTGCAAAGTACCACGAGCTGTCTTCAAGGTTACCACGCGAGCTATATTATCTCGCTCTGGGTGCAATTTAACTGTTCTACCTAATTTTTAATGGAGGGGAGTCGTTTGTTCCTTTTTAGTGAGCACAAGAGTGCCTTCATTAACGGGGGACGACGGTTCTGTCCATTTGGACCTTTGTTAAAGAGAATTACTGTATTCGGTGGACCACTGTTCATAGAAATCACCCGGGATTTGCTGAATTAATTGCCAACGATTTAACCGGCTCAGGTTTAAATAACTCGACAACTAAAAAATGACCCGGGATCAGGGGCTGAAGGTCATTAGAATCTTCACACATAGCACATAGAGGTTTTAAATTTAGTACCGATTCTATTTGCGTTAGAATGGTACAAAACTGTTCGAAAGAAAAGGTCTAAGTTCCTAAAACACGGTAAAAGTGACCTTAATGGATTTAACACTCGCTTCGGCAAGTCCATTAAGACTTGGAGCGCCATTAGGGTTAAAATTCCAGGCGATTGAAAGGACTTGGACAACCATTTGTGCCAAATCAAGAAGCATCCTATACGCTCCTTTGAAGTTTGCGCTAGATCGGAATTGGCCCCTGAATGTATGGCCTTAGTAGTTGGGCAAACAAATACACAGACGTCACCCTTATAGGTTTTAGTTCTCCCTGTGCTTGCTAATTAAAAGAGAAAATTGGCCAGCAAGACAGCATATACACAGACAGAAAAAAATGCTTTGATCTGAGAAACCTTGAGAGCTGGCAAATCGGCCATTTAAAGGTTGTATGACTTGGATTTACATCGAAAACATTTAATGCATCTTGAGAAGCATTTATAGATGGGGTTCCGGGGCGAGAAAACCCAAAATTGTTAAAGTAAATATTGCATCTTTTTAAATTCAGCCTGCAGATATGTGTTATGAAAAAATTCAATTATCAACTCAGTTAGCTTATGGTACTTAGGCAGTGAAGTTGAAAATCATATGAGAATTAAGATTTCCTGAGTCTACCACCGAATCTTAGTACACCATCCGCGTCGATAAAAGGATCAAGTCTTTTAAAAGGTTCTGGCAGCAAGGAAGTTTGGTTTATTTTTGAAATAATATCTAAAAAGGACTCCTGTTGAATGTATTTTACTATAATTTTAAGTGAAGATTTCATGGGGGCTTAAATCACCTTGAGGTTTTGCCTTTAACTTTGATACAAAATAAAGAATATAAGCGACCATCCTTAGAATATTCTGCCAAGTAGAGAATTTCTCTAACAAAAAAATAATGAAATTCGGAGAAGATATAGACATCGATAAAACCAAAGAGTTTTCTTCCTTAGATACATCAGGATCGGTTTGGGAATACAAATTAAGTTGTATCGGCCAGAGATTCTTTTCTAGCAAAAAAAACTCGGGACCAGAGCACCCTATTGCTGTGTCTAAAAGTTGTGCAGGGGTAAGACCGCGACTAGCACAATTAGCAAGATTCAGCGCTGACGAAACGAAACACCAAAAGGAAATGGGTACGAGCTCCTGAAACTATCTATCTACCAAAAATAACTTTCATTTCTGCAAAAATGTTACTGTATAGACTGCTAATTTTAAAAGATAAGCTGATACGGGTTATTCCATGAATTCGGATAAGTTAGAACAGTTTTGATTTAGATGTAATCCTTCACCCCAACTTTGTAGCGTTATAGAATTCAGGACGGACATTGAAATTTTAGTAATGTATATATTTTAAAACCATTATAACTTTCACATACCTTCATCATCGTAACTATCTCCTGAAGTTGTAGAGTAAATAGTAGTTCTCTTAGAATCAGTTCCCGACTTAGACCCGCTCACAGAATTTGATTCACCACCTTCCATTAGAATAAGGGTTTTATCGCTATTAGCTAAAACATTAGATTTAGAATTTGCTTTCATCTCATCAAAACTACTGAGGTCGACGCTTTGCCTGTCAATCTGGATGCTACACACGATTAGTTCTTTTCCATCGGCGTTGTAAGATTCTAAATAGTAAAGACCATTTTCAAGATCTTCACTGAAAAGAGTCTCACCAAATTCGTCATCTTGATCTTGAACAAGCAGATTTTCATATTCAATTTCTTGAAATTCAGGTTTGGAAAAACTTGTTAGAGTTTGATACAGATTTCCTAGAAACAAAATTTAAAAAATAATAAATACTTTCTTTTACAAAGTAAGTAAAAAAAGGAATTATTTATTAGCTTATAAGCAAATATTAAAAGCTGAAAACCTTTAGGAATTTAGTGGTTATCCCTACATAAGATTCTATGATATTTTAAAACTTAGAATTTTGGAGTAGTAGCCAGCAACATAATAATATGGCCTCTTAAAAGACAAATAGATAATGTAAAACATGGATATAAAAAATAATTGAGAACAATATGTGCCTATATATGCATGACTTTTAGCAGCATATGCGGGACCGCATTGAGATATGCAACAAAATAAACAGAATATGAAAATACAATAAACTACAGGTTTTGAAAAACGTGTATTAAGCTATTAAATTATACTATTACTTAAAACTAAATACTCAGTTTTAGAAACATTTATATTTATACTAAATAATTAAGCATTAAATTATAAATATAATTAAATGCTTTTCCAAATTTATTATCAAGCTTAAACTTATGTCTTGTCTACTGTCGCTCAATGTATATTTGTAGCGAGAAAGGCTAGATTGTACCCTCGACAGAATACGTAAGAGGAATATATTTTAAAATATATTTTAATAAAGATAATATTTGAAGAGCCATTTAAGATATCTAGCCTGAAAATTTTGAAACCAACATTTTTGAAAATTTTCATTGTCTCCTTTTCTACTTGCCTTTAGAGAATAATGTAAGCAGGTAATTAAATGAGACGATCTATAAGCTAACCTACCAATAAATATAAACATAGTCATCAATTTTCGAAAAAAATAATATTGTTGAAAAATATCTTCGGCAAAACCCTCAAAGTATAGCCTAAAAATTAAATAATATGGAGGGATATGTATCATCGCGTCCAAAAAAAAAACTGGAACAAAACCTTTATAATTATATCACCTGGACTATTATAAGTTACCCATTGTCAAATAGAAATTTGGCAGTAGTTGTCAAATTTGACAATTAATTAAACATTCACGTCAGAAATTGAATCGTTTAGAAAAATATTACCAGTGAGCTGCTATTTAGCAAAAATTCTGTGTTATTAGCTGAATCGAAATTCCATGAGCCTGGAATATAATAAGAAATCTAGTTTCATGACATTCAGGAAATTTTGTATGCAGAGGAAGATGCAAGATTAGTTCATTATCTGGAAAATATTCCATTTGAAACAGCAGTCAAAGAGGGGGTGAATTTACTGAATCAGTCTACACGGCTCACCAAAGCATTTGCTGCTCGAATGTTAGACAAACTAATGTATTTTCTGTTCTTGCTCGGATTAACGCCAGAGGATCAGGTATTTGTGCGATTATTATCCTGGCCTTCGAAAAGTCCCCACTTAAACTACATTGAGAATGTTTGAGGGGAAATGACGATAGTATAATGTGCAATACGTGCGGCACATTTCATACTCGTGTGAAAGTCGGGAGCCAAAGGCGAGTGCAGCAAACACACAAATATGAAATGTTGTTTTCGCTCGTGTTTCACACTATGCATTTCCACGACTGCATAGAAAACTTTCTTTAAAGATAAATTAATTAAACTGGCAACACCGCAATACAGCCCATATGGAAAAAAGTGCAAGACACTTATTTTGGTTAAATGTATTTAATTATGCAATAATGTAAACTTTTTAGTTATTATTTTTTTAAATGTCCCGTTTGTGTCTGTGAGTTTAATTCATATCATATTCTGGGTTATCATTGGAAGCCCACGTTATAACAAAGATGTGCATTTATTATTTGATAACACCAATTTCAATCAACCTGTTTTTATGTAATTCCCACATTGAAGGGCGATACTTATCATGCAAGTGGAATATATTGCACACAAAGCAAACTTATGAAAGCTGCGTTTTCTCGTATCGGGTCGCTCGGTAAGTATGAACAAACCAGAAAACACTACTATCGGAAAATGACAAATATTACAATTTTTTGTGCAATATTATACAACTTGCATAGCAGGTATCGCGTAGCGCTTCCATGCGAGAATTACATTTAAAAAAAGGTTACTCTTGCAAGCTGTGTTATTAAGTAATAAATGCATATATTTGTTATAACGTGTGTTTCTGATAATAATCCAGAATATGTTATGAACAAACGGGACATTTTAAATGGTAATAACTGAAACGTTTACATTTACATTGAACAATAACAGAAATTAAATATATTCAATAGAAATACATTTGTTTAAACCACAGTGAAACAAACTGAAAAAGTCTTGCACTTTTACGGTATATGCATGGTTAATTTAATATTCAAAAATTTCCTGTGCAATCGTAGAAAAAGTTCAATGTGAAACACTCAAATTTTTCTCGCCTTTGATTCTTGACACCAAACACTCACACCCGTATGAAATGTGTGGCACTTGCACAATTTTCCCCAAACATTCTCCATGAACTTGAAGTTTAGATTGTTCGAAGGCCAGGATAATAATACCACAAATACCCGAACCTCTGGCGTTAATCGAAGCTTAGACATTAACAGAAAATCGATTACTTTGACTAACTTTATAAGCATTCTAACATTACGACTTTTCTCAACTGACCATATTTTCCCACACGTTATTCAGATTTACACTATTCTCTTTTAACCATATTTGCTTATTTTTTTCAGAGAGATAAAATTAGTTAAGAGCACAACAATTTTTAATAACATGTCTTTGACGTGTGTATATAGTAACGCTTTCTATTTTAGACTTAATCCAGGCGTTTTTTAAAGTAAATTTATGTTCGACCCAGGCACGTAGTCCTGGTGGTCTGGACACGTAGTCCTGGTGGTTTGGACCCCCCTCCCGAAACTCTAAAAATATGACATGCAAATAAATATAATTAATGTGACTGTTAGAAAAAGCATATATATAGAAGAACAGAACATTTTTCAGGGCAAATATAAAAACAGCTGGAAATTGGAAATTATGATGATAGCAAAAACAACTACTAGAACGGTTATAATAAAAATTAAGTTGAAAGCAAACTAACGAAGATTCGGAGACCAAGAGTTATAATAATTAAATTTTATGATTTGTTGGATATTTAAAAAATAAACTATTGTGTGGTTGGGTCTTTATTTCATTTTATTATATTTATTCTTTAGTTAGTATTTTTTAGTATTTTTAGTATTATTGTATATTTTATTAAATATACATACCATCTTCGGATTTCATGAGGCCATTTAAATTAATCAAATCGTTGTCATTGATTTCACTGCTGTCTTTAATGAAGTTATCATCGCTATAATTAAGTAGCGTTAAATTTTCAAAGCTCAGATGAAAATCTTCTTTGAAGCCGTCCGCCCTCATATTTTCCATTTCTTTATCCATTTCGTCGATCAAACTTTTTCTAAAATTTTCGGTTTCACCATTTTCTGCCGCATCTTTAAATCCTTCAAAATGTTTTGCAAGCTCTTTTACGCTAAACGGTTTTTGCAACACACCTGTTCTTCTTCGCTCCGTACGTCTGTTTCGTTTAGATCGGTTGTTTTTAATAAATCTTCCTCCCATAACTGGTGATGCTTCGGAGTCTTTGGGAATATCGTTTTCATCTGCTTTTTGTGTGATTTCAGATTTGAGTACTCTGTCCTCATTATTTATTTGTACAAAAGATTTGTGCTTCCACCATTCGATGGAATCGAGTTCCGGTATCTTTTCATTTTCAATCACTTCAGTTTCGCTTTGTTCCAATCCATCTTGACCTTCTAGATTCGTAGTAGTAACAAGTTCTTCACTACTATCCTCATGAAAATGTTCCATATTTGTTTCAAAGTCTGTTTCATAACTGACTTCCGGTTCGTCAGTGGTCGTGTCAGCACTGATAGACCCTAAAATTACAATACGTTATTAGTTTATTATATCACCGCTGTGAGAAATAATCTTAACCGAAAGTTTTAAATTACAATTAAGAAAAGATTGATTAGCTTCTGTATGCTGTTTGATTTTCCTTTTCTGATTCTGACAGTCACAATATTCCTAGGTGAGTTAACCATAATTAGTCTGGTATCAGTAGGTAATAGGAATTTAGATGATGTAAAAACCTATCAAATAATAGTTTTTATATTTTAACGAAATAAATTATTTATCAAATTGAATCTCGGATATTTGATAGAAACAGAAGTGTTTATTGAAACCTTGTATGCAAATACGTTATTTATTCCGTCCTGACACTGGAACCTGTAGTGGAAGATAGATCAAAATACAAGAGTTCTAACCACACTACACCACAACTTGTTACGTTCTGGACGCGGGTTTCGCTAACCAAGTTAGCATCATCAGCAGATGATATAAACTGTTTATATCATCTGCTGATGATGCTAACTTGGTTAGCGAAACGCGCGTCCGGAACGTAACAAGTTGTGGTGTAGTGTGGTTAGAACTCTTGTATTTTGATCTATCGTTATTTATTATCGAAAGTTTAACTTAAGATCTTTATTTCGTCGAAAATGATATTAAGATAATAAATTATATTAAAAGAAATTGTCTGAATTGTGTATTTTAGTGTTCGGAGGTCAAGTGTTAGTACATATTAATACATTCGTATCGTCACTTTTAAAGTAATTGACGCAGTTTTTGAAACTTCAAAAATTGTATTATACACATAATATGAAATCAAAATTTAGAAAAGCCTCTATTTTTTAGCTTTACTTGATGGTTGCAAAACTAACTTGTTATTACTTATCAATCTCCAGGCGACAAATAAATATGAGTAGTTTACTTTACGCTGATTACGAATCTGAAGAGATTTTTTTTCGCTCTCGTTTCATTTCCGAGTTATTCATTCTCAAAGTTCACTGGTAACGATTAAAATATCAAAATACCACAAAATTTTCAATATGTGTTATTTTATTCATAAGTCACTTTAGTAAAATTCTATATGTCTATTACTAAAATCGCAGTTAATAGGGAATTTTTTTTTGTTTTTATGTTTCTTGTTGGTAACAACTGCCACTTTAAAAAAAGTAGGCGGAAATAATTTAATTTTAAATTTGAGAAATTTTATAAAAGTGTCAGTTTTTGATACAGTTAACTATGGATATTTTGTTACATAGGGGATCGTTACCTAGTTCCAAGTTGGTAGCCAAGAGCGCGGAGGCACTTGGTGGATCGGTACCAGGTTAGCCCCAAGTTAGGTGCCAGAGCGTGACAGTGCGGAGGCTTCCTGGTTAAACACGATAGCACACGAATTTGAGTGTTATAGCTTTAACGCCTAATTTAATATCCGATACCGCGAGGTGGATCTGCTCCGAGTTAGCACCAGGTTCGTCAATACAGTCATCATTAAATCCATAATGGAAATATGACGGTTTCGGGGTAGTATAAATTTAAGATTGCCACTCAAATCAGCAATCGGTACAGGTAGGTGTCAAAAAGGGCTTATTATTCTTTAGCGCCGAGATTACATCCGCCCAATCCACCTATGTAACAAAATATGTATAATAAACTGTATTAAAAACTTGATAAAAGTTCTCAAATTTAAATTTTTAACTTTTACCGCTTTTTTTTCTCTTCGATTGTTGTCTACACCAAATACAAAATCAAGAAAAATTCCCTATCGAAAATACGATTTTAATCAAGTGATTTTTGAGTAAAATAACGTTAAAATTTAAAAAATATATAGTATTTCGGTATTTTAATTATGTATTAAATTGATTTACTATCAAAATTACTAGAAGAAAGTGAATAATTGTAAGTACAAGATTGTGAACTTTGACGATGGATAACTCGAAAACGAAACGAGGCGAAAAAATTACTTCAGATTCGTTAGCGACGCCCCAAATTCTAGCTGCTTACTAAATTTCATTAAAATCGGTGATAGTGACGGTTTAGTAACGTGTTCATATACAAATTAACCTTTCACTTTTTTAGATTAATGAATCGTATATCGTAATATATCCATTTTTTTTAATAGTATTAAGTATTAATAACTAAATACGTACAGAACTAAATTTGTCATGCCTCATTTTCCTCAATAAACGAAACGATACAAAAAAGATAAGTTCTGTTTAATTCTGTTGCAAACCATTTTTTACTTTCCTCGTGAAAGGGAAGTATTGTAATCGTGAAAATATCACCCACCGAGATATTTTCAGATCTGTACATGTTTTCCCAATTCCGTCGGTCTGTCTGTCTCTCTGCCTGCCTGTCGGTCTGTCTGTTCGCGGTATAGCCAAAAAACTACTTACCCGATTTACCGAATTTTGGTCAAAAATTAAGGGTCATATAGGGATGATCTGGTAACATTTTGGTAAAATCCCAATATGGCAAAACATAATGGCAGCCTAGTGAAATGTTTAAAAAAATTATTACTAAAAGCCTAATCCAATTTATCTCAAATTTTGCACAAAATTAAAGTATTAGGTAGGAATCAACTGGTAAAATGTTGATACAAATCCAAGATGTTCCGCCATCTTGGATTTAGTGAAACTGGTGACTTATTAAAACAATTAAAAATTCAGCCTGAAAAAACTACTTAAAAGACTGATTTCAAATTGTATGCTGTAACTAACTGTGGTAAAAACATGAACTTGTAAAACTGTGGTTATAGGTGCCAAAAAATATGTTTTATCAATTCCGTCGGTCCCTCTGTCGGTTTGTGTTTGTGTCTGTCAGCTCGCGGCATATAAAACTACTTATCAGATTGATTTCAAATTTTAGGCAGAAATGAAGGGTCATAAACGAATGATCTGGTGCTTAGTGAAATTTAAAAAAATATATTACTAGAAAAAAACTACTTATCCAGTTTATCTCAAATTTTGCACAAACATCAAGTATTATGTAGGAATCAACTCGTAAAATTGGGGTACGAATTCAAGATGGCGGGACAAAATGGCGGCTTAATAAACTATTTAAAAATTCAGCCTAAAAAAACTAATTAATGGATTGATTTTAAATTCAGATTCAAATGTAAAAAAATATTACTTAAAAAACTATCAAATTTGCCTCAAATTTTGCACAAAAATCAGGTGTTATATAAGAATGAACTGGTAACATTTTGGTATGAATAAGAATGAACTGGTAACATTTTGGTATGAATATAAGATAACAAATTGGCGCCCTAATAGAATATTTAAAACATGAGCAAAACTACTTATTAGATTAGTTTCAAATTTTGTGCAAGCACTAAATGTGATATAGAGATAAACCGGTAAAGTTGTGTGACCAATTCAAGTTGGCTGAACAAAACGACGGCCAATTTTTTTAAAATCTTATTTAATTGACTTTAAGTTTCAAAATGACGTAACAAAAAGCAGGTGTGAGTCAATGTAAAAACTACTTATAGAATCTTTTACATCCCTCGTAAAAGAGAAGTATGGTAATCGAGAAATGTTTTCAAATGTTTAAATTTCTGGGTCCCTAGATACCAGAAAACATGTTTTCTCAATTTCGTCGGTCTGTCCGTCTGTCGAATGACTTAAAGTTTTGGTCCAGAATTAAGTCATATGGCAAAGCTCTGGTTTCATTTTGATAAAAATCCAATATGGCGAAACAAAATGCCGTCCCAAATTATCCAGTTTACCTGAAATTTTGCATAAAATTCAAGTGTTAGTTAGTAATTAACTAGTAATATTTGGTACGAATCCGAGATGGCGGCGAAATAAAATATATAGAAAATTCAGCCTAAAAAATAATACTTAATAAATTGATTTCAAATTTTGTGCAAGAATTATCCAATTTATCTTAAATTTTACACAAAAGCCATGTAACCTGTAATATTTTGGTATTAATCCGGGACAGCAAAACAAAATGGGACCTAATAAATTATTTTAAAAAAATCAGTCTATAAAACTACTTATGAGATACATTTTAAATTTTAGAATATATTAAGTGTGGTATAGAGATTAACTGACAATTGACTTAATATCTTACAGCAAAGTTGAATATGATACCGAGATTAACTGGCACGAATTCAAAATGACGATACAAAATCGCGGTCTTAAAAGATCAGTGTAAAAAAAATCAATTTATTTTAAATCATGCCCAAAAAATAAGTGTGGCATAAGTAGAAATTGGTAAAATAATCGTACGATTCCGATATGGTGGAACAAAATGGCGCGCAATCCAAATGTTTGTAAAGGCATTATACTAAATGTTAAATGACTTAAATGACTATGTGTGGAACTAAATTGGGTTACACTTCTTAACGAGGGAAGTTCCGGGTAAAGGAAATATACTGATTTTTTGTAAAGTATTTTCCCGCCGCAGAAAACTAGATTTATAGCACCGCAGTAATTCAATCAAGAAATGCTTCGGAACTTCGAAATTGTGACAAAATCGTCAATAAAAACTTAACCTCAATTTGAATTTACTATTTGGTCCTAGAATGTAAATTTCATAAATGTTTAGCGTAAAATATAAGCAAAAAAAATGAAGTGTAAAATAATTGAATGTTATCTTTAGGATCTATTTATAAATATCAGTGACGCATCCGATCAGTTCCATTACGATATATTAGTTTCGGTGAAAAAAATATCGCTGCCTGTAATTTAAATGAAAACGCTTACATACGTCCGTGATGTTTTTTACTCTCAGTGTTGGATCATAATCATAATGATAAATCTTTCATCATATTTAGTGTATTGACACTGATATGTCACTGATATTTATAAATAAACTCTTATTCGGCAGTCTTTTTAGACGTGTATGTTCGAAGCGTAAACTCGAATTGACAAAAACACGCATAAAAACTGCGGGTTTTAACGTTATATGCTTCGAATTTGGAGACAAATAATATTTCAAATTACAACGCAACATTTAAATTCAATTTGCGATGAAAACAACGTTATCTGATGTATTTTTGGTTATATTTGATTAATATTCGGTAAATTCGACAGTAAAAGCACTAAAATTGAGCTAAGGAAACCTTTTAGTAGTTTACTGATTTTAACTTCCCTCATGAAAGGCATGTATTGTAATCGTGAAAAAATCACGTTCCTTGATTTCGATTGATTTCTCAAATGTTGGTCAAAAATAATGGTCATATTAGAATGACCTAGTAATTAGATAAAAATCAAATATGACGGAAGAAAATGACGCCTTAGTGAAAAGTTAAAAAATGATTGCTGAAAAACTACTTAACTAACACGAATCTAAGACGGCGAAACAAATTTCTAGCTTAATATAATATTTTAAAAATCGAGCCTAAAGAACTGCTTCTAGAATGCTTTTAAATTTTGTGCAAGAATTGAGTGTGATATAAAGATGAATTTTTAAAATTATGGTAAGAATTCAAATAAATAAAATGGCACCCAAATAAATTTTTTCTAATCGTGAAAAATTACCCTCCCAGGATTTTCCCGATCTTAGTATCCCTAGATGTCAAAAAACAGGTTTTCTTAATTTCGTCGGTCTGTCTGTTTCTCAGTTCGCGGCATAGCTAAAAAACTACTTACCCGATTGACTTCAAAAGGTTCATATGTAGATCACCTGGTAACATTTTGATAGAAATATAACATGAGGGAAGAAAATGGCGGCTTAGTGAAATTAAAAAAAAAATATTATTAAAAAACTTATTATCCAATTTACCTTTTAGTGCAAAGTTTACGAAATCTAAGCGTTACTGGTATCAATCCAAGATGCCAAAAAAAAAATGACGACGTAATAAAATATTAAAAAAAAGCAGCCTGAAAAAGCTACTAATTGAAATGATTTAAAATTTTGTACAAGCATTAAGTGTGATATACAAATAATTTCAGATGGAGAAACAAAATGGTGGCCATATAAAATGTTTAAAAAGTCAACGTTAGAAAACCTTTTTATTCAAATGACTTCAAATTTTCCACAAAAACTAGATACCTGTGATATTGGTAAAATTTTGGTACGAATTCAACATGTCGGAATAAAACGATGGTCAAACTAATTATTTTTTAAATCAGTGTAAAAATCTACTTAATCCAATATAGTGGAACAAATGGGGTCCAATAAAAATGTTGGAAAAGACAGTGTAAATGGCTACGTGCGGAACTAAATTAGGTCACACTTCAGTATTCCTAATTAAAGGAAAAATTCTATAAAGTAAATTTACCAGGAGAGATCTGGCTAAAAACAAGATATAGTTGTTGAAAAATAAAGTAACGCGATATTCTTTCTATACTACTACTAGCAAACATTTGTACATTTATACTACTACACTTAACTATTTAAGTGCCATTATTGATCAAGCAACAAACTTTATCGAGCACACCAAAATGGTAACCATGAAAACTGATAAAATAATGGTCACCTTGACAAGGCTGATGCTAAACATCGGAGGTCCCAAACCTCAACAGAGGAAAGTTCTGATCTGGGTGGTACTCTCCACTCTTTTATACGCTGTTCCAATACGGGCAGAGAGTTTAAGACTGAAAACCAACAAGAAATTATTAATAAGAACGCAGAGACAAATTGCCTGAAGGATAGTAACCGCATACCGAACAGTATCAACAGATTTCCTCTATATAATTTTCCTTCATGACAAAATAAATAAACGGATCTTATATGGTAGATATTCAAAAACAATGTTTTAGTGATAATGTGTGATCAACTTTTGCAGGTTTTAAACTAACAATAAAATTCTTATCTAAATTTAACATCTTCAATAGGTTATGGGTGGTAGCTTGATGAAAAATTAGAATTTATTATGTGTGCGACCTTCTAAGAGAAATTTATTAAAATTTTGATTTTCGTTTTTGTTAGATCTTGTTTTAAAACAAAATATTGAAAAATAGTCGGAATTTCTAATTCTTTCTCTATTATAGTTTATACAAAGTCAATTGGAACAGCAAAAAACAACAAAACAATTATGCCACCAGTCGATTGTAAACCAAAGGCTTTGTCAAAGGCGTGCTGTCAAACGCTGACTATTATTACCGCGTGCTGTCGAACGGTGGTATGTTCCAATTAACTTTGAATAAACTATACATCAGCAGAATCAATTTGATTGGTAAAGAACGGTTTTGTCAACTTTGATTCCGCATTCGCAAAAATACTATTTGCATATTTAGATAATCCGAGCCCTTTCTATCGTCTAAACTGTAAGCTCTTTTTTACATGTATTGTTGATAATTTGAATGAGCTCGTGACAAAATACAACCAAGATTAAATAATGAAACATGTAAAGTATTAAAAAAGTATTTTTTTTATAAATTTTTTTGATCCCAGAAATTTATTATCTTTAATTTCTTAGCCTTTTCATTGTAATATCCAAATATAGTAAACTATCAGAATTATGGGGTTTTTTTATTACCATACGTGTCAGCGACATTATTTTATTCTTTAAGGCGTCTCTTGCTTATTATACATATATCAGGTTTATTACCTTTATACTCACCCTTATATTTTACAATTGGCGAGAAAATTGACAATAACCCTATCATAAGAGCCAATTGGAAAAAGCAACAACATTCTAATTTCTAACACATACTGCACAGCTACTTTTAGCAGAATTTTTGATAATTTTCTCGGTTTTCTTTAAAGAAAAAGGTCTCAAGCCTGGAATATTTATAACCAATCAGCATAAAAAATGGTGTTTTATTTAAAATACCAAAGTCCCAATCATTTTTACTCCCCTTATAAAAGGAAAATGTTCTAATAGTGAAAAAATCTTCGTTCCATAGATCTGTCCATCTCTCTGCATTTTCACGGCATAGCTAAAAAACTACCTAAATGATTGACTTGAAATCTTGGTCTAAAATTGGGGCTCGTATAGGGATGACTTGGTAACATTTTGGGAAAAATGTTATGTGGAAACAAAATGACGGAATTGTGAAATGTTAAGAAAATTATTACTAAAAAATTATTTATCAAATTTACCTTAAATGTGTGCAAGAATTGGTTGTGATTAATTGGTTAATTTGTGATACGAATTCAAGATAATAAACTGGCGGCTAATAAAATATTTGTAGTCCCGAAAAATTCACCCGTCCAGGATGTTATAGATCTTCACATTTTAGGTAAATAAAAGTAATTTATTTCAAATTTTGTTCAAAAGTTAAGTGTGCTATAGAGAAAAACTGGTACAATTGTGGTACGAATTGAAGGTGGCGGAACAAAATGGCGGTTAAATAAAATGTATACAAAATGAACGTAAAAAACTGTCCTTATTCAACTGACTACAAATTTTGCTCAAAAATTAGATATAATAGAGGGATAAACTTTTACCAGTTTGGTACAGTGGCGGCTCGCGGGTGAAAAAGTAAGTGAAATGCAAATGAAGCAAGAACATATCGCAATTATTTTTTTTCCAGAATTTTTTTATATGTGGAGGGAGTAGAATATTTTTTTACGATTTACCTAAATTTTGTATACTAAATCAATTCTCCTATCCTACATAGCAGCAAATTTATTTATAACATCCTCATAAAATGGATGAGTTGACCTAATCTCCTCCAGAAATTCCTTTTGAATTGAAATATTGCCTAGAGATGTAAGTCTTTCTTGAGATATTTTTGAGTTTTTACACGTTTGAGACAAGAAAAAATCCTTTGCACTGAAGCACTTGTCGACGGTATTGTCAAAATAAGTGAAAACGGTTAATTTATTTATTTTCATTAATTTTTTTCACTTGCTCTTGCAGCGATCAAGCGGATTTTTAAGTCTTTGATTTTTTGAAAATATTTCCCCATGTAACTGTAACAAATTTTCAAACGGGCCAGTCGGAAAATTAAAACTATATTCGGAAAATTTAGCAGAATCTGCCAAACATAAAATGTAAGTTTTTCACAGTCTTGAAATCTTAGTGTCATTTCCATTAAAATATAGTCCAATATTTCATAAAAAAGGGTTCTATACTTAGCCCTAATTTCTTCAGGTGAAAGGGTAGGAAGCTCACGTTTGTAATGATTTATTTCTGTAATAGAATTTGCTTTATCAAACATGGTATTAAAAAAACGTTCATTTCTTTTTTTACAGAGCGCCTCACGACAGCGTTCTATATTAGATATGCAAAAATGAATGTCAAGCGATTTTTTTTGAAGAACGTCAAATAATATGCCCGTGATTGAGAAAATGTCATTAAACACTAATGCCAGAAACGTGAATTCAAAGTCGTTCTTCTCACCTAAAAATCCTTTCGCAAGCCGGATTGATTTTTCATCAGATTTGTCACAGTTTGTAATAAATTCAAAGACGTCTTTTAATTTACTCCAGTCTTGAACAATCACATTTACTAACTTCGAATTTGAATGTAATTGTTGGTATACGCCTCGTACCTGCAGATGTAAGAGCAAACGCTAGTTTGGCTGAGTGTTGAAAAAATGAGGGAATACCACTAAGGCTTGCAAAAAAAATTTGACATTTAGAAATATTTTTTAGTCTTTGCTGCATCATAATGTTAAGACGATGCGCAAGACAATGGACAAATATAGCCTGCGGAGCTTTTTCATTTTTTTTTAAAGCCATTTAGATGCCCAGACAGCACACTTGCGCCGTCGTAACATTGCCCTATTAATTTATGTTTATAGTCAAATTAGTCCAAAATTTGATCCAATAGAGAATAGAAATTCTCCGACGTTCTATCGAAGCTGACATTATAAAATCCCAAGAATCCCTCGACTACTGAACCTTCTGAATTAACGTATTTTAAAATTATGGAGAACTGGGGGGTTTGCGTAATATCAGTGGTGTCATCCACTTGCACAGAAAAAAACTGTGTGTTCATTATTTCATTTTTTACATGATCATTTAAATAATCCGAAATGCATTCAATTATTTCATTTTGAATAGTTTTCGAGTCATCAGGAAAAACATTTTTAATTTTTTTTCGATATTAAGAAACCTAAAAGCTCTTTAAAATTCCTCCTGTTTATTGACTCGCTGCTCTCATCATGGCCGCGAAAGGCTAACTCTTGTTTTGCAAATATTTTTAGCATTAATTCTCATTTTAAATGCTCCGCCGGGTCTTTATGTTTATGTAAAGACCTTGATATATTTAACATACCTGCAAATCCTTCCTTATTCCACATTGAATATTTATTGGAAAATAGTAAACAAGGCCAGCAAAACAATTTTTGTAATATTTGACTACTGCATGACCATTTGTACGCCCAAAACCAGGATGACTTAAAACTTACATTCCATGTTCGGCCACTTTTTTATTTCGTTTTTTTGCGGAAATTGTCAAGTCAAACCTTGGCTGGCCTACATTTAATACATCCCTCTGATCTTGTTCCTTCTATCGATTAAATGGAGTTTCCAACAAAATGCAAACCACATCCGTGATCGGATTCATTTTAAGACGTAAATATTATAGTCAAGTGATAAATAAATATAACACAAAACAGCTAAGCGAACTGCAAAGGAACTCACCGGTTGCAGCGAAATCCGCGAAAATAAAGGTAATCAACCACCCCAAACTGAACGACACGTGGGTGTAGTGTACTGCGGCAGTAATTCCCCGAGAGCGTTGTTTGGCGCTGGTTAACATTAGTCTTCCATGCGCTCGACGTCATCGCGTACGCGTTGTCATAGCAACACAGTAGGAAAATCGTAAACTAAACATAGCCCCTCCAGCAAAGTCGAAGCGGTTTGCCCCACTGATATAGTTGTTATAATAAAGTTCGATTGAAAGTTTTAAAAAGACATGCCGCCAACGGTCAAGGAAAATATTTATTCTAGATGTACAATTTTTTTTTTCAATTAGGTGAATAAATGGAAGTAAAAACTAAAATTTTAAGAGATATATAATAAATATAGTTAGATGTTTGCTTGTTTATTTTTCCTAGTGAAGTAGCACTTCACCTACTTCGTCTGAATAGCCGCCACTGGTTTGGTATGAATTCAACATGATATAGCAAAATGACGACGAAATTTTTAAAAAATCAGTGTAAAAACTACCTATACAATTAATTTTAATGTATGCTCAAAAATCAAGTGTGGTATAGGTAAATGGTAAAATAATGGTCGTATCCAATATGGTGGAGAAAATGGCGCCCAATAAAAATGTTTGAAAAGGCAGTACAAAAGTGTCAACCACTATGTGCGAAGTTAAATTTGGTCACACTACACTGATAAATAAAAGGAAAGCTTCTTAACGAGAGAAGCAAGAAGCAAATTTTACCTTTTTTTTCAGTTTTCATTTATTTGTCTATATTTTTTTTAGATGCTGGAGGTTTAGATAAAACTTTTAGATTCAATATTGTTTTCTGTTTTTTTTTTAAATAAAGTTTGTAGACACCGTTCAAAATATAAACAAAACATGTATGAGGGAATTTTTATGTTACACCAATATATTATTATTATTATTTTAAGATGTAATAATGCTAATGTTCCATAAAGTTGGCATATAATAAAAAACCTTAAGAAAAAGAAATTGTCAACTCATGCTGCATAATTATTAAAATGTTTACGTGCAAAAACATTGCTTAATAAGCGTTTAACAATTCTTTTTAACGTCCTACACCACGTGTGATTATAAATATAATTTTTTCCCGGACTTCACATATTACGACTAAAAACTTTAAAGCTAATTATTATGGAATAATTAAATATTAGTGCGGCACATACCAGCATCGTCATGGTCCTTGTCGCTGTTTTTAGAATATTCCTGACGTACAAAGCTATGGTAGGATACAAAACTAACTTCATCTTCATCATCCCCTTCTACCGATTCACAATCCTCTTTTATCGTATAACTATTAAAACCATTTATCACAGTATCAGTACTCAGTCTATTAAAATTAATTTCACTGCACTCGTCACTAAACTTATCCCGTAATACTTCCTGGTCACTGTATTGTTCACAATCTTCAAACACATCGCCATCCTCTGAGGCTTTCTTATAAGTAATTTCAAGTTCTGTATCGCTGTTTTCGATGTCTTGGGTTACATCTTCAATTTTGTCATGCAATCTATGGATACCTTCCATTATTTTTTCTCTATCTAAAACCCAATCTTCTTTTTTATTTCTGTCTTTCTCCGTCTTTCTTCTATTTGAATGCGTCTTTTTCTTTATGGGTTTTGGTGTTGAACCAAATTCTTTCTGCTTGGATTTCTCTTCAATTTCTTCTTTAATCTTTTGTACTTTTCCGCAGGAGCTGTAGTAATCATTTAGGGAATTTCTTGAATTAGAAGAATCCTTTTCTTCTTCGTTTATTAAAGGAATAGTTGGGCGTTTTGTTGCAGGTAAGGAATTAGTTCTATGCAACGTTTTATTTTTATTAGGTCTAGGAATTTCAAATAAACTTACGATTCGCTTTACTTTACTGCCTTGGTTTGACCTGCGCTTCACGTCTGTCTTGGAGTTGCCTACGTCCCCCATGCCGACTTTTTAATGCGATTTTCAAGACATATTTAGCAAAAATTCCATTTAATTTTTAACCGTAAATGCAAACTTACGTAGCTTGAAATGAACAGAATAGGTGTCAAATAAAATCTTATCTCAGGGTTATCTTATCTGCTCGTACTTGGAACGAGCGTTTGTTCTTATTTTGTTATTATGCGATATTTTTGCTAATTTATATTAGTCGAATCACATTTAATACGATTTTGCTATTATACTGACTTGAGTCTTAAATGCGAGGTATGAAACAATGCTTATCTTTTTTTTCTAACACTCCTAATAAATAAATCAGTTAAAGCTGGTGACAATTATTGTCTCGTGAATGTTTGATAATTATCTATACAATGTGTCCCAATAATATATGTAAAAGAATCTCAGAAACTACACGAATAGATAATCGGTTAAATGGTAAAAGTTTTAGACAATGTTTGTACTTTTACATTTAATAGTCCCTGGAGACGACCTCTATGTGACCGAGTTTTTGAGATATATCATAAAAAACTCAATGTTACGTTTTTGAAAACATGCTACAAAGTTTTCAATATTTTTTAATTTTTTTAATACATTTCCAAAGTTACTCTTTGCATTGGGTGAGATTTTAGTTTGCCGTATCTTTATAACACATCGGACTTTATATGATATCCTTCAATGTGCTGCCTGTTTATTTAAATCAACATTCTGGGGCACCTGGGAGTTGCATTTTTCGTAAATGAGGTATTAGTTGGAATGTTTCATTTCATTACACTCTAGTATATTTTTGTATACCTATTTAAATGTATATAAGAATATATAGTCCATTTTTGCTTAGAAAGACCTTAGTTTCACCAAATATAAAGTTTGCTTTCAGTAGAAGATTGTAATCATTGCACATATTTCGCTCTATAGGAGCATCATCAGACCTAACAGAATAAATCGTACTATCTACCTTTCAATAAAAATAGATTTAATAATTAGTTTAATAATTAATATGTATAAACATAGGGATAAGGCATACACGTATCTACGTATTGTTAAATACGTCTAACTGGTTCAATGTTCTACTTAATGCAAGGCTGTAAATCATACGTTTCCATATTTTCCATATTTTTGTTTTGTAACTCTTCATAATATTTCACTATCGAATATGTACATCTATTATTTTAGAGTGATATATAAAGAAATAATTCCCTCTTAGGCTTAGTAGAACCTCCTCTAATTTCTAATCCAATTCTCATTTTTATGGCCGATTTGTATTTTATACTTGACTATTTTCATATTTAAGGCTTATAGCGTGAAAACGACCAAAATGTCGGAGAAAAAAATTATCTTACGTCAATTGCACAACACGCCGTCAAATAAATTAAGTAAAACTCTTTTTATGATAGTTTGGATACAAAAGATAAGTACCTGCGTTAAGTACGTTTTGGAAACTACAACAGAATTCCTCAACTTTTTCAAATGTCATAAAATATCTGTCTGCTGTATTCCGATAAACTATTGTTACAAGAGGATTACAAAGCGATGTGTTTATATAACGTTGCAAAAAATGCCGATTTTTTTAAATTGTGTTTGATGTCTCACTCATTTGGTAAAGCTCAATTACTATTCATCAAAAAGCTAGGTTAGCACCACATTATTTATTCAATAGTTCGTCTAAACAGTTAAAATTTGTATTTTCGTTTTAATAGTTATTACTCTGCTTACCTTTTTGCCAGTTATTAAAAATATTTATAAAGGTTTATCTTTATTTACGTACCCTCTATGTAATAAAAATTGTGTAAATCCAGTGGCAGTATATATGCTAGGGAGTTAAGGGACGATGAAATGAGGGTGAAACCAGTTCCAATGTCAACTTCAGCTGCACGAGGAGTGCCCTCTGTGATGTGATCTTATACACCTCGCAACCAATCTGCACTAGCAAGTGAGTAGCAAATTTGCTAGAAAAGCTTATAAACTTAAAATGTAAAACGAGCAGACTACAATGGCCCTCAGTTCGTAACTGCCTGACGGCCCCTGGCTACGCCCTACCCTAGCAACCAGACCAGATCACAGGTCCTAAGAATTGTTTGTAATTATTGGATCAGGCTACCATGGATATCAAACAATGCATACTGCCACTTGTAATATAAGGACATTTTTATCGGAAGAGAAATTGATCAAGTTGGAAGAGTTCTACCTTGGTTCATTGAAACAACAAACAAAAAACGATGAAATGAACTAACAGCATGTTTTGACAATGGCTGCCGGCATTTTGAGCATTTGCGAAAGTAGTTTTCAGTAATTTTAAATATATTTATTGTTAGTTGTTAGTTCAATTTGTCGTTTTTCTTTTGTTGTTTCACAGAAGCAAGGTAGTATCTTTTTGCCCAAACTGAGTCCTGCCCTGCTTCGGTCTAGCTGTAGCTATTTTATTGTAAAGTTGATGCGACTATGAGACTGAGTTTTAGTATTTTTTGTTTCGTTCCTTTGTTAAGTTTTGTTCTTTACAGTTATGCATGATTAGTAAAGTTTTTATTGGAATCTCGTTTTTTTCCAGTTTTCTGGTTCTCCTAAAATTTTAGGATTCATTGAAATGAGAGTTGAAAATAATACGCACTAAACGAAGATCAAGGAAGGTTTTGCGAAAGGGAACATAAGGTGAAAAGAAAACGTAACCAGACGTCAAAAGAACTCATAAATAAAATAAGAAAAATGATGGATAACAACACAATAAATCTCACGGAAATGAGACAAATAAATAAAGAAATCCCCAAATCCATTAGTAATAATATTAGGAAATACACCGAACAAACCTCTCAGGTAGTAGGAGAAATCAGAAACTTAAAAGTGCTCTGGATAAGAAAACTATCTGCAAGCTAAGGGACAAAGAAGGAGACAGCAGGAAAGCCCAGGCTTTCAATGCAGAGCTCTATAAGCAAAATTTCTGTACGCAATACCAGTGATTCAGAACGTTGGTTTTGAAGACATCCCAAATATATGTAGATGTGATAATAAAAGCTCATTCGGCAATGAAAAATAATAAATCACCAAGAGACGACATAGCCATTGAACCGATAAAGGAAGGACGCAAAGCATTATCTTCTTTTCAAAGCATGCTTGCTTAGGGCTGCAACCCCTCACAGTGACACAATACAGTTATTGCTATTATGCACAAAAAGAAGCGCATTACACGTTTTTAAAACAGTTGACATATCAGCCTGATATCCTACATTAAAAACTCTTTATTAAAATAATAACGAATCGGTTCACTGGAAAATCAGATATCTACCAACCATAGGAGCAAGCTGGCTTTCGCTATGAGTATGGAAGGAACGACCACTTACAAGTCATCAAATCATGGCTAAAAGGAGTCTGGAATACGACAAATCTTTTTTAATGTGGTCAGATTATTTTTTGTGGTTAGAATGATACACAAACTTCTTTTCCGCATTTTAATCTAACTTTAAATCGATTAAAAAAATTATTCAAGAAAATTACGTAACTTAACATGTTGACTAGTTCGCCCCCAGAATGTTTCAATACCTAATGTAAAGAATACTTAATAAACTGCGAAAAAGCCAAAAAAAAATATTAAGCCTTTTATTATAATCTTCGTGGATTATGAGAAAAACGCTTGACATCATAGACCATCAGAAATGTTATGGCCCTTGCAGAGTGCCGAATAAAAACCTTTCCGAAACAGCCACAGCACGTCATCAGACTCCACGAAGATACGAACAAGGTCAAAGTTGAACCTGGTTTTCGCCAAGGCGTTACTATTTCTCCAAAGTTATTTATCAGCCTTCTCGAATATATGTATAAACGAATTAACTGAGATAACTTAAAGGGCAATATAAATAGAGAACACCTAAATCATTCAGCATTTTCGGATAATACTTTTATTATATGAGCTGGACACGTTGTTAGAAGAGCAGACGATCGATGGACCAGTATCGTAGCAGAGGGCGACCGACTACTAGATGGCTGATTGATTATGATGATATATCCTATTTTACTAGTGTCCGATGCTTCAAAATATCTAAGTTGCCCATGAGTAGTGAAAAACTATGAGCGTATATAATAGAGTCGTATGCAATGATCTGCTAAGTAGCGATGCTTGATTTGCTCGTGTGAGAGAAAATTTTTCTCCAAATATCTTGAACATGTAACTTATTGAATAATTGAGCGCCTCCTCCTCCTCCTCTTCCTCTCTCTCATGTCCCTCATTCTTAACTTCCTCCCCTTTTATTCTCATTCGCATCATATTTTTAATTTTTTCTCTTTGTTCTCCCACATTTGATTTTGCATTCTTAAGTCTTATAAATAGGTGCATCATGATAATTTTAGTATGCCGAGGCACATTTACTAAGCTGTGCTCGAATTGCGTAAAAAGTTATTTTTGAATTTTTCCACCAATTTTGTATAAAACAAAAAGAAAAAATGTGTCAAGTAATAAGTGAATTATGTGTAATCGCGAAAAACTACAACTATTAGACAGTTAAAAGTTAAATATCTCAATTTCTTTGAAGTGATTTCGAAAGATGAATACACCAAGCTGTTTTATCCACTGAAACGAGATTATTTGGAAGCAATTGACTGTTGTGATGATTATTTAGAAGGAATTATAAGCCTTACTACGTTTTTCAATACATTTGGGAAATCATACTTTGTAGGAGAATTAAGCCACCTAATAGAATTTATAGGAGAAGATTGCCAATTTATACCTGCTATTATTGCAACCCAAAAGAGGTTTCAATTATACGAAGATAAAAAACAGGTATTATCAAGGAAAGTTAATCCTATTCGCAAGAGACGTCCCCCTACATATTTAAAATATTATGTTAAATAAATGAAATGGCTGAGTTGCTGATTGCAGTTAAATTATTAGAGGAGAAATTTAGTAATCTTTCAAAAACCTATTTCTCATATTGTATGGCAAGTGGTCCGGAGTGGATAGACTTTTATTGTAATCAATCTGCGGAATTCGTAAAGGCTGCCCTCTGTTGCAACAAATACATTGAAACATTAAATTTTTTTCAACTTATTCAAGATCTAAAAGATATTGGCTTTGGTTACTATTTAAAAGACTTGAAGCAATTTATTGACGAGGATACTATTCTTCAAGAAATTGAAAAGGAAGAATAAATTTAATAATATTTACAATGGAGCAAATGGTTACTGAAATGTATGAAGAGTTTATTATATCTGCTGCATATTTCCAATATTTATCAATTGTAGGCGAAGAAGACGCAGAAGCACAAGATTTGTCAGCATATGTTAATAATATAGATCGAATGGAACAATGTAAATTAGCCGCTAAATTTTGTAATGATTATTTAAAATATAAAAATGAGTATGAACTTTTAAATGAATTTAGAAAATTAGATTTAAGGTATCATATTAATTGTATTCAATCATGGTTGGTTAATGCAAAATAAAAAGGTAATTAAGTTTTTTTATATTTTTATTCATTCATAAAACAATTGCCATATAAAAATAACACATTTGTCAAAGCACACATACAAGGTGATTTTGAATGATGGAAGCATTTTGGTTCCATTAGCTTTAGCGCTGGTTGTTCATCTATTTCAATCACAGGCTTTTTAGAATATTTCTGTATAAAACCCTTTTTTTCGCTTCCTTTTACAAAAACAAAATCTGCTTTCTTCGTAAGTGTTTCAATTATTTTTGGGAAATGATGTAATGGAGTAAATCCATTATTCCAATGTATACAATGATAATTTTTCGTTAACCATACCGCCTGCTTGTGACAATCAGGTGAAAGAAACTCCATTGGAAAAGGCTTTTTAAAAATGTAATGAGTCATTTCATAACCATCAAAAGCTGCAAGCTCTTTCGGTATAAATTTATTTTTTTCATCCTTGAATCCTTGAATATCTATAACCAATCTCATATTTTCAAAGCAGCAAATTTTTTAATGAGACTTTTTTTACTTGAATAATTTGCAATTTCTTCTTTCAGTTGATTAATTTTAAAAATAAATTTTTCAATTTGTAGTTGTAGTTTTGATGTCATGACTAAAACTAAAAGCTTTTGAAAATTTCTTTAAATTAAATCGAAATATGAAAATAGTGGGGATAAAGTTTATAATTGTTTCACAATTTTAGTAAGAGGGTTGTAGCTAAATAATTTGTCATGTAAAATAAGACAATAAGCAGAAGTATCTTTTTTAATTGCATTGTGTGTCTCAAATTCAATTCTCATTACTACGGATCCCGTTTGAATTGTTTCTTTTTGATGGGAGCAATCAATATGTGTAATAGGACTAATGTTTTTGAATTGTTCAGGATTAAAAATGGGTTCATTTGGAACACCATAGTGACTGTCTAAAGTTGGCAAACATTTCGTATAAAGCAGAAAATTTGTTTTCTTCGAAATTTAAGTACAAATCGTGATAAGGATATCTTTCAGAATTTAAATATACTCTAATATTTGACAAGGTAATATTGTCAAATTTACTCATATCTTTAACAATTTTCCCTTTTCTGTTTTCTTGAAAGCCAATCACAACATGACGAGGAGCTTCTAGTTTACTAGTTGTTTTTACCGGCCATGTGTGACGGGTTGTTTCGGTTAGAGAAGAATATTCAACAAGTTCCCAACTCCTGAATCCTATCAATATATCTTTATTTGATTCTAATATTTTTGATAGAGCAAGCAAGTGGCATATCAACTAGAATGTGAGGAACTTTCCAATAAATTTTATCGAAAGTAACCAATGGAGTGTCAGGAGCAGTAACAAGGTGTGCCGGATCTTTTTTGAAAATAACACCATCTAAATCATCAGTTGATCTAATAAGAACCAATTCCTGTTTCATATTCATAATAATTTTTCTGTAATCTTCAAAAAATCCTAAAAGCATTTTTAGTGGTATGGATACGGAGAATTTTCCATCATTATCAACTAAAATTGTATCACCTTCTTTCCGATGTGGAAACCAACCTGCATTTTCAAGTTTTAAACTTTCGTTGGTATTGTGAGAAAGGTAGCTTTTTAATGTTGATGCTAATCCGACATTTCTTATTGAATCTATAGTAATTCCGTTTAGTTCATAGCGGATTTCTCTGAACAAAAAGGCTATACCATTGTTAATAAATAGCAATTCTTTCTTATATTTACCTTCTGTATTAGTTAATTTTCCTTCGATATAAAGTAAACTATCTGATGGTAGAGTGTAAGCATCGAGTTCTTGAATTGGGATCCTTATTTCATCATTGTAATCGAATTTTGAAGAAATATATGGTTGATATGTGTGAAGCTCAGAACTGACGATGGAATTGTCTACATAAAGCTTTTCGTTTACGTTTAATATGTTCATTATTTTAAAACAGTGAAACCCAAGGATGTGAGAAATTTACGATTATCTCGTCTTAACTTGTTGGTGTTGGATTTGATACTGAACTGTTGTTTAGGCTTTTTCTTTTTATAAGTTTTTACTTTGTTGATAGTGGTAGGGGCAAGTCTCATCCCAAGGGCTCTATTATATCTAACAACCATTTTAGATTTCACTTGTTTGTAAATGTAACCTTACTGTTATAGTTTCTCCTCTAAAACTGATAAGTTCTCCGTCTTGATCAACTATTTTAACTGTTATATTGTTAATTGCTTTGACGCTAACTGGAAAATACAAAATGGGCAAAGGAGATTCAACTATTTTATACCCTGGAGCTACAGTTGGATAAAACTGTTGAATAATATGAACAGGTTTACCATTATTGTAAGAACCGACACAAATATTACAGTCAATACAAATAGCATTTACCTTAGTTATTTTTGCAACATTATCTGATTCTTTCTCTTTCATAGCTTCTATTATCCTGCTATTAAAACCCAACATTTTTCCTATCGAATCTTCCTTGGTAAAATCAATTATTCTACTACACATTAAAAAAGTTTTTAGAGTATTAACATTTGCTTTTAAAAGAAAAAAAATTTTTTCATTCGGAAATAAATCTTCTATACTTTCTCTTATGTATGTTTCTATATCTGTAATGTCATAAGTTCCGTCGGGAATAACAATTACTTTATTATCTATATAAAATTTATTATATCCTTCTTTTATATTGGGGATAGTCATAAACGTTTCAAAATCAGCTAAACCCAGGTAATATTGTTTTTCATCCTCTAAATATATGGGCGGATTAAAATCAGCAGACAAAACAGAACTGTTTCCTGATATGGCAATTGTGGTAGACATTGCAGTTTATTTATGAATAAGATATTACAATAAATAATGAGTTTATATATTTTTTGCAAAAATTTTAGGGATAGTTGACCACAGTTATATGAATTAAATTTTTGTTTATTTTCATAAGTATAAAATACATCCACTTTGCCATTCGAATTAAAATATTTGAGAAGTTCAAAAGGTGGTTTTAAATTTCCATAACTATCAAAATATATTACATTTTTGTTATTTTTAATATAAGCAGTCCAATGAGATCTTTTATTTTGTTTTTTATCCAAATTTACAATACCACATTCTTTCAGATTAATTTTTTTTGGAAGTTCATCGAGCATAAAAACACCTCTAAAGCCAGTTATTTTTAACAGCTTTACATATTTAATAATATCATTGTTCGTAAGTGCTCTTTTTGGAAAACTTATTTTGAGTTTTTTTTTTTGTCTGATTGCTTTCATTTTGACGGATCCTCCTTTATAAGGTCTAATAAATAGTCCCTTTCCTTTATATGGTCTAATATATAATCCTTTGCCTTCTTTAGAAGCATTTTCCATTGCAATATTATGTCTATGTATTTCTTCTAGTTGCTGTTTAGCTGCTTTAGCATCATTTACTGCCTTAGCAATTCCTGCCGCGCCTCCACCTAGTGCACCCAGGGCGCCAAGAATGGGAAACAAAAGAGGTAGAAATCCTCCAATTTTTTTGGGTGTTCGAATGATACGTTTTTTTCTCAATTTAAGTTTACCCCCTTTTGTATTTTTTAATCGCAAACCGAACTTTCTTTTACCCTTCATTATTCCTACAACACTTAAAGCTGCAATTTTTTCACCAATAGAAGAATCTTTAGCTTTTACCCTATCCCAGGCTTTTTTTTCTAATATTTGGTCAGATATGTGTCTTTTTGATAAATCTTCAGTCTGAGAGTAAGATATATCATGTTCTTTGCAAGCGGAATCCAATGGATTTATACCAACGTCACCTCTAGTTAATCTTTTTTCCAAGTTGGTGCCGGGACCACAATAATTATATCCTGGTATATGAACTTCGAAAGGTAGTTTACTAATTAATTTATTTACTAAACCAGAGCCTTTTCTATTACGTGTTTTAATAGTTTTTTTCAACTTATGACGACCCACAGTCATTGAAGTTCTTTTTATACTAAAAGCACATTGACATTTTTCTGGTATAAATACTTTTACAGCTAAAAATATTTACTAGTGTGATTAAGAATGAGGATTGAAAAACAAAAATTCTCATTACCAGTAAATAATCATGACGAAAAAATTTTAAGTAAACAGTTGAGAAAGCATGGTGACTTATTTTGCGGTGGTTCAAAAAGAGGGCTTATAGTTGGTTGCAGTGGTAGCGGTAAAAACCAACGTTATGCTTACACTGCTCGAGCATCCTAATGGAATTAGGTTTGAAAATGTCTATGTTTATTCAAAGTCATTAGATCAACCAAAATATGAATATTTAAGAAAGTTGTTAAAGCCTATGAAAGAAATTGGATACTTTGAATATGATGGCGATGAGAACATTATTTCACCTCATGAGATAAAGCCAAATTCCGTTATCATTTTTGACGATATTCCTTGTCATAATCAATCTATTATTAGGGACTATTTCACGCATGGAAGGCATAGAAACACCGATTGTTTTTTTATTTTTCAAGGATATTCCTCAATCCTTAAACGTCTAATTCGAGAAAATGCAAACTTATTAATTTTATTTAAACAGGACTGTTTGAGTTTAAAACATATATATAATGACCACTGTATATTGGATATGACATTTGATCAGTTTAAAAATATTTGTGCTAACTGTTGAATGGATCCATATGGCTTTCTTGTAATTGACAAAGATTGTGAAGTAAATCACGGCAGATATAGGAGTAAATTCGATTCCTTTATATATTTATAAAAGTAAAAAATTTGCAGTTTTATTTCATTTAAAACTTGTACAGCATGGATAAACGTTTAGCTCGAGAATTAATAAGATCGAGACAAGCCGTGAAGCAGAAATATCAAAGCTTGAAATTAGCTACTTCTACTGCTCAGTCCGAATTAGAACAAACTTATAGACCAATAACACAACCACTTAAACAGCTAATTTCAAGTATTGGTAAATCCGAACCATTCGATTTAAAAGAAGAAAGAGTTTCAAAGTATGAAGATTTCAAAACACCTACAAAGCTTTATAAAACATCAACTCCGACGAAAAATATTCAGAAAACAGGAAAGACTCCGTTACTCCCTACAGAACTACCAACATTTTTAAATGACAGTAGTATCACTTCTTCCTCTTCTGTAGTACAACCATTGTCATCAACTGTTATAGCCGAAACTTCAGATCCTTCTAGTGACACAACAACAAATTTAAACTTGTCAGACATATTGGAACAAACTAGAAAAACAATTCAAACCTATGTTGGTACACCATCATAAAAAGATTACTTAGCAGATTTTCATGAATTACCCAGATCATATATTGATGAGGGTGTGAAAGATACACAACATAAATTTGACCATTATTATGGAATAGTTCATGACCTCGAAACGGATAAGTTTTCTTTTGGTTTAACACAGATACCGTTAGAAATTATTGGAAAAGACATTAAAGTGGGAGAAATAACGTACACAGGCACGCCAGGTTTATACGAATTGCTTTTCAAAAAAGAACCGAAAGGTTATAACAAGGAAGATTTAGATAATTACATGAACATTCTAGCTAAAACAAATGTATATCGTAGGAATTTTGATTCAAATGAACAAGTTCAAGGAAATACATCACACAAATATGTTACAATAATAGGACCATATTTACAAAGAAAATCCCTACAAAGACAAAAACTTTGCCAAGATTAGTTACAGCATTTAACAAACCAAAACCTCCGTTTAGAACAACTAGAGCCAAATCTACAGGAAAGGGATTAATTTTGAAAACAAACAGATCAAATACAGACTATGTATACTGGAATAATGTAAACGAAATTGTTGATAGGCTACGTTTATTAATTTCATCAAGTGATGCGGGAAATAATGCTCATAGTAACGAGATTATCTCTATTATTGAAGAATTAAGAGAAGATAAAGTAATACTATAAATAACAGCTATCAAATATAATCATATTTATTGTTTAATGAAAGCTCAACATGACAGTTGATAAATTTGGACGACATATTTCAAAACAAAATCAAGAGAGAATAAGTGACATTAATAATTTAAAAAGGAGATTAGGTGAAAATGAAACAAATAATGAAATCTTTGCTAAAAAGCTTAAGGTTTTTGATGAAAATTTTTTAAAGTATGAAAACCAGATTAAAGGATGTTATACCTCAATTGAAAACGTTAATAAACAGTTGCTAACGCTAAATCAAATAAGTAAAGATTTGCAATTTTTAAATGAACATGTTAAAAAGGAAGACAAAAAATTAAGTGATGATATCAACAAAATTAATAAAATAATGGAAACAAATATAAGAGAAGTAATAATTGAAAAACACAAGGAAAAAATTAAACAATTAAGAACTTTTATAAAAAGGTTAGATGATGAAAAAAAAAGAAATCCAAATAGCATTCTTAACAGTAGAACAATTGAACAACTCACTTTGGAAGAAAATCAACAATATATTTCCTTGGAAAATATAATGTCCAGTGTAATTAAGAAATTAGAACAAGAATTAAATAAAACAGAGGAGGAATTCAAAAATAGTGATAGTAGATCAACTACTTTCTTAACTGGAGAGATAAAAAAATCCTTTAATGCGTTAGAAAAGGAGATTACTAAAATTAGTAAAGTTTTAAATGAAAAAAGTTATACAATACAAATTGATAAATTGAATGAATGGGAAAAAACATATAAAAGTTATATTTCGAATTATTACAAAACATAGAGAGTGAACTTCCTTAAAATTGAATAAACAAGTTTGTTGTCATGACAACCGTTAAACAACAAGTCGTTAATGAATTACATAAACCTGCTAGAAAAAACTACAAACGCAGAAGGGTGGTAGTGAAAGGGTAAAATGATCTTTTTCAAGCTGATTTGGTTGAAATGTTACCCTATGCCAAATTTAATAAGAGATTTAAATATATCTTGATTACCATAAATGTATTTTCTAAGTATGTTTGGGCCGAACCGGTAAAATCTAAATCTGGAAAAGACGTAACAGCGGCCATGAAAAAAATATTAATCAGTGCAAAAACTCCACCAAAAAACTTGCAAACGGACAGAGGGAGAGAGTTTTTCAATGTAAATTTCCAAAATTTAATGCAACAATTTCGAATTAACCATTATAGCACGTGTTCCAATTTGAAAGCGAGTATAGTAGAAAGAGTGAACAGGACTTTAAAGAATAATATGTGGAAAATATTTAGCATTCAAGGAAATTACAAATGGTTTAATATATTAGCGGATATTGTAAAAGATTATAACAATACAAAACATTCTTCAATAGGAATGAAGCCAAAACAAGTAAATAAAACAAATGAAAATAGAATCTTGAAATCTGCATTTACTCATGCTAAAACGTTAGATATAAAATCTCCAAAGTTTAAAGTGGGTGATCACGTACGAATAAGCAAGCATCGACAGGCATTTTCAAAAGGTTACACACCAAATTGGTCAAATGAGATATTCCACATTAAAGAAGTTAAGATGACAAACCCTTGGACATATTTAATTCAAGACGAAGATAATCAGGACATTCTGGGTGGTTTTTATGAGCAAGAATTACTAAAAGTAAAGCATACCGATGTGTATCTTATTGAGAAGATTTTGAGAAGGAAAGGAAACAAAGTTTATGTGAAATGGTTAGGACTTGATAAAAAATATAGTACATGGATTGATAAAAAAAATATTGTTTAATTAAATTGAAATTAAATTTTAGTTAAATTTGTTTTATTTCTGTTCCTCACTTTATGCTTTAGCTGATACAAATTACAAAGTCTTAATGTGCTAATTAATTTCAAATAAAATTCACATTTAGGAAACTAAAATTTTATTAAGTAAAACATCAAATACAATTTTTATTAAAACGTGTCAAATATATTTTATTTCTATGTTCCTCAGATAATATCGAATCTAGAATAAGTTTACAATCATTTATTCTTTTTTCAAAACGGAGTCTATCTAAGTACCACATCTGAAAGTTACTCCTACGGGCTTGTCTGTAAGCAAAGCTCCACTTCACTAACACATGCACCTCATTGTTCTCTTCCAGAAAAGATATTGTTTTCTTCGTAATATTTTCTTTTTGATCCATTTTCATTGTTTTCTTCGTAATATTTTCGTTTTGTTCCATTTTGCTTCAATTTGTTTTCCATTTGTTCAGGATATAAAGCAAGTAATTCCATCATAGTTGAAACATTTTCACTGTTAGGATTTTCTGTTGGACTTATTATATTATAAACATGCGTACACAAGTCGAAACAATCAGCTGAAATATTATTTTGAAATATTTTGAAATATGTATTGAATTCTTGCCTTTTAAGTATAGATAATCTATAATCAATAATTTCCTTTAATCGCCACAAATTGTCCAAAGACTCTTGTCCTAAGTATATGAAGTGTGGGCCTTTTGTAATTTGTAGAACAGGGGTATCATTTATTTTCTGAACCTGCAGATGAATGTTGTTTATATTCACACTGGTTTGATCAACTTGAGGAAAGTAGAAATTGTTTACAATAATTCCTTGATGAACACAAATGTCTTTCCAATTTTCTTCGGTTAGTGCGATTGAAAATCCAGTTTTTCCACCAATTACAATTTTTGGAGAAAAATCATTTAAACTAATGCCAACAAGAACAAATTTTGACAAAGAATTATTTAAAAAATAAGTTTTTGAATTAAGAAGCGTTTTCAAAGGTTTATGAACCACGGCGTTGTTCATAATGACTAAACGAGACTGAAACATATTGTGTTATTCTTGTACTTAAATATTCTCATCCCCACTTTCTTTAAAGTTTCGATTAAAATGGATTAATGAAAAAATAGATTTCCAGTTTGAAATTTGTAATAAAGATAAATAATTAAAATGGTAATGTATAAAAATAATGCAAAGTTTAATCTAACACTAATGATGGAAAAGTAATAATTTTTGAATCCGTCATAATAATTAGTACAGTTGGGGGTTAAAATTTGTAACTGATTATTTTTAAACTCTAACCTTTCTATCCAATTTGTATCGAAAATAGATCGATTTGGATAATGATACAAATTTTAAAAAATTTACTTGCATTTTCATTTCCATTTATTCGTTCCATCCAACTAATTGTACTATTGTTAATTAATCCAATTTTCATAAATTTACAATATTTACTTAGAGTGACGTCTGTTTTATTAGAAAAACATATTTCACACTGTGTTACGCCAGGGGGATGATGAACATAAAAAACATTTTGGAAAATAAAATAAAGAAGAATAAATTGAGATCTACTGATAGTCATTAAAACAAATTAATAATTATATTCCAAATTTATTAACATTAAGCAGATACTTTCACCACGAAAGCAAAAGCAGTTGTAAAAAAATAACAATAAAATACGTAATTTAAATATATGTAAAAGTTCATAAATAAGGATATTAATAATACTATATAAAATGTGTAGCTTGAAGACTTATTTTGAATGGTTACAATTACTCGATTCCTATTTTTCCATAAACAGTTATTTAAATCACAATTCCTAGCAAATTTCTTATGCTCCACAATAGGATCATTATAACTTAACCAATCAAAAATTTCAATACCTCAATAAAAACATTTACAAATATCATTGATTGAAGTATAGTAAAAGCCAGCTCCAGCTAACACTTCTGGTCTCAATTTTCCTTTCCATTTTTTAAAAGTGGAAAGTCGTTTTTCATATGTTTTAAAATAACTGTTATCAATTTCTTTGTCAAAAGTTTCTAAGCACATTTTGTGAAAGACTTATGAAGACTAACTTTGGTTTCAAAAACAACAAATTTAAATACCTTATAATATCTACATAAATATATCTAAATCTTCATGTTCTGCATTCCATTGATACAAAGCAATATCTTGGTGTCCCCAAGCTAATGTATTAAAACTATAGGGAATTTTATACCGCTTATCATCTTCGGAACTCAAAGCCAATTTAATAATTAACTCTGTAAAAATTGTATGTTGTCTAGATCGAAAAACATACATTGAACAAAAGGTTTTAGAATGATTTTCAACAACATCTTTATAATGAATAAAATCCAACTGCTTTTTAATTGCACTTTTTTTAACACCTTTTGCTTTTTTTGTTAAACTGTTTTCCGTTTTAATACAATATGCTTTTGCTCCAGTACCAACCATATTCATCTTTGAATTTTCATATAACTGACTTTGTAATAGGCATTTCATGAATATTATTAAATTCATAATTAGATGTGTCAAATTTGTGAATATTTTTTATCATGTCAGAATAAATATTTGGAGTTGTGACTTCTAAAATGAACGAATCGGTATCGGTGTATAAAAGTGAAATATTTTCCTGATAAAGAGGTTTTAAAAAATTATAAAAGAAATCATACATGACAGTTTTAGATATATCTAATATTGAGAAGCCTACATATATTGGTTTATTGTAAGTAACTTGAATCTTTTGCATTTGAATAGCTACCAAGTTTTCAGAAAATATTGTAAGTCCTTGAAATATGGTTTTGCAATTAAATTCTCAGCACCATCTTTTCTTCTATTTTTTTCCACTCTGTAACAAGTCTTACGTCAATTCTCCTATCAACATTTTCCATAGTCTTGCCATAAATACTATTATTTGCCAACTTGTAAGTATTACGATCAAATTCATTCTTTGAATCATTTCTTAATCTTGAATTCAAGTCTATATATTTTTTCAACCAATCAGATTGAGAAAACTGTAAAACTCTATGAACTTTAGTTAACTTGAGTCCATGTTCCAAACATTGTTTTAATAATTGATAGTGAATAACATATTTTGATTTATCATTTAAATTGGGTATTAATTTTATGCATTTAGAATTTGGCGGTTTAAAGTTTTCTGGACAAAACGGAAAATCGTTATGATAGGAATGTAGACTTGTAGGATATTCTAAATCAACTTCTAAAACATATCCCTTATTAGATTTTTTAGAAATATTCATAATATTTAAATCATTGATTTCTTTATCTGTTAACCAAACAAAATCTCCCGTTGGAATGTGCTGTGACATTGCATAACCATACAAATTTGTTGCATCATAATAAATTATGTATTTAGTTGGCTTTAAAGGATCAAAATTTAAAAGAAATGGGTTATTAGCTTCAGATTTTCTACAAATGCAAGAGCTCACACCACCGCGAACGCTTTTTTTGAAAAAGTGTATCATATCTGGATCAGTTAACAATTCTAACTCTATTCCAGTATAACGCAATCACGCCTCCCAGGATAAACCTGGAAAAGTGTAAAAATGAGCTGGATCGAGCCTATATGTGGATAAACAAGTGCTTCTAAAATTTTCAAAAATATCTGCCAAAAGTAAAGTATCAGAGAGTAAGTAAACGTCGGAGTATTGACCAAGAGATTCACATTTAAACAATTGCCAAACCTTTACAGCTCTTTGGTATTCTGCATCACTGATGTGCTCATCCGTTAAAGTATTATAAAATTGGTCTTTCTGAGGTAAAGTTGTTTCTTCTAATTTTAAATAATCATCAATATAACTGTAAGGAAATACACCTTTTTGCCGAATAAGTTTAAATCTTTCTTCATCATTGAAAATTTTTTTATTTCCTTACATTGTTCATCTTTTAAGCTTTCAGAGAGTTTTGATAAAGAATGGGATAGAAATTGAAAAGAATCAATAAACCTTAATGATATATTTTTTTTCTTAGCCTTTTGTGTCTTTTTATCAAAATAGTTATCCACATGAATAAGCTTTTCAAATGAAATATATTTTTCCTTGTTTTGTGCGATAACTGTTAGTTGTTCTTTGTTTAAGCATAATTTTTTAAGAAATAGATGAGAATCATAATTACGCAAATTATGCAATATAACTGGAATAAAGTTAGGTATTCTGTAATTTATGTTGCAGAGTGACTGAGCTGGACCTCTATAAAGACCGGTTATATGACAATGATCTGCAACCCTGTCATTTAAAAGAGGTTTATTACAAATATTACAAACTTTTTCATAGTTATGATAAATTTTGTCCAGTTCGTTCAAAGGGATCATTTTTTTAGGAGCCTTTAAATATTTATTGTATATGTTATACACATCTCTTTCTAAAGAATTTATAAATAATGTATCACAATTTTGATCTCTATATTTTTCAAATTTAGAATAATTATCGTCGAAGGAACATTTAATGTAATAGGCAAATGAATGTGGAATATGTTCATATTGTTTTAAGGTGTATGAAGTATTAGGATTTTTATCAACATTGTCATTATTTAAAGGCTTTAAAATGCATTCAAAATTTGCATACACCACGAAAGGAACTTTCATTTGTTTATGATAATTTACAAATTTCAAAATATTATCATATGAATAGTTTCCAAACTTATCTTTTATTAATTCTTTAGAAGGTAGGTTAATTCGTAAATTTCTAATTTTCTTCTGTAGGGAAATATTGTAAACAACCATCGCAAATATATTTTTTTCCGTGATGTTTAGAAATTTGTGCAGAAACTAGTTTTGATAAATCTTTAATATAGCAATAATGAAAAGTTTTTTCATCATCATCACTTATTAACAATAAATTGACATGTTGATTTTTTTTATTCGATGAATAATAAAGTGGACCAATTACTTCATACCCCTTTTTGGGATTTATAATTTCTAATCCATATACATTAATAGAAATGTTATTTTTTTCTTCAAAAATCTTAATGTTCTTTAGCAACATTGGAAATTCTATACCTGACATATCCAAAACAGAAGAGTAGTGTGGGTAGGATGAAGTTTCAAAATCTAATCCGCTTGATTGGTGAAGAGCAGACACAACTGCCCAGGCGAAGCAAAAGTTGTCATCATTCCTAATGTTGATCACAGCTTGACGTCTCTTGATCTCTTGAGGAAGTTCGATAAAAGATGAGGCTCTCAGCGGATTGTGCTTGTTAACATTAATTTCCAAATGAAGTAAATTCATCAAAGCCCATCCTGCAACGTAAAAATTAATAAAATTACTTTTTTTGTTGCTGTTGTAAAATCAAAAATAAATTCTTTACCTGAATCTCTTTCTGCAAATTCGTCAGCTTTCTGGTCAATAATGGTGCAGATTTGCTCTAACAGTTCTTTTTTCTGATATCCCTGGAAAATGACTTGGTACGGCGCATTAAAAGATTTGACATCATAGCTGTCGCTGCTGGGGTTAAAATAGAAACCGAACAGTTCCATATTTAGCTTGATACATTTATGTTTCTGCAGTTCTTGATCTATTAGATGTGCAATTTTGTATTCCAAATGTTGAAAATATTCTTTCACATTTATGAAGTTTTGGTGTGAGGAAATCCTATAAGATATTATTCGTTCCCTGAATGCTGACTTGATAATTTCAACACCTTCCTCCAAGCCTATTTTGGAATTGTTCTTGTGCACACTAGATCGAAGATGTCCACCCCATAGACTTTGGTTTATATTTTTCTTGCATTCTTTACAATATTTTACAATATTTGTAGAATCTATAAATTAAGAAAAAAAATATTTTACAAAATATAACATGAAAAATAAAATGTTCTTACCTTTAACAAGCTTTGGTTTTTTCAACCAACTGTTGAGTTTTGTGGAATTTCCGTTAACATGTTTTTTAATATGTCGCAATAAATTATCCTTTCTAGTGAAGACTTTATTACATGTTACACACTTATGCATTTCTGAAGTTTTCTGGATAATAATAATAATAAAATTAATATTGTGCAATTCTATTTAGTTATAGTCAAATTTTGAAAAAAGCAATTGCATTTTTGAAGTTCTTTGTATAATAATAAAATTAATATTGTGCATTTTTATTTAGTTATAGTCAAATTTTGAAAAAAGCAATAGAAATTAATTGACTTTATGAATCCATTTCTTCAAATGAGTTAACTAATTTGTCAAAGGCCTGTTTAACATAATTCACCGTACTTTCATCTCCCTTTTTAATTGTGATCAAATTAGTTAAATTTTGAATAGCGAAACCCAGACACTTAAGGTTTGCTATTTGTTTTTTATTTTTTTTATTAATTTTAAATTTTTTTTTAATGATAAATGATGGTTTCGAAATTGAATTTTGTTCAACTGGTGAATTATTAGGAGAAATATCCGAAGTTAAATTTGCTTCAATTTGTTTTTCTTGCGAATCAGAATTTACAATAGCATATGGTGAATTAATAGAAGATATAGCCGAACTTAAATTTTGATCAATTTGTTTTTCTTGCGAATCAGAATTTACAATATCATATGGTGAATTAATAGGACAAATAGCCAAACTTAAATTTTGATCAATTTGTTCTTCTTCCGAATCAGAATTTTCACTAAACAAAAAAGCAGAGCAAATTGGCGATTTTAATGTTAAATAATTTGGATTAGATTTTTGAAAACAAACAATATCCTCATAGCTAGAATTTTCGAATTGATTTTCGTCAATGTCATTCAGTTCTTCAAGAGTTTGTTTAGTTTTTGTTGTAATTAAGTCCGTTTTGTTGTCAATAATGTCATTAAGATCGCCAAGAGTTTGTTGTTGAGTAGCTGTAAATAAATATTTTTCGTTTTTGTGTTTGTTGGCATTATTCTGAACTTGGCTATTGTAAATAATTTCATTCAAGTCCTGAATAGTTTGTTGTTGACTAGTTGTAAATACTCTGTTTCATTGTTTTGTTGGTTTGCAAAATTTTGCATTTGAGTACATGTGTATAAGTCAAAGTCATTGTCAATTATTTTGCTACTCGATGCCAAAAAATTGTCCATTATGAAAAAAATCGTAATAACAAATAAAAATGCCACAAATGTACATAAAAATGTCACCAATATATATAAGAATTAAATCTTGCCAAATAAAAATGTTAGAAATAAAAATAAAAATTAAAAAATTACCAAATAGACACAATGTAAACACCAGAAAACTCGCGAGCTCTGCACAGTGTGAATGCAGAAATCAATTGCATTCGTCTCTTCGCTGAGGCGATTTTATATGCAAAAGTTAATCACATGTGTCCTACTTAAAGTTGAACGACAATCTCTAAAAACCACTTTCCCAAGCCGATCAACAACCTTACCCCCCTAAACAAGCGAGTTTAGTGACAATTTAAAGAGACTTACTCACTGAAAAAAAAAATCATTAACGCTGTAAAATGGTCTCTCAATGAGGTATGCTTTGGTGTTTTTTCGACATTGTGCAAGCATAGGGATAGATTTTAAATGTACTGGCAGATTGTTGTAAAGTTTTATGGCGTTGTAAATAATTGATTTTTTTATTAATTCTGTGGAAGGAATGGGAAGATAAATATCATGCCTAGAGTTTCTGGTAGGGTATACATGTTGTGGCCTTTCTGGGAGGGTGTTTATATGTTTTCTCAGCAAACATACCGTTTCCAAAATAAATAATGCAGGAAGTGTTAATATTTCATGTTTTTTGAAATAGTATTGGCAGTGAGCTCTATTATTTAAACCAAACAAATAACGAATGGCTCTCTTTTGAAGCATAAAAATACTACGAAATTGCTCGGTGGTACAGCAGCCCCAAAAGGGAAGGCCATAGCGGAGGTGGGATTCAAATAAAGAGAAATAAGTAAGTCTGGCAGAAGGAACGTCTAGTTCTTTTGAAACTGATCGAATGGCGAAGCAGGCGGTAGAAAGTTTTTTAGTTAAGGTGTCAATATGATTAGACCATTTTAGGTTGCTATTTATATTTAAACCCAGGAATTTAACCAACTCTACGTATTCAATATTGCTGTTATGTACCTGAAGTGGTTGTAAAGTTCCCTTATAAGATAACGCCACCGTTTTATCGACGTTAAAACAAAGCATATTGGAATCGGACCAAGCCTTAATTATAACCAAGTCTTTGGAGATACTAAAGTGCAAAGACGTTGTATCAAAATCACTCCATGTTATGCTTGTGTCATGAGCAAAAAGGGAGATTCTTCCATTCATTTTAAGGTTCGTGATATCATTAATGTATAACAAAAAAAGAATAGGTCCCAAGACTGAACCTTGAGGGACTCCACTTGTAATCAACTTACAATCAGAATCGGAACCATTAGCCCTTACAAGTTGTTGCCTTTTTCCAAGATAAGATTTGAACCAATTTAAAGAAGTACCACGAATTCCATAAAAATTTAGTTTGTTTATCAGAATTTCATGACTAACACAATCAAAGGCTTTCGCATAGTCACAAAAAACTGAGGCAGTTGGGTGGTTGTTATTGAGAGATAAGTAGACGCCTCTAAGCAACGTGAACATGGCGTCATTGGTGCACTTGTTGGGTAGAAATCCGAACTGCTCCGGGGATATTATCTGATGTTTCAGGAGAAATGGCATAAGACGGTTCTTCAGTAGCCTTTCGATGATTTTTGATAGCACTGGTAGTAGTGCAATTGGGCGATAGTTGCAAGAGTTAGTTTTTTCGCCGCCTTTATGAAGTGGAATAATTATAGCTGTTTTAAGGCAATCAGGGAATACACCTTTTATAAAGGACTCATTTATTAATGTTGTAAGGGCCTCTATGACTGGGAGTGGCAAGTTCAGGAATATTCTAATTGATAGGCCATCAGTGCTACACGAAGATTTACTTTTGATATTATGTATTACCTTCAATAGTTCAGTGTTGCTAACGGGACTTAAGAAAAAGCTATCAGCTAAATTTTTTGAAGGAGGGAGAAACGAAAGAGGGTCCAAACTTGGCGAGATACTAGAGGTAACATTTTTGCTTACATTAATAAAATAATCATTTAGATCATTAGCCCCTGGCAAGATCTGAGTCACAGGGTATGATTTGTTTCTGAGGTTATTGATGATGGACCAGGTTTCTTTCGAAACGTTATTAGAGTTTGTTAGACGTTTTCGGTAGTGTAATTTTTTTGCTGACTTAATAAGAGTAGTGTAGATCCTCCTATAATTAGAGATATAGTCGAGAATAAGAAAGGAGTCGGTGAATTTTTTTATATATGAGAGCGAGCGCATATTTTTAGAAGAAATTCGTATTCCTTTCGTGGTCCACGGTCTATGCCGCTTAGGTTTGATATTCTTAAGCGGGAAGGCCTTGTTAAAAGCACTTAAAGTTTTATTTAAAAAGTTCTGAAGTTTGTGTTGACATTATCAGATTCAAAATTCCAATTGGTGTTAAAGCAAATATTATGAAATACTGAGAAATTTGCGGCCGAGAAAATTCTGCCCCGATGGCGAGATCTTGGTAAGGGCCTAATAGGTAAACTAAACCTGGAAATTACCGCCTCGTGATCGGAAAGACCTGAGTTATAGACCTGTGATTGCACCTCTGATGGAGAAAAATCAGACGCCATGTAATCGATGATAGAAGAAGAGTTTTTTGAAATTCTAGTTGGCGAGGATACATGCATTGAAAGACCGAAAGAGTCGAATATAGAAATTAGATATTTCTGGATGGCACAAACAGTAGCATAGTCAATATTAAAGTCCACGCATAGAATTTTTTTACCTTTAATCGGTAGGCTGTCTAGCAAACTTCCATTACTTATAAACATTCATTTTTGGACAAATCATCTAGGCTTGTTAGAAGATCATTCTTGTTTAACATAGACATTAATTATATTGAGGAGGAAGAAGAAGAGATGGAGGAAGATGATCAGGAAATTGACGAAGGAGTGGACATGGATGGACAACTGCTAAATTTAGGAACCGAGGCTGACGTAAAAGTAAGCAAGTTTAGGGCTAGTGAATTATTTAATAATTTTGAAGAAAAAGATGTATGTGTTATACAAAGCTACTCTAAAATTGAAAGTCGAAGACTAGGAACATTTGCTATTTGCCTTCCTTGTAGTGCAATTCACATGAGATATTTACGGAGAGGGGAGTCCGATCATGTGAGCTGCCACTACAAAAGAGCTTATGTTGTTAGTGCTTCTGATTTACATTGTGCTATTTGTAGGATACATCTTTTTCTACTAATTCCTGAACATGCTTGCTTTTACTGCAATAAAAATGAAAAAAAAGAGATAGAAGATTATGTTGTTAAATATTAATAATAAACATAGTTTGTAAACGTGATGGGTAGATTAGTTTAACAATATTAATTTTAAATATAGGTTATAAACATAATGGGTAGATTATATCAAAAATATTAATTTTAAACATAAATTGTAAAGATAATAAGTAGAATACGTCAACAATATTAATTTTAAAAAATGTCAACTGTTACTATAAGCGGTTATATATTTTCAGTGCTATATGCAAAATACTTCTTTTTATTCTAACATCTGACACTGTATTTGTAAATGAAATAGCTAATCATATGTAAAAAAAAAAGTGTCGATTATGTCAACTGCCACTAGAAGCACTCATATATTAGCATAACATTTTGTTAACGCTTGTTTCTGTATTCAATTGAGTTTTCTCTTACTTGATGCAAATTATATTAATATTATTAGTATAATTAAAAAGTAGTAGATTAGGCTATGCCGGTCCGACAATCAAAACCGTCATTTTTACATGTAAATTCCCATAAGAAAATTTAAGCTTCGATTTGCAAAAGTGGTGCCATTTTAGGGCGTGGCACTTTTTGTGTAAACCCATAACAATTGTTTTGTTATGTAATGTGAAAATTAGTATGTATTAAAAAACTTGTTAGATCATTGTTGTCGTTTCAATATAGGAAAAGGAAAAAATGTGTGTCAATTATTATATATATATTTACATTTACTTTTTTTTACAAAATTATTTGTTACCAGAGTTTTCACAAACACAAATTATAAAAAAAATATTATCCCCTTTTTAAAATTACAACAAAATGATGTCTAATTACATCTTTGAAGATTTGTACCAAATAGTAATATCTAGTGCGACATACAGGACAATTGTTTACCATTATAGAACAACAATTTTCATCATTCCATCTTAAAATACATTTTAAACAAAAAATGTGGGAACATGTATTTGGTCTACATGAATCATAATATTCGATTATTTCAAAACAAATAGCACAAAACACCTTTTTCTCTTCACTCTCAGTTTTGTTCAAATTTTTTAAAACAATCCCATTATTTTCTTCTCGAACTAATGGTATATTTTCTTCTTGGACTCCTGGTATAATTTCTTCGAGGCTAATTGTCTGAAGCGGAATGGATCGATTTCTTTCTCCAACTGATTCACTCATTTTATTTTAATATTATTATTAATAGATTTATTCAACAGATTTTTTTCTTTTAACAGTCACTCGTACCTTAACATACTAAAATGATCTTGATGCACCTATTTATAAGACTTAAGAACGCAAAATCAAATGTGGGAGAACAAAGAGAAAAAATTAAAAATATGATGCGAATGAGAATAAAAGGGGAGGAAGTTAAGAATGAGGGACATGAGAGAGAGGAAGAGGAGGATGAGGAGGCGCTCCCCTATTATAACTACTTACTTTTTTAAATCCTTTTCCTCCAATATAAAATGCAAGCTTTCACTCCTTTGGCAACTTAAGAAATCATGGTTCTTGGAATTAAATCTTTTAAACTTAGAATGTCTACCCATTTTTCCCCTTCGACTACACGAACCATATCATGTGTATTGTTCGGATTTGTTTTAATTAATGGACTCTTTAAACTATTTTTCACCGCTAAGATTTTTATATTAGTTTCTCACAAAACGCACTGAGTTGTTATAAGACTAGTAATCGAAATAAACTTTGTTTTGCTTCGAGATTTCATAATATGTTGTATATCAACTGTCCAGTCTAACTATTTTGTTATTATTATTTTCAGTATTAATCATATTTATTTATTATTAGCTCCTGGTCTTGACATAAGACTTCGGCTTGGTTAAAATGGTTAGACATCAAAAAAATTTCTCTTTTGAACTAACCAAAGTTTAATTTGCTAGACACACTGCGAGGCAAACAAATTGCAATAGACTGATTTTTGCCAGTATCTGCCAAAATATTTCTGAGATAGCAAATATGTAAATATAAAAACTGAATATGAGGATGTGCTAAGCAAAAATCTATCCAATAATTTTTTTCTTAAATACGATAGTTCCTGAGAAAAATTGATCTATATTTCATATTTTCTTCTACTAAGATCTCCTGTCAAAAGCAAAATCTGAATTGATGAATGCGTCCCGGGAACAAATTTATAATAATTTCAACAAAAATTATTATTTTTTTTTATCTAAAAACGAATTTGAAACAGGAAATCTAACGCTACAAGATGTAATAGTTTCTTTTTCCGGCAAACTGGGCATATACGGCAGTTTGCAAGTAAAAAGTGACCTATTTTCACTCACATAACAAGTTCTTCCCTTCGCGTATACAAAACAACGATCAATATAATGAATAGTAAGATTGTGAATTTACCTTTGATTAAAAAAATACCTCAGTGAAATGTTCGACTTTGACAGTGGGGAACTGGGGAATATTTAAAATTATCAAAAAATGGAAAATTTTTAAGAAAATCCAGAGATACTAAATATCTAGCTAAATACAAAGCAACGTCATAATTTCTAAGAATAGTAAGATGAATAAATATATCATTATTTACCGCATAAAGGTAATAAGGTTTTCTATTTAACAATATGGTTCTAGTCTGAACGATAACACCACACGGACAAAGTGGCTTATGTATACAAATATGAATTCGTATGTAAAACCGTAAAAATAAGAAGACAAATTTTTTTCCATATTTAGGAAAGTTAGCAGGTAGAAACTAACATTTCAAATTTTATTTTTCCCTTGATAGGGATGGCATGGAAGTAAACGCTGTTATTTAGGAAAAAACTCAATAAAATTCAATTATAAGGAAAACTTAGATGATTAAAGTTAAACAAATACATAGTTTAAAATGTAAGAAAACAATATCAACTCACTGATCTCAGTTGGGCAAGAAATATGTGGCTTGCATACTTACAACTAAAAACGCAGTTAGACTATAAAAAGCATCTTTAGATAAAAAGTGTTTAATTGTTTTTACAAATATATTTTCATTCGAATACCTAATACTTTCAGGAAACTCGTTATAAAACTTTGGACCAATGTGGTTTGTACTCATAAATGATTTTTTCAATCTTAAACAATCAATGTCTATACTTGACTTTGTTCTTGTATTGTGATTATGTGTGTCACTACATAAGGAATATTTGCTTAGATTTCTTTTAACATAAACAAGACATGCCAGTATAAATACAGATGGCAAAGTTACTAACATCTTCCCTGTACTGCAGACCTTCGATCACTCGAACTGCCCTTCTCTGAAGCCTGAATATTCTCTTTGCCTGAGCCGAGTGTCTCCAGGCAAGTATGGCATAGTTACAGTGAGACTGAAATAGATTTGAAAAGCCATGACAAGTACCTTTTTATCAAAGGTTTTTTATGATTTTTTAAAAATTGAGGCGTACAAACTTTTTGCCACTTTGTACACTTCAAAAACCAGCTCCTTATCAAGATTTACACCCAGAAGATTTATAGAAGTAGTTTTCATTGCCTCATCAGGTAGGATGTAATTATTCAGGAGTTTTAGGCTGAAAATCATTTTTTCTATTTTATTTACATTTAAAGATAGTCTATTTGCCTCAAATCAAGTTCCTAGGTTGTGTAAGTCATCAACAAAAATTGTTAAATTGCTACTGTCATGTCAGGATTCAATGTCATTTATATAGATTAAGAAGAGCAGAGGTCCTAAACTAGATCCCTGAGGCACTCCATGCTTAATGCCAAGGCTACTGGAGAGTACCTCTCCAGAGAAGGTCCGCTGAGTTCTGCCTAACAAACATCCACCGATCAGCCGAATGCTCCTGTCCTGAAGTCCATAGTGTTTTAATTTGAACATTAAGATATTGTGGGATATTCAGTCAGAGGCCTTGGAGAGGTAACACAGGATTGCATCTATATATTGACACTCCTCCAAGCCCCTGACAAGGTATATTATTCCAACATAGAAATAATAGCACTTGTTGTTGATCTACTATCTCTAAACCCAAACTGTCTATCTGTAAAAAGGTTATTAATTTCCAAGTAAGCATAAAGTTTTATTTTAAGCAAATGTTTGAATATTTTTTACAGGACAGGCACAAGTGTGATTGGTCGATAATGGTTTTTATCATTTAAATCACCATTTTTTAAATACAGGGGTAACTTTTTGTTTTTTAAATATATTTGGGTAGTGTTACGTTAAAACCAAATAAATATCTACTATTTTTGTTTTTTTTTAATACTTATTATATGTTTAACATCATGGAAAGTAACTTGTCTAAAGGCAAAACCTCCCAGGAGAAAATAAGTAATTTGGGCAGAAAGATAATGTTCGGATCCCATGTGTGCCCGACTTGGGCTTTGTAAAATATTGAGGCGAGATTTGCAATAAATATGTCAAATTCATTAGCACTAATTTCAATTTCGTGTTTTTATTTTTTTTGAGACTCCTCTAAGGTTATTTGTTATCTACCACGCAGCCCAAACCTTGTTATCATTTGCCTTTAACTTAGCATTATTAATAGCCTGTCTATATTGCTTTCTGTATTCATTTTTTACTGTTAATAATTCTGGTAGTTTTAATATGTCATAGAGCTCTCTTAGAAATCTAAGACGTTCCCTCATCTCTCCTTACTGTTTTATTTCTTATATTAAACAGTCTTTTTACAGGAAAACATGCATTAAAACCATTTGTCAGTTTAGACATTTTCCTTTTTCGTCAGCATTTGAGTCATCAGCTCTTACAAAATCCCAACCCGTACAACATATTAAAAAGGTTATTTGTACCTGCCATGGTTATAGGTTGGTAAAACATATTTGGCTGAGTCTTGATTTCATTCTGCTTAGTGCCAGCTATCGTTATTTCTACTGCAAGATGGTCTGATGTCACAATATCTGAAACTCCAGTACTAAACTCTAAAACATTTGTAAAATTTACAAAGGTATTGTCTAGGCATGCCTTTTGTCTAGAATCGCTAAAAATTTGTTCTGAGTAACCATACAAATTTAGCAAATCAGTGAAATCATGTCTGCTGTCACTCTTTATTTTAAAATTAATATTAAAATCAACTGCAACAATGCTACATTTAAAATTAACAGCACACATATTTAAAATTTGATCGATTATATTAAGAAATAGATTAAAATGACCTTTTGGAGGGCGGTATACGGTTCTTACAATAATATCGGGATCGTTTGCTCAGGACATCCTTACATTATTTTTTACACTTTCGTAATATAACACTGATACAGGATACAGCAAATTGAAAAAATAGGCATATTTCTTAAAATCTGACCTACCAGCAAACACGTTAAAAACTTTTTTTACCTTTTTGTTCTACTTCTTTAATACTAAAATACACATTTTTGTTTGTTGGCCCCTGTACTTTCTGCTGTATTAGTAGTCTTAAGTAAGGTTCCCTCACAACCATGCTGATTGAAGGTACTTCAGGTAAATCTCACAAGTGAGTATCAGTATTATTTTTCAATTACACCGAAGCCTGTTGTAGGAGTTTGACTAATTAAATTTAATGTGCCTTTACTTTGATTCAACATGGCCTTGAATTCTACATGTATGATAGTTAAATCTTAAACTTCTGTATTTGTCAGGAGCGTAGCGTGCATGAATGCGGGTGAGGCGTCGTATCCATTTAAGAAACACAGAAGATATTTTTTTTATCCCTATCAAACATGTTTACTTACAAACATGTTTTTTATAATTTACATCGGATACACTCGGATAAACACGCACTATAACCCTCCGATATCGTTGAATGTCTACATAACTATTGCAGCCAGTACGCCTTCCAAAGTGATGCGACTGTCGATGTTACATCAAGCCGCCCGCTAGGCGCTATACTGAATCGATTCAGTTGAATCGATTCGATTAGCTAAAAACAAATCGATTCGATGCAATAATTGGGTAATTTGAATCGATTCGTGGAAAAAATAGAATCGATTCGAAAAAGATTGAACGTATGTCCTCTAGGCTTGACCAATTGTGGTGTGGCAATAAATAAAATAGGTTTATTACTCTTAAAAAGTCTTATTATAATAAATGTACGTAATTAACATAAATAGTTATAAATAAAAATAGTTGTAACTAACAAAACAGATAATAATAATAATAAACCAAACTCTACCGATAATTAATTCATTCTTGACCGTTGACCTAGCCACTCTTCAATGCTAAGTGATCCCAAAAATAGTTGGCTAGAAAGTCGGTTAGGCTTTAACCTATTTCTATCCTGTGTTAAATAATGGCCTGCCTGGGAAAATAACCTTTCGGATGGTACCGATGTAGCAACACATGGTAAATATTTAAATGCTAACTTTGATAAATTAGGATGTACACATTGCACATTTTTTCAAAAATGAAGTGGATTTTCTGTTATTTTTACAACAGGATGCTGCAAATAATGTTTAAGTTCCACAGGCAACTCATCATCAGTTGCAATTGAGGATTTAGAACTTTGAGTTGATACCGAGTCATGATATGACCATAAACTTTCAGTATCTGCTGAGGTTTTATTTTCAGTACTGATGGTTTCTAAGTTAGTGTCATCTGATTTTTCTTCCTCAATAGTTACTGCTTTTACTGTTGAAGAAATAAATTTCAAACTTGAACTAAAAGCCAGTGGGTTGTTAAAATGAATGTTTTTATATCTAGGGTCTAGAATAGTTCAGACTGCACACAACTTTAAAAGTTCTACGTTTCTGAATCTGAATGAATGAATAATTTTGTCATTTGTTTGGCAATTTCTAGCTCATACGCTGAAAGCATTGGCGGCGAATTTGGAAATTTTAATAACATCCTACTAACTGTTTCGCTAAGCAAAATGAAACGATCTATCATATGAAATGTCGAATTCCATCCTGTTGATCCCTCTTGAATAAGTTTTAGGGTGGGATTTTCTAATTTTCCTTGAGTGACCTATATCCGCCTAAGTTCGTCTGAAGCTGATACTGACTGCTTTATAAATGTAACAATGCTTTTTATTTTTTTAATGACTTGCTTGATTATGTCACCTGCGAGATCTATAGCTTTAGTTGGAATCAGATTTAAAGTGTAGGCAAAGCAAGATAAGTGTTTCTCTTTGCCAAAAATGTCAGCTTTAACGGTATTACTACCGTTGTCAGTTACCACTACATTTACTTTGTTTAGTTCGATATTCCAATCTCTACAAATTTTCAAAATATTTTCTTGAATATAAGAGGTAGTGTGACTTTCAAACACTTAAAAAGCACAGATAACTATCAACTTAAGTTCATATTCAGACAAATTTAAAAAATGTGCTGTTAGACCTAAATAACTTATAGTGGTTTGGGTTTCAGTCCAAATATCGATAGTCAATACAAAACCAGGTACATTTTTAAACATATTTTTAGTAATGTTGCTTAAGTCTTTATATTTTTCTCCATTAATCTAGTTATAGTTTGTCTAGAAGGTATTTTGTATAGGGGCTGTGCTGTTTTTAAAAAATATCTAAAGCCCTCTTTTTCAACAGTAGAAAAAGGTAATGCATCTTTTGCAATCATGTACAATAATCCATCGGTTATATTATTGTGCTTTTGCCCTCCCTGTTCAAAATTAGTAAACGTCATTAATTGGTAAACGTTTTAATTTTTTTTTTGGCGCACCTATATCTAGGTCTAAAGAAGATGATGACGAACCTGGAACTGAAGTTACCTCCTCTTCCACTGATTGTTTTCTTGGAATAGTCTCTATCTAATATACTGCTGCTATTTTTACCACTATATTCCGGGTTAGGAAAAGAAGTTTTAATTGTTTGCACTTTAGAAGTCGATGGCATTGCATCTATATCTATGACTGTTTCTGTACCTGAGTACCTGAACCACAGTCAGAGCCTCGGTTAGATTTAAACAAAAATAAATAACAAATAATCAGTTTGATTTGTAAATTTATAATAAATGAACTTTAACTTACAGAACTGATGTTGTCTCCGAAGCTGTAGCTATTTTTATTCCATGTTTTCGCTTTAGATGATTCATAAGATTTGTTGTATTGCCTGAATACTGTGGTATTACAATGTCTGCAACTAGCAGATTTATTATTGTCACCATCATCACACAAAAAATGTTTCCAAACACTACTTGTTTTTGGAGGCATATTATACTGATCAGATCCAATTAACAATATCTCGAGTTCACAAGGTAAAACCGCCCAAGAAATAAATAAATGCGAATATTGAGAACATGCGAACCGCAAAAAAGAATAATTAAATGTTTTCAATTTTCACTAGAACGAGTGATTTCCCGGATAGGCGGATCTCGTACGCGTAAGGTAAACCATGACATAACATAAATATTTGTGGTGCGTTTACACTGAAGGCAATAAATCGGAACTATTTTTTTATGTTGCAGTATAAAAAATTTAATAAACTATTACTGTGTTAAAAGTTTTATGGTATTATGGTTAAGTAGACGTATTGTTTATCCATTCGATTTTTTGGGTAAAAGAATCGATTAGTCGAATCGATTTATAATTCTAGAATCGATTCGATTCCTCTGATGCATCGGTTTAAAAGGATCGGTTCAATTCATAATCGAATCGATCCTGGCCATCCCTACCGCCCGCTTGGCACTTGGACTTGGGGACTATCCAGGAGTTGACCTCGCGGTTTGTCAGATGCATTTAAATGAACCGTATTAAATGGGCTAAACGGAATCCACATAGAAGAATTGAGCTTCAGTTTAAAAATTATTGGTTTAGTTTTAAAATGTAATGATTATTTTATATTACCACTATAATCTTTTTTATTTCCTTGAAATTCTTAAGTTTTATAGCATCCCTATTTCGTTTCTTTACGCTACGCCACTGGTATTTGTAATTGTTATTAAAATTTCTGAATACTCGTGCAAAACTACCACTCTTCTAATATATAAGGGTCAATATAAAAAAAAGTTTTTTTCAATATTTTATTAAAAACAAATTTGTCAGATTATTATTCTGTACATGTTAATAAAAAATCTCTTATAATCTACACATAAAACTATTTCATAGCAAACTCGGCATAAAACACATAACAACTCAAGCTTACGTTCTAATAAATATATGTACAAAAATCTATTTATAGGGACACTCGTATTCAAATATATCTATTAAATATCACAATCAATTTAAATATAGATAGGCAAAATGGCAATTGATTTTGTTTAAGACTAATTATTAATAAGTATACTTTATTTGTCTTGAAACAGGAATAAAAGATATTTAAGCACATACATATACGTCTGTTAGAAGTATTAATTACGTATTATTCATTTTAAGTAAATCCGTGCTCCAATAAGTAACAATGCTAAACTTTCCAAACTGTCAAATGGAATGCTTCAAAAAGCAGCTAAACGCCATTTGGAAAATTATGCAGTATACTCAGATTTGTTTTTGTAAAGTAGAAAGGTAACATAGAGAAAGACATTATACAAATATTTGAAAACTTTTAAAGACTCTCAATCCGTTTGAACACCATAAACAACAAACACAATGTAGCTTAATAATTAGGCAACGCAGATAGACAAGATAGGCAATTCAATATAAATATAAACCAAAACAGATGAAAAAATAACTATTAAGTTTAAAGTAGTAAGTAAAATGTAATAGAGTATTATGCTTTATGCAAATATAAAAATATACTACAATTCTTAAATTTCGTATTTATGGAAAATCAATGTTAAAATATTGTGTCAATAAATAGTTGACCAAAAATCACTTATTAGCTTAGACAAGAGCAGGGGTGAATCAATATTTTAATCAATGTATAAAAGCTGTATATGCAGGGTATTCGATTGTTAGTATAGGGTATTCAATAAATTGCTAAGGCAGGCTATTCGACTGTTAAGGGATGGCCTTTCTGGGATGATCGGAATATACGAAACTTTGAAATTTTGGATTTATGGTAAGAATAGTTGTATGTATATACATCGTGTAGTTTGTATACATAATACTAAATAATATACGGCCAACTGAACTACGAAAATACATAGGTATATACAACTTATGATTTGGTGCATTGATAAAAAATTTTGTTTGTAAAGTACATACTCATTTCACCATTGAACACAAAATATTACATTTTAAAATTACCAGAAAATGAGAGATCACTACTTACAATATTTCTTTTACTTTGTGATATTGAATATTGAAAATTATTTTGCATCTAATATTTTTAACAATAATATATTAAACGGAAAATTTGATAGATATTATTGTGATAATTTTTCGATGTATGAGTAATATTCGACTGATATGGCAACAATGTCTCGCGCACGTAAGGCGTTTGGCGGTCTTACCCCCCTCGCCACTGTCAGAATTTATACACGAAAAATCACGAGTTGTCTAGTGCAGTAAAAAGACTCAAATATGTAATTACAAGGTATTCATTTAATTTCTACAAGGTATGTACTATGTATTAGATATATTATCGTAATTTCGTAAATATTCTATCATTACTTTATTTTCTGAATTTTAAAAATAAGGTTAAGTACGGCTAAATAATAATTATTTAATTTTCTAACCTCCCTAAAAGGGGGGAGCCTTCCAACCACTACCCTCCACAGACCAGAGTTCTGGAAGCGATACTGGTGAAAAATCGAATAGTGATGTTTAGTTCTCCATATCCAAAAATTGAAGAAAAGGATAATTATCAATCTTATATTTGACGTAAAATTCTGGAAAGAAATATACAAATATGTAAATTGGAAATTAAAATTTAATTTCATCATTTTAGATAATGTGAAAGGCTAACACTTGCTAGGGTTTCTAGCATGCATGGTCATCAATCGAGCTAAAAGGCCTGCCTTTTTTAACCATTTGGGTTAAAAAGGAGACAATCGCAGTCCACTTTCGAGTAACAGACGGAGGCGTTTGGTAGGAAAGAGGAGAGATTTTCAGTTATAGTCGCATCTCAATGATATCAACCGGGGTATATAAAGTAGCTCCCACAACAGAACAACTAAGGATAGATAACCTGTACGCTCTCGTGATACTAGATAAAGACGATTAGGAAAGCGGAGCACTTAGTTCCGTAAACCAAACGCTAGCGTGCTACATAGATACGTTAACGATTGCTGGATTGCGGTCTTGAAGCGCAGAAGTGTGTATATAAAGAAACTAAATCATAGGGAAAAAATGTGCTTGGGAAGTTCACTACAGCTTTCCAGGCAGAATATAACAATAAGTAGACAGAATATCAGCTCCCTCATAAGAGTGCTTAAATACGATTTTGGATTAAAAAGACATCTGGCCCTGATAGGCAAAAAAAAGACTTGACTTGTACTGCATATGATGAGGAGGAGGAAACTCCGCTACACTATTGGTGCTGGTGCAAAGCTAGACTACAGCAGTTCTGCACAAACACGTAGCTTAGCAAATGCTAGAGGTTGGGTAGTTGATTGAGGTGAGCTCCTAGAATAGGGTACAAGGGCCAGTTTTGATCTACCGGCTAGGCTTTAACTTCTCCTCCATTGTATTTCTATTAAGTACGTTAAATGAACGATCGCCGCTGGTGTACAAATGGCATGGTTAAAAAATGTTTAAAACATTAACATTCGGTAGAAAATGTGAGTGTTACCCGTTTAGTAACAATATATACATATCAACTGGATTTGAAATAGTTTCCTCTTTAGTATAGTTAATAAAATGAAGAACTTCATCTTTAAAATAATTATTATCGATGTCAACTTTCTATTTTACCGATAATCTATATAACCCTACGATGATTTCATTTTCAACATAGAATCACAGAAACCACTACTCTTTGTCAAATGAATGTCGCGCTTTCTCTATTTTTAGAGTTCATCAGGCCTCCATTGACTACTGAGACTATGATGGTGTTGAAATTTGAAGATTAGTTTTTAAAATTAAATAGGCACTTATTAGGTAAATAGTATTTTAATAGTAAGTAAATAGTATTTTAAACATAAGATAATAAAGTAAATGCAGGTAGTATCGGCTTTATTATTATATTAATCTAGTTTTTGATTTTAAGGCTCCAACGATGGAGGCCACAGGCAAACGCCCCCTGAGCCTGTGCGGTAATCTGCTACTGACTATGGCATTAATCTTAATTAAACAGTGGATTTATGTGCGGTATTGTTCACAGTGAGAACCGGTTGACTACCAATTTTTATTTTAAAATTGATTTTGGAGAGAAAATTAGATGTTCAGGCCGGGGTGCCATTTGTATTTTGAAAAATATAAATGTATAAGATAATATTGTACCCCATCATACTGTAGTTTTATTGCACAGATCTAGTAATTATTGTTTTAATAAAATAAAGTAGTAAAGTAGTTGTTACAATACAACAATGACTCGCATGTTATTAATTTAAGCAAAAAATTCATTGTGTCAGAGAGCTAACCAATAAATTCCTAAATGTAGTACCATTCGAGAATTGCTTTAAACAGGAATTTGCTTGAGAATAAAAACTAACCAATTCACCAAGATATTCGATATTTTGATGTCAGTTGGTCACCTCTAATTGATTATACTACAGCGTCGAGAAAAAATGTGTATCTTCCTATCTCGATTATCGGTACCAGTAGGTTGGATCTTTGCTAGGTTGGCACTAGGTTAGTTGTTAAACCCATTATGAAAGCCTAATTATTGATTTGAACGGTAATCTTGAATTTATATGGCAATTTGTTTTGCAAGTTGCTAAATTAGCGATCTATTGTACTGTTATAGTACAGATCCACCTGGCAAGGCTCAGTCTGAAATAAAATAAACGTAAAAATTATTTTTAAAAAATTTATTATTAATTATTATTATTTAAAAAACTGTTTATAAACTATTGAACTAAAAAGTAAAAGATAATACTTAGCGTAAGAAGTTAAATAGTAAAGCTACAGAAAAATCCCACCCACACTGAGAACTTTTAAAAATATGAGTATTTTCTTAAAACTTAAGTGTGACGTCTCATGCTTCTAGCTTTTAAAAAAAATCAGGTTTTTAAAGATTCTCAGGGAGACTTTAATACTTAACTTCATAAACTAAATAATAATTTTTACTTTTTAGTTTAACAGCTTATCAATAGAAGCTTGTTCTTAAAAATATTTTTTACTTTTATTTGTATTTTTTTGTACTTTATAGCATTATTTGTACGCACCCTGTAAAAAATGATCCTGTTGTTTTTTTACGCCAACCTTAATTTTGAAGTAAACAACAATAAAGGAAAACTATTCCTGCAAAAACCAATAATAAAAAGGTTTCCCAACGTTTCAAATTTTTACCCGCCCTCTATAAGATATTCATGACTTTTTTTACTTCATAGTACCATATTATTGAATTGTCACCGAATTTACCTAGGTATGCCAAATTTTAGCTTACTCCGTTTCCAGCTTTAATTAACACCATGTAACATTTCAAATGTTTTACGCACCCTAATAAGATATTCATTTATAAGAGATTAACAATTTCTTTATGCCAATTTTACTTTTGGAGCAAGCTAAACTTTTTAAGAAGAATAACTTTTTCTTTTAAAATTAATGGTAAGAAAGTTGCCTAACATTTCAAATTTTTTACTCACCCTGTATGAGATAATCATGATTTGTTTACTCCATGGTAACATATTATAGCATTGTCATAGATGTTACATAGGTATGCCAAATTTTAGATCAATCAGATATAGGCAAGTCCTTGAAAAATGGATAACACATTTTTAACGGGAAAGGCAACCATAGGACGAAAGCTGATTAAATAAAAACTTGAAAAAATGACAATTTTATTTTAAAAAAAAATTTAAAATATACCTTCTCAACCCTTGTTATTAACTTTCTTCCACGACTTATAAATTCAAACATTTTTGTAGATAAAATATGACTATTTAGTAGTATATTTACGCAGTTTCAACTGATCAACAAGATCTGGGGTGTCAATTTTTTTATATATGAGCAGACCATGAAGGCCTATGGCCTAAGTACTCTAGGTACCGTGGTTGCTTTAAATGAAGAGAGGAAAAGTTTATTGTTGCGGGATTTAAAGACTATGAATATTTGCTGGTAACATATTCCATAATCGGGACACTCTGGAAATAAAAGAGCGAACAAAGTGGGAGGTCCTTGGTCTTTGCAATTGGACGGTGAAGGGATGCATCTGAGTCGATGCTTGTGCCGCCCTAGCAGGAATGAATAAGGTAATTAAATCCGTGGTGGTATCTATAAAAGAGACACAGATCGCTCAGAATTCGCCGATTCTCTAGTGATACAAATTTCCTTGTGATTAGTCGTCAATCAGGCGAATAGCTCTTTTTTGGACAGAGTCAAGGATGTTGAGGTTTGATGGAGAGGCTGCTCCCCGTGAGCAATACTCAAGGCAGGGTCTGATTTACGAGGTGTAAAAGGTACACAAGTCGGCAGAAGAAAAGTATTTTCGAGCTCGGGAAAGGAAACCAAATTTCTTCGCGGTTTTTGTGGCAATTGAGGTGCTGTGATCATGCTAGTGAAAATCTTTCTGAGAAGTGATACCAACTAGGCAAAAAAAATATTTGGTTACAAACCTAAATGTATCGTAATAACTTTTTTTTTAAATACGCGACAAATTATCAGCTACTTGAATATCATGTCGGAAAGTTAATATGTTCTTGATGTTATTTTTGAAAATTTTCGTACCAGAAATAATTATATATTTTAGTTTCGACATGACCAATAAAATAAACTCTCGTAGAGTTCTCTCTCGGTTGCGTTTGCAGCAGAATTATTGTTTAAACAATGCCTCAAGGAATAAACAAATAGCCAAAATTCGGTAACATTAAAGTCACATGGTCAGTGTTTTGCTTAGCATGAAGTAGGCTATATCAGTACGAGGTTTTAGATCTATATGTGCAAATTACATATAAGTTATTGAAATTTGCAAAAAGAAACTTATTTTTATGGGTTTTTCGTCATGCCATTTTTTCGGAAGCCAATAGCGAAAGCGTTGAAATATCAACAACTTTTAGAAAAAAGCATTTTTTTAAAGGATATACCAATTTTAAAATAAATTGAAAAAATCAGATTTCGGCAAATTTTAATTATTGTTTATGTTTATATATTTCCCCAATTATTTGAATGAATGAATGAATTTATTTTTTAAAATACCATTATTTATATACACTTAAACAATTCGCCAAGAAATTTGCCGAATAGGCGTTTATGGAAACCATTCCTATTATATGTTCTATTTATTAATAAGATAAGCTCTATAATTTAGGCATATAATATACAGGGTCTTTTAAAAGGAATTTTTTGCTATGCAATTCTGCAAAAAAAAACAATTTTTATGAAACTTCGTAATGTATCTTATAATTTTTGTATTCAATATTTTTTTATAACGTCAGATGAAGAAGTTAAAATATGATCAATTTTTAGTGGAACGGCCTGTACAGGATGCCGAGTTATATTTCCGCTATAGGTCCGCAAGTTTAATATTTAGAAATATCAAAAAATATTGTATCAACGCTTTACGGTTTTCTGTGAAAGTAAAAAAATGAGTATCGCACTGTTATTTTAAATGGAACATCCAGTATAATATTATTTCAATAAATGGGCACCTTTTTGCTGATTATAAAGATGGCAGGTTTAATACCTTTATGTTTAAAGACAACCTAGAAAACTGACAAGAATGCTCTGTAAGAGGCAGTATATTCCTTTATGGCAGGGTTTTTGTCAAATTTCTTAATAGTGTTTAAATACAAAGGTATCAAACATGGTATTTTTTTAATCAGTAGGAAGACGCCCATTTATTGATAATATTATAAAAAGTGTTCAATTTAAAATAAGATGGTTGTTGCTCAATTTTTTACTTTCCAATTGTCATTCGTTTATTTTTTTAACAAATTTTGACGTTTTAGAGGACACCATAAAACTTTTTTATACGATTTTTTTTTTATATCCATAAAAGTTAATTTTGTGGTCCCGGTTTAAAATATAACCAGACACACCCTACAAATGAACTAACACGAGCACACTACTATTTGTTGTTATTTTTTAAATAATCTTTATAAACTCTGCATAACGGAAGATGCACCCGTATGTACTATATTATAATATTTTTGTATTTTGAAACTGACATACAAAGGTTTTATATTAACTATTTTAAGCTTTTCTATATAATTATTGTGGGTTCTAAAATAAACTCGATTAGGACTGCTGCTTGACCTAAAGTTTTTTAAACACTTTTGGCAATAGAACTTCTGCAAAATATAATTTACTGTTATTTTGTTCATTTGTTTTTAGTCTTTCTAAATTCATTTTTTAAACGAATCTTTTATAAATAATAATTTATAATTAATTATAAAAATGTTTCTACTGTTAATAGTCAAGCTACAAAGTTATGCTGCACTGTTTCACAAAAAATGATATCTAGTAATATCTACTTTTCAACTCTATAACCTTGTAACTGTTCAGCGCATAAAAACAGCAAATATCTCAAGTCTCAAAACATTCTTAGAATAATTATAGTATGTTTTATCAGATTTCCTCCAACATATATGTTTTAATGTTAGAGAACACAATAATTTCCATCTGAATACCCTAAAGGTGATTTAACTAAATTAGCTGCAATGGTAATCAGAAGTCTTCAAATAGTTTTAGCTCATCGTCTTCTAACGTTCTGGTGTTTTTCCAGTCAGCTTCTGGATATTCATCAAAATTACTAGTATCTCCTTCATACATGATTTTTGGCACAATCGGTGGCTACAAAATAAATAATACATTTATAATGAATAAAGGCACTCCCATTTAAAATTTATAATTATCATTATAAATTTTGATTTTTTTTCTGCGAGAGAATTTCCTCGTTAACTTTGAAATGCTTTAAAATATTGCCTTAAAATTCTATGAAGTATATTTAAGCAAAACAGTAATTTGGGTTGTACCTTAAGTTATGGGGCGCCATTTTATTTCACCATATTGGATTCATACTAAACACTTTCTACCTTATTTATTAACTTCAATTTTTGGGCATAATTTAAACATATTAAATATTAGTTTTTATATTGATTTTTTAAAATTGCAATTTTGTTCTGACATGTGTGATTCGTACTAGTTTATTCTTATATTTGACTCTCATTTTGTTCCACCATTTAAATTCATGTTTATCTATGTATCGCACTTAATGCTTGAAGTCAGTCTGGTAAGTAGATTTTTAACTATGACGCAAACCGACAGACAAGCAGACATACCAACAGAGAGACCGACGGAATTGTGAAATCACATATTTGTTATCTGAAGACACTAAAACGTGAAGATATGTAAAACCTGGAACAGAGATTTTTTTTAGCACTACAAACCTTTTTTTGATCTCCATTTTATTCCGCCATCTTGAATTCGGAATTTCTACATTCAATTCTATTAAATCCAATTCAAAATGCCTTTATTTTACAATAAAAAATTACATTTTTTTAAAATAGTATATAATGGGTGGCGCTGTTCAATTATATCGCTCTTCAACATAACCACACTAGTGAAGTAATTGATGAGATAAAAATCAAGTATTACGAATCATTTCTCTCTACTGTCTAACTCTCCTGCTGTCTATCAGGCGTTTGGCCTGTTTTTTTTGTGGCGAGGGAGATAACTATTAAACATCTTAACACAGCTAAATGAAAACGATCTCTGGTAGAGGGTAGTTCTGTGCTTGGGTAACTTATATAAGAGATTATACCAGGTTGCGCGGCTGTGAACATTAGTACCACGAATAACAGTTTATAGTATGATATAGTTACAGTATGATAATGCAGATAAAAATAATTAATTGCCAAGTCTTAATTGTATATCAGTGGTAAGTATATATTTCCTTATTAAAAGTAGCTTTAATTTAAAATAAAAATAAAATCAATTTTTTTAATTAAATAAAATTCCCAAGTTTTTTAGGCAAGTACTAAATGTTAAGCTTTTCCATTAAGGACTATTTTAAAATTATGATCATCTATCAAACTGTTCTTTTCAGGCCCAAATAGCAACACTTTAGTCTTGATTTCATTAAGAAACATCCTTAATTCTTTGTACAAAATTTGAAATCAGTATAGAAAGTGATGTTTTCAGGCTGATTTTTTAAATATTTTTTAGGCCGGGATTTTGTTTCGCAATTTGGATTCTACATAATACTTTATTGTTGTGTACATTGATATTTTTTAGTAATGATTTTTTCAATATTTCACCAAGTCGCCATTTTGTTCTACATTATTGAATTTTTACCAAAATATTACCAGGTCATCCCCATTTGATCGCTAATTTTATTATTGATCAAAATTTGAAGTAAATCGGGTAAGCAGTTTTTTAGCTATGTTGCGAACAGACATAGACAGAACAGTCACAGACAGACGATTACAATACTTCCCTTTCCGAGGGAAGTAAAAAGCTAAAAAGTAAAAAATAATATTTTATTCCATGTTGGAAATTGACTTTATAATGTCTAAGTCAAATTACTAAAATTAACAGACATTATTGTTGAGGTATTACATTAAGACACTCAACACACAAATATCTTTTTTACTTCCTTCGCAAAAAGGAAGTATTGTAATCTTGAAAAAATCACCCTCCGAGATTTTTTCATATCTTTACGTTTCCTGTCTGCCGAAAAACATGTTGTATCGATTCCGTCGGTCTGTCTGTCTGTGTGTTCCCGGCATAGCTAAAAAACTAATTGCCCGATTGGTTTGGTCAAAAATTAAGGGTCACATGGGAGTGACCTAGTAACATTTTGGTAAAAATCCAATATGGTCAAACAAAATGGCAGCCTAGTAAAATATTAAAAACATTATTAGCAAAAAACTATTTTTCACAAAAATTTAACATTTCCTAGGAGTCAACTGGTAAAATTTTGATACGAATCCAGCATTGAGAAACAAAATGGCAGCTTAATAAAAATTTTCCGAATTGAGGGTGAAAAAACTACTTAATAAATTGATTTCAAATTTGATGCAAGAATTAATTGTGGTATAGAGATGAATTGGTAAAGTCGCGATACAAATCAAGACGGCAGAACAAAATCGCGGCAAAATAAAATTTCTGTATGGTAAAAAAAATCATACTCGCAAGTTGTACCTATCTTCAAGTGTTAGCATCCCTACATCCCCTTTTAGAGTTTTTTTAGTCGCTTAATTGTTTTTATACAAATTTGTATTACATTGAATTTGTATCTAAAGTAAGCGGAATTACTTACAATGATTTTTGTTTACATTATTAATAAAACGTAATTTAACTTTAAAATTTCTCTGTATCATATGATTTTTAAATATCCTCATTTCTGGTTAGTGAGTTTGAAAGTTCTATTTATTTAAAAATTTTCATTGCTGAAAGCAAAAGCTATTGATTAGATATATCAAAAAACTGTTTTACAATAATAAAACCCTTCTAATGATTAATTACAGACCAGACCAATATATAAAACAAATTTTTTCGTTTTATGTTAAAATTTTACATATATTAATTATGAATTTTTTTTACTTCCCTCGTAAATGGAAGTATTGTAATCGTGAAAATTCACCATCTTTACATTTCAGGGTTCCTAGATGCCAAAAACATGACTTTAAATTTTCCAGATAAATTAAATGTGCGACAGAGATGAACTGGTACGAATTCAACATGTCGGAACAAAATGGCGGTGTATGTTAATGCAAAAACTACTTATTTAATTTATTTTAAATTATGCCCAAAAATTAAGTGTGGCATAGATAAACAACTGGTAAAATATTAATAGGAATCGAATAAGGTGGAACAAAATGGTACGGTGCTCAATATAAATGTTTGAAAAGACAATATATGTATATATGTTACTATCTACCGAACTAAATTTGGTCACACTTTACTATTCCTGGTAATAGCAAAGATTCATAGCAAGGTAAGTTCCGGGTAAAGGAAATATACCGATTTGTTTGCTTTTTAATGTGACTTTCATTAGAAACGTTTTTCTATTAAATAATTTCTTTTCTTTAGAATATCTATTTTATTTTTTTAAGTATTTAAACTAACTCTCCATAACTTATGCCGTTATGGCCAGGGGTTGGAGTTTCTCTGAATTTTTGAGTTTTTTAGTTGTCAATAGAATATTATGCTAATTGTCAACTCTTTAGGTCCATAAAAATGGGTGGTACATCTTCTTAAAGGGGTGATATGGTGGATCGAAATAGCAGTTTGGAACTAACATGTTGTTATAAAGTTGTGAGTGAATCCCCATTTGTAGCGTTCTAGAACTAACAGAAATGAAAAGAATAGTTGCGCCCTCCTTAAAGGCATGATTTGTTGGTCTGAAAATGTAATACTTGGATTGTATTATTAATTAAGTTCAGTATATTTGTATTATTTGTATTGTTAAGTAACTGAAATTGATCTTTCGTGAGGGATGATTTGGGGTCTGAAATATGCATACATTGTAATGTCACTAAATATGCCAGTTTTTAGAAGGCTATGAGAAAGAGTGAATGATACATTCGACCTTTATTAGGAGGGTTTCAAAAAGTTCTTACGTTAGAATAGCTGTTTACGTTACAATATTGTAAAGTGATACCTTTGATGAACGGGGAGGCAGAATTTTCCGAGTATGTTACAATATTTTCTTTGACCATATCCGCCAGAAAGCTTACACCATATGTGAAAATTTTTTATTGTGGTTTCCATTCTGGCTCTTAACTGTGAAAACGATACGATGCATGACAGAAAAGCAAATAAATACATGTCGTTTCCATGGAATGGCAGTGCATGGCTACTTGAGTAAGTAACTAATTATTCAGTTTACTTCAAATCTTGCACATAAATCAAATGCAAACAAAACCGCTTATTAGATCGATTTTAAATTTTGTACACGAATTACGTATGATATAGGAACGAACTGGTAAAATTGTGGCATGAATTTAAGGTGGCGGAACAAACGGCGTCCAAATAAATTGTTTATAATCGAGAAAAAATTGCCCTCCCAGGTTTCACACATCTTCACGTTTTAGCATCATCTATAGATGCCAAAAAACATGTTTTCTCGATTCCGTCGGTTTGTCTAGCTACCAGTTAGCGGCATATCTAAAAAACTATTTTCGGATTGACTCCAAATTTTGGTTAATAATTAGGGGTCATATGGGGAAGACCTGGTAACATTTTGGGAAAAATGCATTATGGCAGAACAAAATGTGGTGTAAAATTGTGGCATCATTTCAAAATGGCAGGCAAATAAAATTTTTGAAAAATCAACGTGAAAAATATCTTCTTACTCAGTTTACTTCAAATTTTGACCAAAAATTACATATGATATAGGGATAAACTTGTACGAATTAAACCCGCCGCAGACGGTAAATAATAATGCTCTAAAAAAATCTGTGAAAAAATTACTTATTCAATTTATTTTAGTTTATGCCCAAAAAACAAGTCTGGTCTAATAGAAATTGAAGCGTTCATAGCTTGGGCCAATTAATAAATCATGGTTCTTGTCAAATTGGAATTGCTATCGGTCTAATCCCAAGAACCATGATTTGTTAAATAAATGTTAAACTGAGTACAAATCAAATATTGTAGTACAAAATAGCGCCCGATAAAGATGTTTGAAAAGACAGTATATAAGTGTTAGTAAATGACTACGTGGGGAACTAAATTATGTTATACTTTACAATTCCTATTAAAAGGGAAGATTTATAAAAAGGGAAGTTACGGGTAAAAGTAATTTATCTCTATTTTTTATGTGTGTACACCGGTTCTTCCGGGTTGGTCTGACCAATTTGGAATTTCAGTTCTCATAGCAAGCATGTTAAAATTTGGCGTATGAAATGTAATTAGCCAAAGAAGTAATTTTGTTATTTTTATTTAATATACAATCTATATTTATCAGGTTATTTCGGTTCTTATAAATCTTAATAAATGTAAAAAATATCTTTATTCTTATCATAGAACATTTCTTCTTTCAATGAGTGAAGTGTTTCATATTGTTCAGGGTTTAAAGACACGAAGTTCAATTTTATTAATTATTTTAAATTTTGTTGTAAAATTTTCTATAAATATATATAGATAGTGCTTTTTATATAATATTAGTACCGTGGTTCGGTCAAATTTCATATGCAGTGAACCCAGTTTATTTTATTAGGGTCCTAACCTATGTCTAGACTTCGAAAAGTGTTCAATACTTTATATACACAGCGTGCGCTTGAATTTAGGTAACATATGAAAAAGTCCTAACACTGGAACCTGTGGTGGACGATAGATCAAAATACAAGAGTTCTAACCACACTACATCACAACTTGTTACGTTCTGGATACGCGTTTCGCTAACCAAGTTAGCATCATCAGCAGATGATATAAACTCAAGTAACTTATCCTAACCGAGACTATTTATAGGTAAATATGGTCACACTTGGTTGCGCCCGACTGCACCGTTGTCAAGTAAACAATAGAGGGGACTATAGGGAATAGGCCCTCTGTCTTTATTTAGTGCTTTCTTACCACATTTAACTATTTCTGTACTCTCAAATGCATCCGATAATCTATTATTAGATACATTTTTAATCAACTTAAGATTATTTATTCCTATCTGGTGATTGTTTTCTAAAGCATGTTGGGCAACAATTGCCTTTTCTGTTCTTCCGTATCTTAAATGTGTCATGTGTTCTTTAAAACGAATGTTTACAGAGCGTTTAGTTTGCCCAACATATTTTAGATCGCAGTCACTACAGCTAATTTCATAGATGCCACTCCTCTCCTTCAAGTCGCCTTTGTCTTTAGGGTTTCCAAGGAGATTTTTGAAACTGTTTTCCGTTTTGTAGGCTACTCTAAAACCTACGTTTTTAAATACTTTTTCTAGACCTCTCGTATATCTGGGATCATATGGAATTACTATGAACTTATTGGGAGCCTCAGGTGCTGAAGGTGGTGCAGAGTAGTGGCATCTTTTAACATTTTCTTATGCTTATGTCTATTTACCAATTTATGTACAAAATTACCATTATATCCATTACTTTTAGCTATATATTTTTAATCCGATTCATTTCATTGTTAAAACGTTCTTTACTTAATGGAAAATTGACTAATCTTTGAGTTAAGAAATGAAATGCTGCCAATTTGTGTTGACGGCAATGAAATGAGTCGGATGTTATATACCTATCAGTATTAGTAAATTTCCTATAAATATCAAATTTCTAATTTATCGTTATTTCTATTAACTAACGTGTCGTGTATTCACCATTAATTTAAATTACGTCTATTATCAAAAAGCTTTAAACATTTTTTGCCTCGTATTTGCAGGCTCATTAATTCACCTGTTTCAAAAATTTTAATTTCAATTTTTTTTTCGTTTCGCGAGCTTCTAATCAATCTTATTTTTCTGATAAATAAAACGTTGTATGAAGAATAGCTTTTCGGCCTAAAATCACAAATAAAAATGTTGCCCACATGTTACCTAAATCCTCTCACACGCTGAATAGAACTAAAAACGATGAAATAAAAAATTTTATACAAAAATTAAACCGACTTCAAAATATAATAATTTATGTCATGTCTAATTTGATGTTATGAAGGCGGCGTCAAACTAATAAAAACAGTATATTTAGACACTCAATATATAAATGTATTATTGTGATTAAGTAAGTTTTCTATAAACCTTTTTATGTTATTAGTGTTATTTTGGCAGATCAACTCTAATTCAATTATTGGAGTTAAATACATGCAAAATTTTTAATTTTTATGTTCTAGCTTTGGGGGATCTAAATATCCCTTTTCTGCTGTAAAAAATTAATGATTTATAAAATATTATTTTTGTGTAATTTAAAGAAGTTTGACAAAAAAAAGCAATTCCAAGTAGATACTTACAATTAATTTTCTCTGAACAACTTCCTGCCAGTCAATACCTTTAAACCACCGATGTCTCTTTACGTCATCGGCTCCACTCTGAAAATGTGTTTTTTTATTAGTTATTTTTCTTTCAAGTGATAACAGGCAAATAACTAATATTAAAAATGCTATTTTAATCAGACCAGAAATTATATTTACAAAAGTCAGTGAAATAGATATTTTAGAAAGACATTTTTAAACACAACTGAATAGTAAAATATAACAGGTAACTCAATCGTCAATTTGTGTTAAAAAGAAACTGAAAGGACTTCAAGTAATTTGCAAAATTCATCTAAAGCTGATAATTTTGTACCAAAAAATATTAAGAAATGCAAATTATGGTCTGTTGGCAACACATGAAGTTCTCTGCTGTGCGCTATCCAACGCATTTTCATAACAACAAAAAGAATATTTTATGCCTGATTATCATTTCTTGTCGTAAATATATTGGTAGTTAAAATTAATATTTAGGTAAAAAAATTACGCAAAGATCCAACATTTTCCCAGTTAGTTGTTTATTGGAGGAAACAATTATATTCATAAGCAAATAATGTCATCAAGAATTGATCCAACTTGTACGATAGCCACACTACTCCTTTTTTATAATTCACAGTTTAAAGTGGGAAGTAAGTCTAATTCCTAGTTTAGAGTGCAATCACTTTTTTATCGTTACGATAAATTAAATGAAATTTTGCAAACAGATGGACTAATATTCATTTAATATATGGCCTTTTCCTGGATGGGATGGTAAACGGCAGGGGAGGAGTACAAAATTAATTTATTTTTAAAAATGCAATATTTCTTGTATCATTACCTCAAATTTAACAAGATTTTGCAGACACATTAATATACACATTAATAATATTAATATACACTTAATATATGATATTTCGCTAAGTGAGGTGGCAAACGAGAGGGGCGGTATAAAAGAGTAATTTATTTTTAAAAATGCGATATCCATCTTACTTTAATTTAATTTTTTTTTTAAATTGATGGACCAATTAATATATGGTCTTTTGCTAAATGGGTTTCAAAGCACAGGGGCAAAGTAAAACATTAATTTGTTTTTTAAAAAGCAATATCTCATATAGTTTCTTCAAATTTAACGAAATGCTTCACACATGTGATCTAATATACACTTAATATATGATCTTTTTATAGGTGAGGTGACAGACGAAAGGGACGGGCTTAAAAATTAATATAGTTTTAAAAATGCAAAATATTTTTTATCATTCTCTCTATAAATTTAACACAAATTAGCAGACAAACAGATTAATATATAGTCTTTTGGTAGATGGGGCGTGGGGGTGGCAAACGACAGGAACGGAGTAAAAAATTAATTAATCTTAAAAATTCAATACCTCTCTTACTTTAACTTGAAAATTAATGATTTTTTCCATCTGTTTCCTTGCTGATAAAAGAAAAAATTTAAAAAATTAATTGATTTTTTACACCACCCTGCATATATAAAGTGTATATTAGTCAATCTACTTGCAAAATTTTGTTTAATTTAAGGTAATGATACAAGGGATGTTGCATTTTTAAGGTAATGATAAAAAATATATTGCCTTCCCATCTAGAGAAAGACCATATTTTAAGTCAATATTAGTTATCTGTTTGCAAAATTTCGTTTGATTTGAGGTAATAATAAAAAAGTTTTTAAAGCATTTTAAACATAAATAAACGTAGAGAATGTCCCTATGTTAAGGATACATTGGTTGATCTGTTTGCAAAATTTATTTGAGGTGCAGGTAATAAAGATATTGTATTTTTTTAAATAAATTAATTAAATTATTATTATTTTTTGTAATATTAATAAAACCTTGATAAAATATCATATGAATGTAAAGCTGTGAGATAAAATAGGGTGCCCCATACAAGGGACTGGGATAGCATAATCCTAAGGATTACTATATAACACAATGAAATAACTTCTCTAGTAGCTGTTATGTTATTAAATCTGCACATCTAGTCGTTAAAAAAATATTGGCATTTTCTTTTTTTTTGCTAACTTAGCAAAATTGCATTGTTTTGAAGAAAAAGTAATTAAAATGGCCTATATCTATAAAGACGTAAAAAATTAAACTTAGAAAAAAGCGGAACGTATTTGTTGTTATTGCTAAGTTTAAATTATCCATAATAAATTCTAATTAATATTTAAACAGGCCATACGAGCTAATTTAAGCTATATTTCGAAAGATTTAAAAGAAATTAAATAATTTATAGTATCTTATACAATTGTTTTGTTATTCGCTTAAAGGAAAGAATTATCTAAATTTTGGTACAACTGAAGTGAGATTAAACTAACAATTTTGTAGAGATAAATAGCTAGTGTATGCATAATTTTTTATCATACCTTCATGTTTCCTAATCGTTTTGTCCTGTCCTGTACTAAGAACTTTTTGATAATGTCTTTAGCTATTGGATCGATATGCCTTGCCCATTCAATTTTGCCACTAAGAATTTTTTCGTATATCCCAAATGGGTTATCATCATAGAACGGAGGATAACCGGCCAACATTTCATATATCAATACCCCTGAAAAATAAATGCATTCAAAAACAAGGAAATGAAATTTTAACGAGGGTAAAATTAACAGGTAACTCAATCTTCGTTTGAGTTTTTCTTTTTAATGCTAATTTTTCTAATCTTTCTCTATAATCCACTCAAACAAAAATGTGTCTGTTTATGATTTCTTCTTCTTGAGTCTATAAACCAATGTAACCACCAGCTAAAAATTACTACTTATATGCGAGTTTCGGATTCTCATACTGTATAATGTTATTTTTTATTATACACAATAAGACCTGACGTGACAAAAAATATAAGTAAATGAACACAAAATCTTCCCCAGATAACTAAAGTTGAAAGCGATTACGTGCCAAATACTAAACGTATTATTCTATAAATTTAATACCTATCCCTGTCATAAGACATCCTTTCAAAGTAGTAAACCTGCCAAGGTTTTCAAATATGGCTGCCCGTAATCAATAATTTCTTTCATTAATCTGGGTATGCAGTTGGGCGTCATGACCCATTACACTACTATATACTATGCCACTGCTTGAATGTCGCTTAGTTTGTGTTGCATACTTATTAATATTAAATAATATTTGATAATGTTAGTTCTCTTAACATTTTTTTTTTTTAGTTAGACCTAATATGGAGAAACAATAATTAATTCCACTTTTTATCGGCAGACTAACGAAGCACCTTTCCATTATCTTAGCGACAGATATAGGCGACGACTCCATCGGAGCTTTGGGCAGAGCTTACCTTGCCTTGATAAAGTGAGAAGTTCGCGCATTGCATACTTCACTTCCCGGCTCAGCATGGAGAGTGTTTAATTTCGTACTAGCGCTAGGTTAAAACATCAGCCTACGAAATTAATGAATTTAATTTTTTGTATTCAAAAATGTTACACAACTGTAACATAAAAGTGTGCATTTTAGAAAATACGTGCTCAAAAAAATAATAGTCTAACCTATTGGATCCACCATTTAATGCTTCACCATCAGTACTGAAACACCCTGGATTTCAAAATCTAATGTTTACGCCCCAGGTTGCATCTTAGATGCATTGCAATTTCTGTCATTCCGCAAGTACACGTGCTCTTGATTTGGCTGTTTTAGATTAATGTGTAGACAAGAGAGTAAATTATTCAGATTAAATAAAGAATATACGCGTCCTCTCATTCATAATACGCTCCCTCTCATTCATAAGTAAATAAAACGAGAGAATAAGTCATACCGCCTGTCGAGAGTTTATCCATGAAATACGAAGCAATTCGAAGTTGGCTCCAACATGGTTTTGTTTACACTTACCCATGGAATATAAGATGCCCTAGGTTGCATCTTAGATACATTGCAATTTCTGTCATTCCGCAAGTACACGTGCCCTTGATTTGGCTGTTTTAGATTAATGTGTAGACAAGAGAGTAAATTATTCAGATTAAATAAAGAATATACGCGTCCTCTCATTCATAATACGCTCCCTCTCATTCATAAGTAACAAAATAAAACGAGAGAATAGGTCATACCGCCTGTCGAGAGTTTATCCATGAAATACGAAGCAATTCGAAGTTGGCTCCAACATGGTTTTGTTTACACTTACCCATGGAATATAAGATTGCGGAAATTATTTTGAAGCTGTTTGTACACCACACACAAAGAAAATCACTAAGAACGCACTAAAGCAGAACTTTTAATCACTCACAACTACGAATGCCAAATAACTGCCATTATATTCTCTTTTCCTCTTTACTATTTTCTTTAGGTCTAGGCGGCGTTACGGGTGACAACTCATTTTTTTTAATATTATTCACTTTCCTTTGGGAAATAAAATTACTAGAGACGAAATATATCCAATATTTTATTTTGACACTTTATTCTTTTAGTTATCTATTTTATTTCCATTTTTTCATTGTTGTTTTCTATAGCAACACCCGATAAAAACAGATCTGATGTTAGAACCAACGCTTTTATAATATAAAGTAATTTTGGCTCGTAAAATAACCGTTAGATGGCGCGATGAGTTTCCACTGGAATTATAAGAATATGGGGCGCATTCAACACATCGCCGTCTAGAAATGTTATTGAAGAAAACCATACTGATTTTATAGAAAGCAAATCACAATACTAAAAATAGTGTTGAAAGGTAGCCAGACGATCATTTAAAAAAAAATCAAGGAAAAAGGAATCATTTACATTTTGGTTTTCTTTTTCAGCTTGAAAAAACCAAATAGAGGGTCGAAACGTCGACAACTTTAATATCCAAAAATCAAATTTTGAAGTGTTAAATGTTTGTAAAGACATCGTCAGGCACATAGATAACGAAATTGTATACGTAATTATCGAAACAAATAGCCAGAATCATGGATAGAATATTAGTCAAGACATTGTAATACAATGGAAGGTTTTTTTTTAGTCATCAGTTAGACGAACTCGCAAATCTCGCGCCGGCTCTGTCTTCACTACATTTTGTAAAGAACGACTGCTAATAGATTGCTAAAATAATTTCATACTTCGTGACTGTTCAGTTAATCAGAGGATCAATTTTCGAAAAACGCTGGCCAATGCCAATCATCGCCGACTTATTAAAAATATATACTCCTGATTTTACTTAGATATTATAATAGCAAGTTGTGACGGTAGAGAAACCTTATATTACATTATATACTTAATTTTTAGCAGCTTGTAAATACAAATTTATTATAAACCAAATCATATAACTTGCAAACAGATCATGTTATATTGTATGCCGCTTCTAAGGTACTATTATGATCTTTATTCTTCATTATTAATATTTAGACGCGAAAAGTTTACAACCCATCCCATTGAAATATCCATCACCTAATTCTCTTAGAAACTAGTGTTTTAAGACTGACAAGCCTCCACGCCCAGTGTAATTTTAATTAAAAAAAAAAACATTAATTTTATAACATTTTCTAGGAAAGAAAGTCAACTCTATTTTTAGAATTTTTCTATTATAACGTCAATGTACGTATTTTTAAATGCGAAAAATATTGTGCACATGTATTATTGAATAATCTTCCTATTGATGTGTGCAATTTATTAAAATTGTTGTAAACAGATGTACACCTGTTCTTTAGCGTACTATTTAAGGTTGCCAAATATTTAACTTAAGCAAAATGTAAATAAGTTACGTACCTAAAGCCCACCAATCTACTGCTTTATTGTGACCTTTGCTCTGAATTATCTCTGGAGCTAAATATTCGGGGGTGCCGCATAACGTCCAAGTTCTGTCGGTAAGTTTCTTGGCAAATCCGAAGTCTGTGATTTTCAAATGGCCCTCTTTATCCAGCAACAAGTTTTCTGGTTTCAAATCTCTATATACGATATTTTTGGAGTGGAGATATTCTAACGCGGATACTATTTCAGCACTATAGAAATTTCCTGTTGAAGTTGAAAATCTGCCTGCGTTTCTGAGGTAGGAAAATAATTCGCCGCCGCATACGTATTCAAACAGCATATATATGCATGACTCATCTCTGTTGGCCCATAATCTGAAATTGAAAATAATTATCAATTTTTTATTGTTTAAAACGTATACCTTATGCAAATTTTAAGACCATTTAATATTTCAGAAGCTCTGGATAGACAACCTGGAACGACGAGTTTATTGACAATATTAGATACGCTGATGGCTGCCATCAAAGTTAGTTCACTATATTTAACAAAAATGTTTCTTGAAGTATGTGGATTAAAATAAGGTATCTTAAAAACTAAATATGGTAAACTGTATGAAGAGTTCAAAATTTTAAATGTCCAAGGTAAATTCGTGCACCGTGAGAATAAATTATCTCACTCACAATACCACGTACACTACATATATATTATATGAGGTGCTGCATTGAAAAAGCAAGCGCCCCTTTTATATAGAGATTTTTTTTCTGAAAAAAGACCGGTATTTCTCTCTCAAAATAAAATGTGAGGTGTTTTGAGTTCTTCTTTAAGGTTGGACCATTAACAATGAAATTAGCAACACATTATAAGCTTTCGAGATCTCACCCACATCTGTAGTTTTTTTCACTTTTTTGGGCTCACTTAACCAACAATAGGGTACTAAAGCGAGTGAGAAAGAACAAGTAAATACTTTATGCTGTAACAAATCTAAATTAAAATGCCTTAAGGTAGCGAATCACATGCAGTAGAGGCCATAGTCATATTATGCGGATATATTATGTATTGCAGATGATACTTCCAAGCCCAATGTGAAATTGACCCAAAAAAGACCAGAAGGGGACATTCCTAATTGAGAAAACAGAGGATTTATCTTAATTTTATTGCAGGCTTTCGTTTATATTTCTAGTCAACATTTATTTGATGGTCTTTTATAGTATTTGATAACTTACACAAAAATGAAAAATAACCGTATTATAAAATAACAACATAAAACATAAACAATGCATCTTAACATACTTAAAAATGTGACTGACCTACTATAATATTTGTATAGGTTTTAAGCCATTAGACTAAGTTTCGACAATGTTGGTGACAATAAAAAAAAAGGTAAATGCTTAAGAAATCAGAGTTATTTAGATTACACTGTGTCAACTGGAAATTACTATACAACATTTCCATTTCCATTGCATTCAATGTTCATGTCTCGTAGAATAAATATCATTGCACAATTGCATTATGCAATTAAAGGCGAAAAGTCGGAAAGTAATCCTTTGACACGGTCCAGTCCCAAGAACCGCGATTTCTTCATTCACTCCCTGGTAATAATTTTGGTACGAATCCAAGATGACAAAATGGCGGCATTAAAAATTCAGCCCGAAAAAACTACTTAATGAACTGATTTCAAATTCTGTGCGATATCTAATTGTAGTATAGAGATAAACTAGTAAAAATGTGGTACTACTTCACGATGGCGGAACAAAATGGCGGCCAAATAAAATTTTAGTAATCTGAAAAATCCAATTCTAAGTTTTTACATATCTTCGCGTTTTGATGCCCTAGATGCTAAAAACTCTGTTTTATCAAGTCCGTCGGTCCGTCTGTCGGTTTGTCCGCCTGTCAGTTCGCGGAATCGTTTAAAAACTACTCATCCTATTGAATTCAAATTTTAGATCAAAAATTAAAGCTTATATGTGGATGACCTGGAAATATTTTGGTTAAAATTCTAATATAATGGAACAAGACGGCGGTCTAGTGAAACGTAAAAAAAATTATTACTTAAAAATTAAGCATCTAATTTGCACAAAAATCAAGTGTTATGTAGGAATCAACTTGTATAATTTTGGTACGAATACAAAATGGCGCCTTAATAAAATATTTAGAAATTCATGGCTGTCAAATACAATTTTTGTAATCTGGAAAATCACCCCAGATTTTACATAGCCTCGCGTTTTAACGTCCCTAGATGCCAAAAAATATTTATTATCAATTCCGTTGGGTTACCTGTCGCTTTGTCTTTCTGTTTGACAGTTCGCAGCATAGCTTAGAAATTACTCATCAGATTGACTGCAAATTTTAGTCAAAAGTTAAGGCTTATAATATGAGGATGACCTGATAATATTTTGATAAAAACCCAATATGCCGTTAAATAATTATTACTAAAAAACTAATTATCCAATTTACCTCAAATTTTGCAAATAATAAAGTATTACCAAAGAATGAACTGGTAGCATTTTTGTAAGCATATAAGAGAGCAGAACAAAATGGCGGCATAATAAAACATTTAAAAAACCAGTCTGACAAAAAACTACTTATTTGATTAATTTCAATTTTTGTGCAAACATTAAGTGTGATATACAGATCAGCTGGTAAATTTGTTTTACGAATTTAAGATAGCGGAACAAAATGGCGCGCAAATAACATGTTAAAAAAATTAACGTAAAAAAATCTTATTCGATTGAGTGTTAATTTTGGAGAAAATTAAATATGATATATGACAAACTGGTGCGAATTCAACATGACGTAACAAAATTGATTCTTGATTTCATTTTAAATTATGGTCAGATTAAAGCGTGGCCTAGGTAGAAATTGGTAAAATATTGGTAGCGATCCAATATATTGGAACAAAATGGAGTCCAATAAAAAATGTTTGATAAGACAGTTTATATGTATTCCTAAATAACTATTTAGTGAACTAAATTGATTTACACTTCACTATTCCTAATGAAAGGAAATATTCATAATGAGGGAAGTTACGGGTAAAGGAAACTTACCGATTTTTCTTCTTGGTAAGTAACACACAGACATGCCTTTAGATAAATCAATACCGAGAAATGCTGTCTTTTCAATTCTAAAATTTAGCATTTTCGTCAAATATAAATCATTCGAAGTCACTGTGCTTGTGAGCTGCTGACAGTTATTTTGACAAGGAGCGATATATAATACTCGTACATGGCGTATAATTGACTTTGCCATCCAGGGGCGTGCGGTGAAATTTTAAGAAAGGAAAGCAATTTTTAGAAACTTACCTATTTGTAATGTAATTCGATTCTTCGATCATTTTTTGCAAATTCATCAATGACGTCATCATAAAAACGTCGATGCTCCGACATATTTTGGAGAAGTTTATTTTCAATGGAAAACAGCGATGTATACGAAAGTCTCTCCTGCCCCGTTGAATTTCTTACGAAATTTTTTATACGTTTAAGTGTTGAAAAATTGCGTTCTACTGATGAACTTGTGGCAGGTATTGTCAATACTAATTCACACAATTTCGACACTTCGGTGTAGGCATCTTCCAGCTCCTTGTCTTTTAAAAATTACGTTAGTTTCTTAGCGTTATTTTTTGCCCTAATGTCATCAGTTTCGTAAATTACTTTTAGTTCAAATTGCAGTAACATTCGATCGAAGAATTGGCCATAATGAAGAAGAAAAGATTTAAACGCATCTTCTGGAAAAGTTTTTCCTTTAAATGCATCAAAATTGCAGAGCTCGAGGAATTTAAAATCCTTTAAACCGTTAAATCTGTAGTTTATTTGCTGCTCAATTTAATTATTTCATAAAAAAGGCGTCGCGTCTGTATTATGTTTGAACATCTCCCACCTTGTCTGTTTGAAGATGCTTGGCTTGTGGCCCTACATTTAACATCATCGTTTTATAAATAGGTCAAAGTCATCTCTTTTTTGGCTTAATATGGACTTAAAACCATGCATTTTTTTAGGCAAAAAGCAATATCATTTGTTTTAGTTTGTAATATATTAAAAACATTGTCCGAGAATGGAAATATTTCTGAAAATATGTTAAATGTAAAAATAATTAAAATTAAAATCTCGTTTCAAACAGTCCAAAAACCCCCTCGAACTATTTATTGCTTCTGAGTCCCACGTTTCATTATTTTCTATTATATTCTCAAATAGTTCAATCAGTGATTCATGATTTTCAGATTCTGTTAACACAAGTCTTCCATTATAGTTCCATTTAGTAGGAGCTACTTTGGGCAATCGTTTGTGGACAATGGAGTCCAAAGCTTGTGTACGTTTTGTTGACTTGGAAAAAAAGGCAGCCATGCCACTTAAAGTAACGAAAAATACTTTACACTCTTTAATGTGATTGATGGACTGGGATAAAACTAAATTTAATTTATGAGCAAAACAATGGACAGACACAGCACAGGAAAGTTTCTCGAACTCTAGCTTGCAGACCCCTAATTGTCCTACCATCACTGCAGCTCCGTCATAGCTTTGAGCAACTAATTTTTTCTCTCCATTAATTTATTTGGTAACGTTATAAACTACGGTATATAATGCATCTGCTGTACGATTTTCGAACACATTCTTAAAACCGTGTTTTAACGTAGCGTATTACTGTAGATAATTGGCTAAAATTAGTGATATCAGTTGTTTCGTCCAGAACAATAGCAATGAACCGCGCCTCGCCAATCTCCTGCTAAATTCTTTTTAGAATAGCGGAAATTAAATCATTCTAGATACGATCCGACTTTCCGCGAAAAACGCTAGACTGCTCTAAATGATTTTTTAAGCAATCATCATATTTAGCCATTAAACTAAGTAAATCTTGAAAATTTCCTCTATTTGAAGAAACCCTTGTTTCGTCATGACCTCTAAATCCCAATTCGTGCTGTTCGAGAAAACAAACAACATCCATAAGTCTTCTTAATATTTGCCTATTTTTATCGACTAGTTCATTGTGTTGGCGATGACTAATTTCCAACTGTTTATTAAGGGCATGTTCAATTCTGGTTTTGCCGAAGACTTTTTATTTTATGACGACCTGCAAATGCGCTTTGGACATAATGTGTCTTTTTACAACTCTATGGAAATTGTTTAAATCGGAAAAACCAATTTTATTCCAGAGACCTCTTTTATTTTCAAAAAGTAAACATGGCCAACAAAATAATTTACTTATATTTTCACACCCTGTTAGCCATTTAAATTGTTCGTATTGTTTTTCCGGATAAAATGTCTAATACAGTTTTTCATTTTTGTGGTTAAATTTTTCATAGGCGGTTTTGTCCTTCCTTTGGAAATTATTTGAAACTTATCAGCGAAGTTTAATGTTGAAGATCCCTTTATTATTAAGACACACACTACACATTCACACACACTCTTCTTACTAAATTCTCCAACATTTTCAACGTTATTACCGACAGCCGACAGTTGACGGTATTTGCATATCCACGTCCGTATTATTTTCTTCCATATCGCACCATGCACGACGCAAGCACAAAGCACGCGACTGAAATGCAAAAATTGCAAACAGACGGTGGAAAGTTCAATAACCTCTGGCTCGATTCAAAGGAAATCAAGCATACAGGACTTGGCTGCAGAGAAGCTAGCGGCCCGCATAGGTTCTATTCGATTTCTGTTGTGGCTCGGTCGGAGTCAATGCCGCATTTATTATGGGCTTGATAATTAAGATAATATTTTAGTATTTTTAATATAAACTAAATTAATGGTTTCCTATTTCAAAAATTACATTTTAGAAGTTGTTTTGTAATTTTTTTTTGGGGAAGCACTGCTTCCCTTGCTTCCATGGATTGCACGCCCCTGTTGCCATCACTCAAGTATTCAGGTATTTCGTTTCTCGACATTGATATAACTGTAAGAAATAACTAGGTATATCCTTATATATCCAGAATATTCTTCAACATTGTCTATTTTATGATAAATTTAACTGTTTAATACAAATAATAACAATATGCTTTATTTATTTATTTATTAAGCTTAATAGCAAAAGCCATGTAGTCCGCTAGCAACATTCCCGTTAATGTTTTGCGCAATCTGAGCAAAGAATCGGGTTTAGTTACCCCAATATATAAAAAAAAATTCAAATAATAATATATTCCCCGCTACCTGGTTACCTTCCCCCGTCCGACCGTTTCTGGTCATGTTGGAAAGAATTTTTCGCGTATTTCGTAAAATTCTAGCTCAATATGAGAATGATATGATAGTATGATACTTCTACTTTCCACATGAAGTTACAGAATTCAAATCGGATCATCCACGACACATCCAGGCACGCAGAAAAATAGTGCATTAAAAAATTCAAACTGCAATTGTGCAAAAACTAATATTCCTACAGTGCCTGATTTTAGTATACGTAAAGTACATGTATCAATAACTATTATTTCGCAAAGATCCTTCGCTACATTAGCAAAATGTTTCCGGTTTTTTCTCTCGTGCTTATGATCCGATCAAGTAGTGTAACCATATAATACTGTTTCTTAATTTATTCTCTACAATTCATCTCTCTACACTATCAAAATTGCTTCATTAGTATTAATTTTATAAGTCAAATTTGTAACAAATATAATAAAATAAAAGTTGTGGAGTAGAAAATATATATATTTTTGTCAAGAAAAAATTTTTATTTATTAACCTGTAATAATTTTCCAATTATCCACGGAAATTGTCTATGTTTGACTTAGATAACGTATATTAAGATAAAGTTTTAAAATTTATACGCTGTTATGCATACAAGAAGTTTAAATATGCGACTCGAGGAAAATGCAGATTACAAAGTTTAAAGTCAGGTGATTAAACTAGTCATATAGTAGCCCAAAGTAAACCTAATTGTAGCAAAACACAGTAGCTCTGGTCTCGATGCTAAGACATAAGGGCTAAGACAAATCAACAATAATTCTGTCGGAGTCACTAAGGAAGAAATAGAAATAAGGCAAATGAAAAAATTATGTGTGATCACTTAATACAGAAATTCGTTAACTTAATATAGGCACTATTTATCTAAAACAAAAAAAAGGAAATCCAAATTTTGTAGTGACTACGAATTGAAGCAGTCCACTAACGGAATACCAACATATCTTTGAAAAACATAAAAAGCTCTATTCATATCCTAACTACTAGATCTTTGCAAAGTAATAACGTTTATAACCTATATACCTAATATTAAGTATAACCTACTTAAAAGGGGTTCTGATATTCATAACCGTACTACTAGGCACAGAGACTTGCTCAACATGCCCCGTCACAGCTCTGCAATATTTCAACGTTCATTCAGCTACAATGCTGTAGTAATCTATGATCGCTTACCACTAGACGTCAGGATGGCGCCCGGTCTCGCAGCATTCGATCGCAAATTAAAACAATTTATTAAATCTATTAGAATAAACTACTATACAATTCTACATTATAACTTTTGTTTTTGTTATGAAATTTATTTATTTTTTCATAGTTTGTTATAATCTACTTACTCTTTCTATTAGATTTATTTTTTTGTAACTAGCTATACTAAATGTTATTTAGCAAGTATTTTTAAAAGGGTGGTTGTATATGAGCAACCCTGTTGGATACCGCCACCCATGTAATGATTACCTGTATAATTTATTTGAACGGGAAAATAAAGACATTTTTGTTTGTTTGTTTAATTTCTCAGGATTTCTTCTTCTCAAGCCAACTACAATTGGTTGTAGTGCTTTCCATATCAGATTTTCCAAATGATTAGTAAAGTGTGACTTAAAAAAAAGTTTCAAACAAACAAAAGTGTTGTTAATGACATCAGAAAATATAAAATGCTAACAATAAATATAGAGCAGGATTGACCAAGGATAAGGGAATACAACGTATGTTCTATTAAGCAGTCCAGCAAAACAGCTGCTTGTCCTACAACAGCTATATAAGCAATATTGTGGGACTTATCAAACCAATATTTAAGCCTCATTGGCTAAATCAGTTTGTTTGTACTACGACAACCCAAAAATGGCATGACAGTGACAGATCGTTGGAGTGCCTAATAAATTTGTTAACATACTTGACAAGGTTAAAATGTAGAACCGTTAATATCTTTGTGTAATGATGTACTGAGAACTTGTGATGGAAGCGAATACACACTTTGGAGGCTAAGTTAATGGCAAAAGAAAAAAATAACGAATTTTTGAGAATAATAAAATCTTTTGTATATTTTTTGCAGTACAAAAAATTTAGAACGGGGAGGGATCCCATGCAAAAACATAGCTTAAATCCCGGAAGAAACTTTTTTCGATTTATCGCTAATGAATACGATAACAATTTATTGTTCTCGTTTCATATTTAAGTCTATGTTTATCAAGGAAACCATTCAGTAAAACATAATTACATTAGATCCTGGGCATCTAAAAATACAATACAAAAGTCAAGGAAATAAAACAAATAAAGCGTTTTAAGAAAAGAAATAAATGTCACTTGCCGGATAATTCAATAAAGATTTATATGAACACATGCAAGTAATGATCACATTTTATTTACATGTGTTCACTAAAGATGATGGCAATGGCAATAACAGATTTTGACACAATATAGAAAGTTGTATTGAATAAACAAACCATCTCAAATATATAGCGTAGTAATTTTTGCTAAAATCTGTGGCTTTCCAGATATTATGTGGGAAAACTTGAACACAGAATGCTCGTAAATTCCGCATTAAATACTGCTCAATCCCTGATCATATAAATCATTGTTATAGCTCGCGTTCATTTTATCGATTAATTATATCATTGCAAAATATTGGTATTAGTGACTATTTGTTTTCGAAATTTAAAATTATTTTGTGACTGTTCTCATGACTCGTTCTTGTATAATGTTTACATAACAGCAAAGACTGATTATACTTCATATCAGTGCCATATATAAGAGGAGGGCGTTGATAATTACGAAATTGTAGTGGCGGATTCATGATTTAAAACTATGTTTTGGGTTTTTCGCCACAATCAGAACCCTATCACAAAAATAGGACCATTACCTGAATTTTTTGTTTCTGGATCCACTATGAAGGTACCCGAGGAATCACACTGAAAAATATCTCTTTTCTGGACGTTTCGCGGAAAAGCCTTACCCCCGTCTTCAGCAAATCTAAAATTAAAAAACTAAAAGCAGAATATTTCTTATGTTTAGTATCAGAAATATAAGCAGACATTTTGTCAGAGATTAGTCATTCTGGTTATATTTCTGATACTAAACATAAGAAATATTCTGCTTTTAGTTTTTTATTTTTAGATTTGTTGAAGACGGGGGTAGACTTTCTCCAGAAACGTCTTCAACCCCTAGGCTTCAGTTTCCTCAGCCTAATGGGAGATCCGCTCCTGATGTTCATTTTTTATGAAGGAAGTTTCGGATAAAAACTGATTTACTGTTTAAACAATGCAAGTGAACAACAATATTTCTTTAATAGAGGAATTAATTTTTCTCATTAAAAAAAGATTGGAATTACTTCACCAAGTAGGTAGCTGTTTTTATTTGACCCAGCCCAGTGTTTTTTGAGGACAGTGTAAAGTAAAATTTAAATTGTCTATTTGCGTGCTAATAGGATTTTCTAAACGGAGTAAAGATTTCTTTTTTTTTATTGAAAATGTTTCTTTTTTCCAAGTACCTATATTGGAAATCGTTCTCGAATGAAGTAAAATTGCGAGATTTAGAATTTTACAACTTAGAAACAAGTTTAGAACTTTGCTTACTGACTATTTGGCCTCTCGTAAAAGTAGCTGTCATGTACTTAACTTAAAAAAAGTAAAAATGTAAAACATCTAAGTTTGTCACGAATTAGAGATAAGTTGCTGCAATTGAATAGCACAAAGCACTGCTCTTAGGTAAATTCTATTTTAGGAATTTATTAATTTAATAAGATTTATTATTATGGTTTCCTGGATTTCCTTGATTGGTAAAAATATTGCAGGTAGAACAGATATGTGTGGTTGGACATTTTCTAAAACCATATATTGGGGTTTCAGGATAAACCTTAAGAGTAAAACAAAATAATAATTGCACTTTTTGATAAACCACATTGCCTTTATAGGTGCTGGATCCAGCAATAAATACATGTATTAAGTCTTTTAATCTCATATATTTTTTTAACTTAATTTGCCCGACATTTCATTTTCGATCACAAATTAAAACCACTTGAAGGTAAGTTATGTCTAACTATTTGAAACAAAAAATTGTTGTGCAATACGTTTTGCCACAAAACTATCATCTAACAACAAATAGGGCGTAAGTAATAATAATATAAGTTATAACAATTTTAATTGTTAAAAGCAAGACTATTAAAAGGAACTGAATTTTGCTTCTAGGCATCAATATGTAGATTTAGTTAAATTATTAAATTACTTATAAATCTAATTCGTAAACATTCTTAAGCCCGCTACTCATTATTCGGTTCGATTCGTTCATGTGATTCATCCATTCATATGAATGAACGAAGTGGCGAATCAATGAAGTGACGAATATTTTAACCACACTATTCATGAATTTTATTTAATACGTTCGATGCATTTCATGCGAGAAAACCGAAGAAAAAGTGACGTATTAATACACAGTAACTAGGGCTGTATTTTGTTTTCACACTTGGTTAACAGGTCCAGTTAAAAGTCTGACAGTCGTTTCTAAAAAAAAACTTTAAAAACGGACGCCCGTCAAATAACTGACATTTCAGACATCTGTTACCCGGCAACCAATAAAATTTTCGGTCGTTCTGGTGACATATATTTTCAGGAATCATGTTCCATATATAACCGATTTTACAGATTACTACGGAAGACAAAACCGAAACCAAGACTGAAAAAGGAATACGGCCTAAGTTTAGATTTTTTAAATATGGCGTCTAGACCATCAAATATAAATTCAGCAAAGTATTCTTATATTATATTCAAAACTGCTTCGGAACATCATGCAAAGAGTAACCGATTTTAGAAAACCTTCTAGTAAAAATATATGTTTTCGTCTTCTGTAATACCCAAACAAACAATTCTCCCACAAAAATAAACTAGTTTCTGTAATGTTGTTGCATTTGCCCCATTAATTTAATGTTATTTACGCATCGTCTATAAGAAAAGAGTAGTAAACTATTTAGATCTTAACCAATATAATTACTATTATCGGGAATAAAAGTGAAAACTTTTTGATACCCATATCTATAAAAAACGCATAGTAGGTTTTAGAAAAATTTTAATACTTTGATGTTTTGACTATACGTTTGTCCCCCATCAGTTTCAATATATTATGTAGTGTAGTTTATGCTATATTTTACTATATTTATTGTTTTTAGGATCATGACCATGAATAAAATCTTCTTTTTTCTAGGATTGTTCTTTGAGAACTTCAGAAAACAAGGAGCGTTTACTAATGATCCTAAACCAATAAATATAATAAAATACAGACTTTATACTTTCACTTTGTTTTGTTTTACTTATTACATACCTATTATTATACCAGCTGGTTGTAATGGGGTTAATACAATGACAGATTCCTGTGATATGCTCAGGTAAGGATCAAAATACAATTGCTATCTGTGATATTTTCATCTTTTCACGATTGAATAAGGATCGCGAAAAACATGATTTTTTTCTCACAGTTTAAGTCTTATTTCGTCAATTGATTTTAAAAGTTGGTGACAATAATTAAACTCAATTTGGACTGAAAAGAACTTGCACATCTAATCGATCCCTAAGGAAAAATGGGTCCAGTTGTATAGCAGACTACATTATTGAGTAATGGGGATTGTTTGTACATAGTTTTATGAACGTTTGCACTTGCAGGATTATCAAAACTTTAATTTAGCTCTAGTAGTAATAACCATATGAACAAATAATCCATGAAATCGAAAATAAACGGTTCAACTATGGGCTGCATCTTCATTGGTAAAAGAATAGTAAAAGCTTTTAGCGAGAACTTCACGCGCCATGCCTCCTATTAATGATTATAAAAATTGACAGATAACATTTGTGTATTGCATGTGCATATTTATTCTGTAACTGCTATTTACATAGAACAGTGTTTATGTTATATTTCATTGTTCTTGATAAAATATATTACAATTGTTCTTACCAATTTCCCGGAATTTGCCTCATAGCAGATCCTCATTTTATTTAGGAAAATAAGCTTACATTTTAAGTGCAGGGGGTCTGCTTATTTTTTGAACAGGATCTATAAGCTTTATTTTAAGAGACAAAGAAAAATACTAAATACAAATATTTAGGGCTTTTTCTAAGTCAGAGCCGCCGAGCTGTGATTGGACAACACTTTATTTATTTATTTAATTAATCGTAACTGTAATTAAATTTTATATTTGATTACATCATTATTTTGTAACTAAAACACAGACTGTTTAATTTCTGTAATATTTTTGGATAATTTTTTTAGTGTTGCATCGAAGGTAACAAAGACGTCTTTGATTAAAAAGACAACAAAAAGTTTCCAATACAGATTTTTACAGTAAAAAAAATTAAGTAAGAATTTAAAAAAATAACAGCAGCATTTTCGGTTAATTTAGTGTAGCACAAAGTTTTCAGGAGGTATGCTTTGCCTATAAAGTCAACGACTTCAAGACAAATCTGTCGTTCATTCTCTGTCGATTTTGTTTTATATTTATAAATCCAGAATGATTTCCTTGAACGGTTTTTTCAATTATTTTCTCTAGGTTATTAGATTATTATATACTTCATTATGTCTTGAATTTTGTTACGTCAATTAATTTCGGAAATTTTAAATTTCCGAAAATATTCTGTCAATAATGTACCTTCATAACTGATTCTGCAGCTAGAAAATTTCGATATTTTATTGACAACTTACCTACACAAATTCTCGAGTTCGATTTTTACATCAGCTTTTGGTATTCTTTTAATAAATAAATTTTAATAAAATTTATCACATCTTGAAGCCACAATAAGTGCTGGTCTCAAATAAAAGATTTAATCTTATTTGGGGTCAAGTTTTAGGGAGATAATTAATTATTACGTTTTTGTTGTGCCTTGTTGTGGTTGACATTTGTATTTTGGGTTATGTGTAGGCGTGTCAATGCCTATAGGCTGTCATTTATCGGGTTCGGTCGGTCTCGTAGACATCTGTCATTCTATCAGCGCATGATTGTTTTGAAGTGATTCCCACTGTTGCCAAACGTATGACTCCATTTTTCGGGTGAAATTTCCCAACTAACGAACGACTAGAGTGAATAATTAATATTTACTAGGTTATCTCCTAATCCTTGAGTTGTTCTATTCGACATGGCAAAGTTGCCATTAGCTGGGAGGCTCGGCCAATGAGAATCCTTACTAGATTTTTGGGAACTGACCAGGGGGGTGGGGAGAACAACCTTTGAGAAAAGGCACATTTCGGTAACCTGAAAATATTAACAGGATTTCAGCTCGAACTTGGAGAGTAAATCCAAATTTATCTTCGAAATCCTTTTAAGCGCTTCTCCCCAATATCAATTTAATTTCCTTGGTCTTTTTAGTTTTGTGTTTAATATTGTTTTGTGAACATAGACCAAAGAATTTCTCAAAAATATAGGATTTGTGCTGTTGAAGATTTGATCAGACCAGGATTGTCTACTCTGACATGTTGAAATGCTGCCGTTTGTTTTTTTATCTAGAAATAACATTTATCCCTATAATATTTTTATAAATAAATTTCTGTTTATAAACATAAAACAAAAAAACATAGCGTTGTGTTAAAAAAAAGACATTCGTAGAAAGGATTAGTAAATTAAATCTAGCCTATGATAAGCATATTTATACACTTTATTTAAATTAAATTACTGTATTTGAGTTTCACGTCTTTACTTTTTTAAAATAAATCAGCTAATAATTAAAACAACTCGCAGAGCTTTTCAGTGTTTGTAATATAACTTATATTGACTTAAAGTTCTTTTCTAAATTATAGTAATTTGTGTTTTTTATTTTTTTATGTTTGTAGGTAGTTTCTCAATAAAATTATTTTCTTTTAAATTAATTATATCGAAATTGAAATATATTTGGTGTTATCTTATATCTTAATTAGTGTCTGAGGTTTAATTAATTTTTTTCCCAACGTTTCGATTAAATCTTGGGCATTCATCGCATAAGGCTCTAAGTGTCTTTAGTTTTAAAAAAGATTATAATTTGTTGATATTTAGTAATGTTTAAGAGCAAGGCCTCAACAGCACCTGAATTTGTCTCAGGAAGCTGACTCAAAGGCCTTTTAATCCAAAATAATTATTCCTGTTGGTAATGTCAATGTATAATTACTTGTTATTGGATTAATAAACGTCTTCTTATTATTATTATTATTATTATTATTATTATTATTATTATTATTATGTTATGTTTTATATTTTGTATTGTTTAGCTTAAATCAAATTGACCGGATTCAGTCGAAACATAAGATTTGTATTTATTACTGAGTAAATACTTATTAAATACTCTATCAAATATTTGGTTGATGCGTCAGTACTGAAGAAAGTACCCAAACATATTACAGAAATATATTTAATAATAAAATCGAAGTTTTACAAGCAACAGAGGTGAAAGTTAGCACACAGGTATAAAATTTAAAAAAATATACAAATTTGACAGGTAATATAAATCGCGGGATTACCTTTTTTACTGCCATTTTTAGGTTTTGGTACGATTTAATACATCTCGATTTTTGACCTTTTCTGGATTTATTAGGAAGCTTGCCTCAAATTTACTACATTTACCAAAAATAAAGCCTGGATGCATTACCATTTTTCACAAAATAAAAATTAGGATTGATTTGTCAAGTCGCAGTACGGCACTTTTAACATATTATATTTGAAATTCCGTTACATTTTATACATGTGATTGTTGTTTAAGTTAATACATGTGTATTTTGAAAAATTTGTTTATTTCTAGTATATATTTATTAAATTAGAGTTGTTTCTTTTTTGAAATTACGAATATGAATAATTCTCTAACATAATATCTAACAAATGAAGTTTGTTTTGTATCTAAACTTTGCCGACTTAACTGCATGTCATTTAGTTAGCCAGCAAGCACTGTTGCCAAAGTAAATTTTGTTATATTTTTTGATGTGCCAGCAATTTCTTTTTTATATAGATCGGTTGGTACAAGTCAGGAGTGGAAAGGAATTAAGTGGATTGGTGCCGGGTTAGCACCAGGTTAGGAGCTGGAGCGCGATAGCGCGGAAGCACCATCATTAAAGCCAAAATATTTAGGTTCAGTTTTGCATTAAGTAGGCAACCAGTCGTACACATATTTTGTGGAAAGGAAAATTGGGCATTTGGTTTTATTATCGTTAGTAATTTTAGTATTTTTTGACTTATAATTAATAAAAATGCGAATTAGGTTAGGTTTAAGATCGGTTAGGAGTTTACATTAAAACAAGGTTTTTTTTAACAAAACCTATACTGTTAGGTGAATGTGTTGGCGTTAGTTTAGCCCAGGTTCGTTGATAAAACCATTATTAAAGCCATAAAATCACATTGTAAAATAATATGCGCGCACTCTAAAGTAGCGTGATTGACGAAAGCGATTTAGGGTCCTGCGATTCATACTGGGTTAGGTTAGTACCAGGTTTGTTAATAAAACTGTCGTTAAATCGTTTTGTTTAAAGTTAGGAATATTATTTGTTGTATGTTTGAAGAAAACCAAGTAAGTTTGGCAACAGTGCATATAATTTACAATCTGTATTTTGTCAAAAACTTCATAATTGACGGTTTAATTGGAAAAGTAGTGAAACTTCTAAATTTTGTTGGTTATTTGTGGAAAGTTTTGTGATTTTTTTAATGAAAAAAATGCTTCATCCACGCTTTTTTTTGCTTAAATATAGTAAATTTAAGATAAGCTTTCCAACAAAAACCAAAAAGATAAAAAATCGAGATGTATTAAATCGTACCAGACCCCATTTTGTATTATTTTTCATTCAAAAATTTTCTTCTAACTCAAGTTTCACTAAGATAAAAATTCATACAAAGTAATAGCTGTATGTCTAATGAAATTATTCTGTATAAGTTAAAAGATCCTATTTAAAAATTATTTCTTAAAACGGACCGTCAGAAAAATTGGCGTCAGTTTTGTTACAAGGCAGAAGACAAAAAAGCTGCCAATAAAGTCACGAGATATTGACTTAGATTCAAAATATCGATTATCAATACATAATAATGAGAAAAACCATTCTTTAAAAAATAAATTTTTTGGAAAATTTAATTTTTAACTTACCTGCTTAGTCATCCTGTAACCCATCCTAAAACAATTAATGTGAGAAAAGCATTACCCATACCCACTGCTGATTCTATAAGTAAAAAGCTTTTAAAATCTTAAAAGAAATATCAGAACTACTGACATTAAAACATTTTGTCTAAAGCGAGGTATACAGGATGAGACCCAGTCTTGCCCCATGAAGCGAGTCCATGTCTCACGACACGTGTCAATATCACCAGCAATCAAACACTGACAGCTAAGACTATTAAAATTCTAGGTTTTAATAGTTTTTTTTCTTTGTTCTAATAAATTCTAATATTATCAACAATATCAATTATCAACATATACTTTGAATATTTAACACTCAATTTAAAATACAGAAAAACTATAAAATAAGAGTGGAGTGTTCCCCAAAATTGTGTTCCTATAGATGTGTACATCTATAGTTTGTTACTAATAAGGTTCTTAGAGTATTAAATATCCTGTTTATTATATTGATAACTGATATTATCGATAATATTGAAGTTATTAGAACAAAGCCAACCATTTATAAGTTTATAAATCTCCTTATTTCTAGAATTATGTCACACCGTGAAGAAATAAGTATTTTGAGGATGAAATAAATATACTTCTCGACCCCGTTTCCAGTTAGTTTTGTCTTCAAAATTACGACAAAAGTCAAGTTTTCGTAATAATTCACTCTTATTTTATAGTTTTTCTGTCATTATTGTAGTCATAACTGATATTATTGATAATATGAACAAAAAACTATTTATTAAACCTCTTGTTTATTATTATTTTGCTATATATTACATTATTAAAACTAAAACTAAAATAATGATATTTTGTTTGATAATCAAAATAGTTTAATTTAATTGGCTACTCAAATATTTTCAGATAATGCAATACGTTACAAAACTTGTGTATTAAAATTCGTGCCATTCTTTAATTTCTATTTATTTTTGATAAACAAGTCGCAAATGCAGCAAAATTTAAGGGTTTGTTCTACCACAGATTTCGATAAAAACTGGAATTATAGTGTTTTAGTTGCAGTCTAATATGAAACAGAAATGATCCCATTCTGGAATACAGATACACTGTATAAGTTTATTTTTACTAATACATACATTAGCTTCTGCATTAAATATAGAAAACGCAAAATTCCAAACATTATCAACCTGTATATCAAAAACTAGCTGGAGGATTGAGTTGTAACCATGAGAGCTTTTGATCAAAGAGCTGTGTACTACAAAACTTACCAAATTTTCAGAAAAAATAATTTAAAGCCATTTACTATTATGTGCGAATTTCTTTATGCAGCGATTCCCGACCCCGATCATTAAACACTATCACCCTCCGAGATTTCTTCAGAAGTATTACGTTTCAGTGTCCTAGATGCCGAAAAAACATGTTTTTCAATTCCGTCGGTCTGCCTATCTGTCGGTATAGATAAAAAAATATTTATCCGATTGATTTAAAATTTTGGTCTAAAATTAAGAGGCATATGGGGATGACCTAATAATATTTTGGTAAAAATCCAAGACGTCAGAACAAAATGGCGGACTAGAGAAATGATAAAAAATTATTACTAAAAAACTACTTATAACATTTATCTCAAATTTTGTCAAAAAAATAAGGATTATATAGAAATTAACTGGTAAAATTTTGGTACGTTTCCAAAATGGTGGAACAAAATGGCGGCTTAATAAAATATTTAAAAATTCAGCCTGAAAAACTATCTAATGGACTGATTTGAAACTATAAGAAATAACTAATTGTGGTATAGAGATGAACAAGTAAAATTCTGGTGCTAATTCAAAATGGCGGAACAAAATGGTAGCCAAATAAAATGTCTGTAATCAATCTCTCAGGTTTTACATATTTTCAGGTATCCATTCCATCTGTCGGTTTATCAGTCTGTCTGCCAGTTCGCAGCATAGCTTTAAAATTACTTTTCATATTGACTTCAAATTTTAGTCAAAAATTAAGAGTCATATGGGGATGACTCAGTAATATTTTGGTAAAAATCCAATATGAAAAAACATAATGGCGGGCTAATGAAATGTTAAAACAACTCACTACTAAAAAACCACTTATCCAATGTATCTTAAATGTTGTACAAAAATCAAGTATTATGTAGAAATCAACTAGTAAAATTTTGGTATGAATCCAACATGGCGGAAGAAAATGGTGGCTTAATAAACTATTTAAAAATTCAGACTTAATGGACTGATTTCAATGGTGTGCCTAATTAATTGTGGTATAGAGATAAACTAGTAAAACTGTGGTTTTAATTCAAGATGGCGGAACAAAATAACGACCAAATTAAATATTTGTTATGGTGAAAAAAATCAATATCCCAGGTTTTACATATTTTCAAATTTTAGCATCCCTCTATGAGAAAAATAATTTATCAATTCCGTCGGTCCGTCTGTCACTCTGTCTGGCTGTCTGTCAATTGGAGGCATAGCTTAAAAATTATCCGTCACATTGACTTCAACAAATTTTAGTCAAAAATTATGGTTTATACAGAGACGACCTGGTAATATTTTAGTAAAAATCTAGTATGGCAAAACAAAATGGCGACCTACTGAAATGTTTAAAAAATTATTATTAAATAAACCACTTATCCAATGTATCTCCAATTTTGCACAAAAATCAGGTGTTATGTAGAAATCAAGTGGTAAAATTTTGGTACGAATCCAATATGGCGGCTTAACAAAATATTTAAAAATTAAGCCTGAAAAAATTACTTAATTTATTGGTTTCAACTAAATGACGGTCAAATAAAATATTTTGTAATCGTGAAAAAATCAACACAGGTTTTACATATTTTCAGGATTTAGCATCCTTAGATGGCAAAAAATATCATTATCAATTCCGTCGGCATCAGTGCGTCTATTTCCTAGTTCGCGGTGTAGGTTAAAAACTACTCATCAGAGTGACTTCAAATTTTAGTAAAAAATTAAGGCTCATGTGGGGATCACCTGGTTGTATTTCGGTAAAAATCCAATATCCAAATCCAAAATTTTCTTAAATTGTGCACAGAGATCAAGTGTTAAATAGTATGGCAATATTTTGATATAAATATAAAATACCAAAACAAAATGATGACTTAACGAAATATTTAATCGGCTTGTAAAAAACTACTCACTAGATTAATTTCAAATTATGTGTAAGCGTTAAGTGTGATATAGGGATAAACTGGTATGAATTCAACATGACGTTACAAAATGACGGTGTGTGTCAATGTAAAAACTACTTATTTAGTTTATTTTAAATTATGCCCAAAAATAAAGTGTGGTATGGGTGAAACTGGTAAAGTATTGGTAGGAATCCAATATGATGAAACAAAATGGCACCTAATAAAAATATTTGAAAAGATAGTATATAGGTGTTACTAAATGACTATGTCATGGACTAAATTGGGTCACACTTCACTATTCCGAATAAAAGGAAAAATTTATAACGAATTTCCGGGTAAAGGAAATTTACCGATTTTTAATCTTTAACTTATTGGATGAGGATGATGCTTGGTTTATGTAAATTTAGTTGTCTAGATCAGGTGAAATAGATGCTGGTCCGCGCTAATAGGAACCAAATGCTTGCGAGTGATTCGTACTGTTTTCTATAACCAAGTATTATGATAAATTTTATTTTGTTTAAGTTCTCTCATGTCGCTTCAGCATCACAGGAACCCTGTACTCGGCGCTCGGGAGATCCCTTGCCATTCACAGGGATACCCGATTCACAGATATTCGCGAGTCGCTATAGTCGCTCTCAATGCGACCGTCTGGGTACCGCAGTTAGTACTTAGTGCATGAGTCGATAGCCGGTCTGATTCATAGCAAAATTAGTTTTATACTTCATTATCTTTCTGGATTAGTAAATATAACAAAATGTTGCCAAAAACAAACTGTAGAGTTCCAATAGACTAAATAACATTTAATCACTGATAATTGCTAAATGATTTTGTTTTTTGTTATTATTGTTGATTAAAATTGTGAATCTTACTAATGCTTATAAAATAAAGATAGTCAACTTCTATTTCTCTGGCAATAATTAACTTAAAAAGTCTGAAAACTCAATTAAAAATTTGCCGCATTACTATGACGTTTATTAAGTGTGTAAGAAAAAGAGGGGCAATTATCCTTGTCCAGGACACTAAACCTGAGGTTTTTTTCGTTAATTTTTTTATAACCTTGAACTGAACGAAATTAGCAACACAGAACTCAGATTAGAAAAGAGTCTTAAATCAATTAGTTTACTATTAAGAGGAAAAGTTTGATATGTATGTATAAAAGCAAAACTTGAAAAACTGATAATACATAAAGAAAATACTTAATGCACGTTTTAAAATTCCTTAACACCAGCACATTATCTAATCTTACAAATTTAAGCTCTAAATAAGGTTTGTAAATACTGTGATTTCCCAGCAATTGTATATTTTAATTATTATACGCCAAACCATTCCGAATAGTAGTTTTATATAATCTTTTAATATTAAATTGTTAAAAATGCAGAACAAGCTTAAAATATAGCACCAAATTATAGGTCTATTTATATGCAGTTATAAATAATAACATACGTACTTATGTTTCACAATGCTTTTATTACGAGAAAATTGTAATAATCTAGTTCCTAACAGAATATCAGATTATATTGCATTTATGGTAGGTACCTATTTGTGCAATTCTATATTCAATAAAATACATCCATTTATACCACTCTTTTGCCCAGTAAAATAATAATTATAAGTCTAACAAAATTAACGGTTTTGTAGTTTTATTTTTCTAGGTAATTCCTAATTTTGCTATTTTAAAACTCTTGCTAATTTGTACATGGACTTTCTTTTGTAATGCTTAGTCGGCAACTATATCCAGTAACGATCAAGTTTTTAATTTAGAGAGTGACATCTAATCCTCCTTTTCCAATTCTGCAATATTATTTTTTGTATTTTTCTTAAATTCGGATGTTAGTATATTCAGCAATTTTATGACATTCAACGAACTTTTAGAAACTTCCATAATACAGTCTTTAAGATTTTTGAAAACATAAGGGTCCTGATTTTTTTCTTGTTCCTGCAAAATATTTAGTAGTCTTCTTTTTTTATTGTCATTTTAGTTATTTTTATTAACCTTTAACGTAATGGCTTAAAATTAAACTAAGCTTAGTATTTAAGGCTTCTATTTATATTTTGAATGGGTTTTACAAGCTTAATTTTAAAACATAGAAAAAATATTAAATGCAAAAGGTTTAAGATTTTATTAGCTAGAGTTTGCTAAAAAAATGACAATTAGAAAGGAGAAAAATGTGCATATCTTTGTTGTTTTAACAGTAACACCATGTAAAGTATTGTTTCATTATATGCGTCTTTTCTTGCTAATTATAAATGGTTGTTTTTCTCTAGCCACTCAAGCTATATCAGTAGCAATACATACTAGTACAAGACCTAGAGTTTTTTGATGTCGCTATTAATAGCGTTTTAAGGTTTTGCTCTCTGTAGTTTTGCACTTAACAAAAACGGCACTCTTTATTTGTGAATAACTTAACCTACTTAATATTTAGATAATTTATAAACAAGAATTATATCAAAAGAAGTGACACAAACAAGAATCCGGGAAGTACAACTGAGCTTCCGATAGAACAATAAGATAGAAGTATTTTATCAGGTTATTTTTAAACTGTGAATCGAACCCGCACCCCTGGATGACTAGTTCATCCCTGTAACCAATTGCGCTATCATTTCACTAATAAGCACCTCGTTAGAACTTGTATATATTCAAACCAATATGATAACCATTTTTAATCCTGCCAAATATTCTAACCTTATGGCGCGGCGTTCCTGACTGGACGTCAAATCTGACATCGCTATTAGGTACCGTCCATATTAGTAAATTTATAATTTTACGTTATACTTATTTAACGTCGCGCCATAAAGTTAGAATATTTGGCAGTATCAACAATGGTTATGATACTGGTGGGTTTGAATATGTACAAGTTCTAACGAATTGCTTATCAGTGATACGATAGCGCAAATGGTTAGAGCGATGGACTAGTGATCCAGAGGTACGAGTTCGATGCCCGCTCGTACCATACCTTTTGCGGTTGATTATAAATATTTCTAAGAACAATAAGATGTTTTATTTGTAATTCGAGAGAAACAGAAAATTATATTAAATACAACAAGACTGCTATTATTTGTTTCATCCATCTCACACCAGCCTTTGAAAATATGAGATTCACTGATGTGCTGGAACTACTAAAGAATAGAATACTAGACATCAACATACTGGCCATCAACAAATAATTAAAGACTAACAACAGTACAGACATTAATGTGGATGACAATATCACAAACAATATACCCTTAACTGTCATAAGACACGGGGATAGCTTAAGCCTAATAATTCTAATATTAATGAAATTATAAAGAAGGAAAAATAGCTGGTCTGGTATATGGGATGGATGACAAAGAGATCAAAATAATATATTATGCTGATGAAGCAACCAAAGCAGCTATGATATCCGCCTATCTACGCGATAAAATTTGGAGAAACAGACACATGAGCAGCAACCTAGAATATTCTAAGAATATTAGAAATGGGAACCCTAAGATCGATCAAAGGCTACACACTGCACGGCAGAATGAGAAACAAAGAAAAAATAAGCAGATACGAAGTTACGGATGTTGTAGGATAGGACAGAAACAGGAGAAGAGGATAGAGAGACCATGTCGATAGAATTGCCAACATCTGAATTGCAAAGATGGGTAACGACAACACACCCAACAGTACCAGACCCGTCGAAAGGCCGTCAAAGCGCTGCGCTGGCGCGAAAGTTGGACATCAATGACACAGGACATACATTGTAGTGAATATAGGATAGAGTCCTAAGATAGCTATAATCAGAAGAAAAAAACGAGAATATTAACTTACTTGATTAATTTCCAGAAAAGTATATTATTTTATTAGAACATGATGACGCCCAAAAAGGAAAATTTTAATAATCGTATATGATGCTTTTAAACTTTGAACAGCAAGAATTTAAAATATATTTAAAAAAAAACTAACCAGAATATGCAGCTTTTGTAATGCGAATTAATTACTAATTAGGATGTTAATCTTTATTTATTAAAACTTTCATAATCTATATAATTTGGTACTACAGTTGTTTATACGACTACCGTATAGTCTGCTCAATCCGAAACTCCACTATTGGAATATACTAAGCTTAGACTAAATATACAATACGCTTTTAAAAGATTTATATTTATTTTCTTTGTAATTTATAGAGTTTTCCAGGATCCATTAATTTAAATCGACAGATTTTTATTGCTGATACTATAATAAACTTTTACAGCTCAGCATGAGATTACTCATCGTTTACCAGTGTTTCTGGGAAATCCAAAGTCCATCTGGATTTTTTTCTTAAATTGTTATTGACTTGAAAGAAAAAAAAAGTGGTAACGGTATAATGAAACTGAATTCGATATTATAATGAATCGGCCTTGAACGAGCGTTTAAGTAAAACTGGAAATAGCTAATAATGGCATTACAAGGAGAATCAGAAAAAATCATATTACGTATAGGTTTACATATATTAAAACCACTTGCCGGAAAAATACTACAGACAAAAAGAAGAAATATGAAGGAACTGCTTGTAAAACTCAATATAACATTATTTGCCAAACTAAAATACTTAGATAAAACTGAAACTGTTATGAATTGTATTTTCTTCCAGACATGTTTATAATTAAGTGATATTAAATCGTCTTCAGATTTCTAATGATGTGGCGTTTATTCTTCGCAGCTTAAAGAACTACATAAAATAAAAAGAATAATTTAAAGATTATGTTTTATTGTTTTTTATAAGCTTGTAAAAATATTTAACAGACACCTTTTTAATTTTTAAAGAGTTGAGTAGATACCTAGGTTTTGAAAAGCTAGTACTATACAGTTTTTTGATTAATCTGGTGTTTATTTCGACTTTTATATTCTTCTCTAGGAAATAATTCACTGGAACCAAAACCGGATCTTACATGGTCCTTATTGATTTAAGTTCCCCTTCAATATCTAAGAAAAATCTCCACAAGATATTCTATAAGTCTTGGTTGGAGAGAATTTAAGCAGATAACAGTCAAAATATTTTATCTAAGATTTTGCAATGGAAATGACATTAAAATCGACTCTTTATTATTTTTATAATTTAAACTTTCCATTCCTTACTAAATCAAAGCAAGTATCAGATTTGTTACAACCGTACATTCTGTATTAGGGAAATAGCTTTCCAACATGGTACAACCCAGGTATTAGGAAATAGACCCCCCACTTTGATCAAATAGGCACAAAGTATATGTCAAACTATTTAATTTTCCTATTCACATCCTCTGAAACTTGGATGGAATAGCTTTGTGATTCGACTAATAACATCCCGAGTAGCAGCGAAGGTCTTTATTTATTGAACATTTTTACATGAAATTTTGTTTATCACTCAAGCACTTCCTGGCACGAAGCACCACTTGGAAATGCCGTATGGTCAGGGCTGCCAGACGGAAATTACTCTTAGAGAGAGAATGGCAACGCTTTGTGAGGGTGTTTTCCGCAGCTACGTGCCTCTAAAATTTCACACTGTTGCTTCTATGATAACGTGAGTCACTGTAGTTTGTCCACTGGATACTTGTTTTGTACAAGTAGAACACGCAGGGCACATCTAGTGATGTGCTTGGAAGAACTCAATGACGAGGTGGACTCAACTCATAGGTAGCTTAAATTACGGAAAAAGATACAATATAATATTATGGAAAATAAATACCTAATAAATACTAATATTAGAGGATTTATCTCATTCACGGATGTCTTATATACCTGTCAATATATTGTTAAAATTATTAAAAAATTAGAACTCAAATATTTCATTAGACGAAAGATTTCCTCTCCGTGAAACGTTTTAATTTAGTATACGTTTTAGTCGTTTCATATGTTTAAGTTATGGTAATTTATATTATATCAAAATAGAATCCCACATGAGTGTGACGGTATATGTAGCGTCAGAGAATTAGTCATTTACATGAATTACTCAAAACGTACATTTCTCTGTCAAACTTATATTTTTCGTATTTGTTCACTTTTGATAAAAGAATGATATATATTTCCAGTAACCTCTATTTTTAATCTAGTATAATTTTCAATGTTATGAGACATATTTTTTTTTTAATTTTTGTCTTCCTGTTTACACAACAACATAAGTTAATTTTCTGCGCATGTCTATGGAAGTTTTATTTTAGGAGCGTCATAATTATATGCTTTGAGGGTCGCGCCTGTGTGCAGGACCCAAGTCAAAATGAGTTAACCATATTTAAGAAGTATATTGTAAAGGTAATAGTTCCCTATTATGTAACTGAATTTTTAGAAAACACATTTTAATCTATAATCGTATTTTAATTTGAAGTAATTTCATTTCAGGGAATTCGTAGAGATCAATATGTAAGTAACTTTTTATAGTTTTTGTATGTAGTTTTTTTGTACTGTACATTTTTTTGACAAATGTGTATTTAAACTTATTCGACCATTCGTCCATTCATATAAATAGATGTATCGAATGAACAAAACGAACGGACGAATCGAACTGGATAGTGAATAGCGGGTTTAAGACAACGACACAGATTGACCATCAGATGCAAATCTTTCCGATACGTGCGTCGCGGGACCTGTTCTTATCGTTTCTATCGTGGGCGATAGAGGTGTAAAATATCGTTACTTTCGAATATTTATAACTATTTGGTACTTTTCGGCAGAGAATTCGGTACTTTAAACTCGTTACTCGAGTACTCGTTGTCTCCCCTTTGGAACACTTTTGGTTCAGGTTTATATTCGCTGTAAACTTTGTTATTGTCGTTATTAAGTTACTCAGTACCGACAATAAAAAAGTTTATTCATGAGAGTTAATAAATATGTTATACCTATTACATGAAAATAAGTAAGATACACTGATATTGATCTGACGGAAATGGTGCAATATGGATGGATTTATCATAATATATTATTTATTGGTAGGAGTAACAAGTAAGCGGAACAAAAACAAAATAATTTATCCGTAGGCCTCTCCACAAATACTGGGCAGTTTTTGGAGCACTTTTACAAAAATAGTTATTTTTAACCTCAGTGGCGTATATATAGAATGCCTTCCTGTGGGGGGGGGGGGGCAAACTAAATACTGCTTTTTTTGTTTCTGCGTTTGTACACACAACATAATTAATAAATTCATGAAAATCGAAAATAAGAAAATTAAGGACAATAACGAAAAAACAAAAAAAAATTTAGCACTTCTTAAATCGTTTAAAATCATTTTTACTTTAAAACATTTTGCTTAGCGTTAAGGGCCCTCAGCATTCCCTTTTCCCCCCCTAATTACGCCATTTTTTAAACTAATTTCCGAATCGTCTAAACATATTGTTATTAAGCTCTACAAAAATCAATCAATATTAAAACACCTGGTAATATTTTGGAGCGAATCCGAAAAGGCGGAACAAAATGGCGGCTTAATAAAACATTTAAATATTCAGCCTGAAAAAACTGCTTAATGGTTCGATTTCAAATTGTGTGCCTTAACACAACATAATTAATAAATTCATGAAAATCGAAAATAAGAAAATTAAGGACAATAACGAAAAAACAAAAAAAATTTTAGCACTTCTAAAATCGTTTAAAATCATTTTTACTTTAAAACATTTTGCTTAGCGTGGGCCCTCAGCATTCTCTTCCCCCCCCCCCCCCCCTAATTACGCCATTTTTTAAACTAATTTCCGAATCGTCTAAACATATTGTTATTAAGCTCTACAAAAATCAATCAATATTGAAACATCTGGTAATATTTTGGAGCGAATCCGAGAAGGCGGAACAAAATGGCGGCTTAATAAAACATTTAAATATTCAGCCTGAAAAAAACTGCTTAATGGTTCGATTTCAAATTGTGTGCCTTAATTTATTGTGGTATAGGGATCAACTAGTAAATTACCGGTACTAAATCAAGATGGCCGAACAAAATGGCGACGAAATACAATGTTTCTAATCGTGAAAAAGTCACCCTCTCACTTTTACCCATCTTTACGTTTTAGCGTCGCTAGATGCCAAAAAATATTGTTTTATCAACTCCAGTCAGTCCCTCTGTTGGTGTGTCTGTCTGTCAGTTCGCAGCATAGCTTAAAGACTACTTACCTGATTGACTTCAAATTTTGGTCAAAAATTAAGGGTCATATGGGAATGGCCTGGTAAGACTTTGGTAAAAATCCAACATGGCGAAACAAAATGGCGGACTAGGGAAGTGTTAAAAAAATTATTATTAAGAAACTACTCATCGAAAATATCAGAAATTTTTGCAAAAACATGAAGTATTATGTTGACATCAACTGGTAACATTTTAGTACGACCAAATGGCGGCTTAATAAAATATTAAAAATTCATCCTGAAAAACTGCTGATGGATTAATTTCAAATTGTATGCCATAGCTAATTGTGGTATAAAAGTCAACTAATAAAATGGTGGTACTAATTCAAGATGGCGGAACAAAATGGCGGCCAAATAAAATATTTGAAATCGTGAAAAAATCACCCTCTCAGGTTTTACATATATTTAAGTTTTAACGTCCCTAGATGCCAGAAAATAAGTTTCATCAATTCCATCGGCCCGTCTGTCGGTATGTCTGTCAGTTCGTGACATAGCTTATATACTACTTACCGATGGACTTCAAATTTTGATCAAAAATTGAGAGTCATATGAGGATGACCTGGTAATATTTTGGTAAAAATCGAATATAGCTGAACAATGTTAAAACAAATTTGTTAGAATGGTGTATTATTTGGGGTCAAGATCCAGTAAAAAGAAATAAATCTTTTTTAAATTTTCGACGTTTCGGAACTTAATTTGTGCATCTTCAGGACAAATATATACATCCTATATCCTGCATGAAACCCATATTATCAGTCTTTACTTACTCCGTTGGTCTGCATATATTTCCTAGATATTAAGTTTCTAAATGGTTTTCGTTAACAAACTTTTGTTGTTACAGTGGTGTATTATTTAGGGTTAGGGACCAGTATAAAAACAAAAGCCTATTTTTAAATAGTCGACGTTTCGCAATTTTATTATTGCATCCTCAGGACACATATAGATTCTGTATCCTGCATGAACCCCATATTATCAATTTTTACCTACTTCGTTGGTCCACAGATATTTCCCAGATATTATGTTTCTATGGTTTTCGGTAACGTTCCATTTGTTGTTATGTTAGAGTGGTGTATTATTTGGGATTAGGATCCAGTAAAGAAACAAAAGGCTTTTCTAAATTTTGGACTTTTCGCGACTTTATTGCTGCGTCCTCAGGACACATATATAGATTCTATATTCTGCATGAAACCTATATTATGAGTCTTTACCTACAATGTTGATCCGCAGACATTTTGCAGATATCAAGTCTCTAAATGATTTTCGTTTTTAGATTGGTGTGTTATTTGGGGTTAGGAAATATCTGCAGACCAACGGAGTAGGTAAAGATTGCTAATATGGGCTTTATGTGGGATATAAAATATATGTGTCCTGAGGATGCAACAATAAAGTTGCGAAACTTACAGACATTTTAAAAAAGGGCTTTTGTTTTTTACTGGATCCTAACCCCAAATAATACACCACTTTAACATAACAACAAGAGGATCGTTAACGAAAACCAGTTAGAAACTTGATGTCTGGGAAATATCTGCGTACCAACGGAGTAGGTAAAGATTGATAATACGGGTTTCAATTTAAAATAGCGAAACAACATAGCGGCCAAATAAATTTTTTATAAAAACAACGTAAAAAATATTGTTCAATTGACTTGAATTTTGCAGAAAAATTAGATTATAACAATAGGATAAACTGGTACTAATTTAACATGATGTAGCAAAATAGCGGTATGTGTCAAAGTAAAACTATTTTTGAATTTATTTTAAATTATGCCCAAAACTCAAGTGTGGCATAGAAAGAAAATATTAAAATATTTCGTCTTCGATAGTGAAGCTAGAGTACTCCAGTAAAAATATCGCAGATCATTTTTGTATTCGTTACTTCGGATCCGAGCAAGTCACGAATACTAGAATAACGAATAGTTAGTTTTTACACCTCTAGTAAGCTACGCCCTTATAGTTTAGTTAGGATGTCTCGTCGGCACATGTTGCTTGCTGTGGTCGTGCGAGTGTATTGAAAATAAGTTTAGCACGCAGTTTGATGTACGACAAGCAGTAGCAGTTTAAATAACTTCGTGAACAAATTAAAATGCCTTGATTTTGTGAGCTTGCTTTTTTTTTGTCTTGTAATCGTGAAAAAATCCAAGATTTTTGTAGATATTTTTCTGGACCCTGTATCCTAAAAAATATGTTCTCCTATTTCCGGCAGTCTGTGGGTCTGTCATTATCTATACGCGAGATAATTCAAAAACTACTTCTCCGATTGACTTTAAATTTTTTTGGTCAAAAATCAAGGATCATATGGAGATGAAACTGTTACATTTTGGTAGAAATCTAGTATGGCGGAACAAAATAGTAGCCCCACAAAAAAAAACATTATTAAGTAAGTATATTTTTTGTATAAATCGATCATGCCGGAACAAAATGGCGATAAAATTATAGTTTCTGGAATAAAAGCTCCATTTTATGGAGGAAAATAATATAGCACATAATTTTTTTTGTGTAAACTACGTAAATATTATTATAAAAAATAAATAATAATAGAGAAATTAAAAACTGAAAGAAATTTAAAAAAATTACAATTTATAGGATTTGTATAAAATTAATATTATAGACTGTTTATTGTAGGTAGAATTTTTTTTCGTGGGAAGTTGCGTTTAAAGTTGAATTTAGCAATTTTTTTACGTTTACACCACAAAAATTATTGAAAGGTAGAGTTATTAGCCATTAGTCCCACTGAATAAGACAAATTTGAAGTATTTTAATTATTTTTAATGACCCCAACACACAATTTTATTTAATTTTCAAATTAATGCTACAAGCACTAGGTCTTTAAAACATGACACTTAAATAAGTTTTATTTTTAAATAACATTTTTTTACCCAAAATAATTAATAAAATATGTAAAAGGCTGGTACATGGTGTTTTATAAAACAAATATGTAACGGTGATTATTTTTTAAAGTACTTGCCATATTTGTTTATATAAGCATATTATGTCACTTGAGTTGATAAGTAATGGGAGAATCAGACGCAAAATCGTGTTTTCTTTTTATTTCATTTTTAGCAAAATTGCAATTTTGTATAATATAAACTGCTAGAACTTCGAAGTGCAAATTTTTAGTGTAAATTCAAAATGAAATATTTTCAGTTTGGATGAAGATTTTGAGTTGCGGTTTTCGGCTTTTTTTATCAAAATAGAGAGTATGCAGCTCGATAAACGCAGCCTCAGATTATATAAGACAATGTATTTTTTTTAAAGTTTGTTCGACCAGAATTCTTACTATGGAAGATTACTTTTTCTCTTTGCGCAACCAAAATAATCTAGAGCTAGGTAAGAAAAAACAATTTCTAGCGATTTTGAATTTGTTTCTTCGTATTTTACATACGGCGTTCTTTCGAAATGATTTTTTAAAATAATCTGCTGAACAAAGCCTACTTGTAATCAAAGGTATATTTATCAGATTATGAATAAGGTTGGCACCTTTAAATTTTTCAACATGAATATTGTGTACAGGGTTCACGAAAAACTAAGAGGTGGACGTTAAATAGATTTGTTGTGTTTGGTTTATCAATCTTGAATTCGATGTTGCTTTTAATGGGAGTTTTAGTAATAATGGACATTTTTACCGAAACAGTTTTTTTGCATTTGAAATTTGCTCTAGTTCTATCACAAATATTGCCTTTAATTTAAAATAAATTTTTTAATAAAAAAATGAAAAATCGCCTTTTATCGTTGATATAATCCTTTTTTTCCCAATAAAATATAGTTTCACAAGTTATTTTTGTTTATACAGACTTACTTAAACTGAACTGAGAATAGGTTCCAATAATACAGTGTGGTTAGTGGGGAACAAAGGCCTGGAGCAATACCTATCTTGCGGAGAAAAAATTCTACATTGGTTAAGTTTATCGTAGAGTATCGGTAGAGTTTTTGGTGCATCATGTATACAATATTCATGTTGCAATACTTAAGGGTGCCAACTCTGTTCATAATCTGATAGATCATACTGAATCTGATTGCCATATGTAGGCTTTCCTCAGCAGATCATTTAAAAAAGATCAATTTTTCTAAAAAACCATGTATGTCGGAAAGGAAGAAAACATTGGAAAACCTCTGGAAATTATTTTTTTGTTCCTAGCTCTAGATTATTTTGGTTGGGCAAGGAAAAAAACAAATTTTCCACAGTAAGACTTCTGGTCGAATACACTTTTCAAAAAATGACGTTGTAGTTTGTGGCGAGATCGGTAATGAAGGAAGAACAGTGAAAATGTTGCCATGCAGGGCAATTTAAATGCTCATTACTATATCGATACTGTGCTAGATGAAAATGTAGTACCTATTGCTTGTGAGCTGGGTTCAAATTGCATCTTTATGCTAGAGCCAGATGCCAGAGCACATGCAGCAAGAATTATCATAAACTTCCTGCAAGAATGAGGTATTATGGATTACATGATTAGCCTGGGATGTGTCTAGATCTTAATCCCTTCATACATGTCTGAGACTTGTTAGGAGGCGTCCAAATATATATTAAACTCAACAGCCACTTAAAGAAGCTTTAGTTAAATAATGGCAAAGCATACCCTCAGAAGAACTTCAAAAATGTATACGAAGCACGTCAAGGCCACCAAGCACTTCTAATACACTAAAATAACACAACAATATACATCGCCACTTTGTGGCAGCCATAATCGGGCCAATAAAGTAAAGTAAAGCGACGTCTAGCAAAAACAAGTGACGACAAGGGCGCTACATAATTTAGTTCGGCACATAGTAATTTAGTAACACATACTGTCTTCTCAAATAATTTATTTGGACGTCATTTTATTCGACCATATTGGAATCGTACCAATATTTTACTAGTTTCTATCCATGCCACACTTGATTATTTAAAATGAATGGAATATGTAGCTTTTACATTAATTTTTTCAAAATTTTCTTGAACCGCCATTTTGTCCCGCTGTGTTCAATTCGTATCAAAATTTTTCCAGTTTATCTCTATATCACATTTAATTTTTGTGAAAATTTTTGGGTAAATGAAATAAAAGATATTTTGCAATTTTTTACATTTTGACTGGCCGCCATTTTGTTTTGCCAATTTGAATTCGTGCCAAAAATTTGAAATAAATTTAATAAGTAATTTTTTTTAAATATTTTTTAAATATAAGGCAGATTTTTTAAATACTTTATTAGGGCGCCATGTTATTTTGCCATCCTGGATTCTTACAAAACGTTACTAGTTCATTTCTATGTAATACTTGATTTTTGCCTAGCAAAATATTGTTGCTTTTAGAAAGATAGTATAAATTAAATATTTTCGGCGATCAAAAAATGCCTTTCAAAGCATTTATGGCTGCTTGAAATTTGCTTTAATAATATTGGGGGATAATAAAATTATTAGGGTTTACTTAAAATCTGATTTTTGTAGCCCATATTTTTATTTTACCGGTTAGACAAAAAAGATTTTAAATTTACATGCTACAATTATTTTTACTTGAAAAGCTGTTTAAAATAGGCGAAAATAAAGGGCTGGTAAGTTGAAACACATCAGAAAATAATGATATTGCCTATTGAGAAAAATTGCCAAGAAAGATTTTGGTTTTAAAAATGCAAAAGATTAGTTGAGGAAATAAATCCCTGTAAACTAAATAATTTTTTTTTTGCTTTTAAGAACGTCTGAAGATCTATAAGTACCTCGATATAGGCAGCATTTTGCCTTTCATCATAAGAATGCAAAGCCCATACCCGACATAGATTTTACTATAGACAAAATATGGTAAGTTTATCAGGTTTTTCTTTTTTTTTGTGTAAAAAAACACAATTTTAAATGGTTTGGTCATTGTTTTTTAAAGGCCTCTTGTTAAATTACATTTACAGGAAAATACCTACGTCTCTTAATAAAATGTATTTGGTAAAAGTACGAGCTACGTATTTTGAATTATTAAATTAGTAAAAAAATGTTTATCCAAAAAATTAATTTTCTTCTCTGATGACGTGCAAAGCCAAACGTTCTTCACAGCAAGTTCACATCTAGGCATATTATTTTAAATGAATATGTGACTAATATTGCGTTTTTATGTATAACCTAAAATTATAGAAATTCTTCTCACAACATCGTTAAAAATTTTCGGCTATGATATAAGTGAATAAACTTCCACTCAAAATAAACTGAAAATTTATATACGAAGTATAGGTCAAATTTATTGATGAAATAGTGATATTTTTATATTCAATATGTGAGATGAAATCGAAAATATAGCTTACTTATATTGAACGCGAAGCTAGCTCAGTTCTTTGTTAAACATTTAATTACTAGTGTATTAAATCACTTTTTGTTTATGATCATTTTTCAAATGATGATACGTTGGTAGCTCTTTTGTAGTTATTTAAAAAGAACTTTATTGTTTTAGATAATGCTACAAAAACGTTCTAGGTACGAAAGGAATATATTGTATAGGTTCTTTCCCCATAATTCGACACCCCATTTTGGTTTAGTTTTAGGATACAAAAAGACATTTCTAATGTAAAAGTTGGAGAAATTTTAACGCAGTTTTTAGAAAATTATTATTCATATCTCAAAAAACTGTAGCAGGTCCAAATTAATTTTGGTTTTATATAGAAAACCCTGTATATTATAAAACTTTCAAATACGCCGCGGTTTGCTGATTGTAAATTTACTAGGTGTGATACCTTCATCTTCAAAGGTACTTGGAAAATCTGGCAAAAATCCTTCCATGAGAGGGGATGTGTTAGACAGAGAGAGGGGGGGGATAGAGAGAGAGAAGGGAGAGAGAGAGAGACCGAGAACATTCTACTGTACATTGAAGTAAATGAAAATATATCGCTTCTTATAGCAATATTTTCAAGTGTTTTTAAAGATAAATGTATTTAAAAATACTTAGTTTATTTATAATCAAGATGAATACGGTAAGTACTTTTTATTAATTTATTGTTTCTACTGACTGTTTATGACACGTAAAATCCTTGAAAATATATTTAGGTAGAAAGACATACAGCATATTGTTTTTATTTCTATTTTTAAGTTACTTAAATTATGGATGCTTTGTTTGTCATTAACAGAATATATTTTTTCTGATTTATTTTATTTGCAGCATTCGATAATTGTATTCTTGCGTTAAGATTTTAGTATTTGAAAAATTAAATTCATGTAATTGCTTATTCAAAATCAGTGGCAAAAATAATTTTTACATTACGGATTATTTTAGTTGTAAAGAGATTATAGATACGAGACATATGCCACTAGGCTTTAAACTAGTGTTATTAGATGTCATCTCTTTATATACAACCATCCCTGTGGAATTGCTAACAGATATTTTAAAAGAAAAATCGGGTACTCTGAAGGCACTTAGTCTCGAAAGCGGTAATCCTGGCGTATATATATATATATATATATATATATATATATATATATATATATATATATATATATATATATATATATATATATATATATATATATATATATATATATATATATATATATATATATATATATATATATATATATATATATATATATATATATATATATATATATATATATATATATATATATATATATATATATATATATATATATATATATATATATATATATATATATATATATATATATATATATATATATATATATATATATATATATATATATATATATATATATATATATATATATATATATATATATATATATATATATATATATATATATATATATATATATATATATATATATATATATATATATATATATATATATATATATATATATATATATATATATATATATATATATATATATATATATGACTGTGTGTTCCATTTAAAAAAATGTAATGTTAGATCTAGTACACATTTTTGAGATTTCCTTTATACAAAATTAATAATTTTCAATTAATTGTGTAAAAAACCTTCACCTTCCATACACAACATGTTTTCTATCAAAATTAAACTCATATTGGGCGTGGCGAATTATCAAAAAAGACACTACGAGACAAACGAATATTCTTTTCAATATGAAACACAGATTTGTCAAACAAATTACCTAAAAGTGACAATACATTATGTTTAATCTAATATATTTTGTTTGTTTACTTTAAGAGCTTGGCGGATTGCCTTATTATTATTTCAAAATTTTTTGTATTTTCTTAATTCCAGTTTTGGGTTTTTCACTCATTTTAACATAAATCAAAAACAGGTCTTTTGATATTAAATAATCTTTATATTTGGTCACAAATAAACCATTTAATAAGCAGTCTAGGAGAATCTTCTTTAACACAATTTATTTTATCTCGTCATTCACCATAATGCATTTGAGCCCAGGCAATTGTGGGCTTGTCACTTTCAGTTGAATAAATAAATCGATCTAAGTTTTATTTTCTTTTTTGTATATTATTATGTAATCGCAACATCAAGTACCTAGCGTGTATGAGTTACTTGTGATTTGGGTGTTTATTATGTTATTTAAGATTAATTCCACCGAAAAAGTTTCTGCACCAACAATTAGATATTTTTGCATACTTTTATCAGCGGGTCTTTTGATATTAAATAATCTTTATATTTGGTCACAAATAAACCATCTAATAAGCAATCTAGAAGAATCGGCTTTAACACACTTTCTTTTATCTCGTCGTTCACCATAATGCATTTGACCCCAGGCAATTGTGGGCTTGTCACTTTCTGTTGAATAAATAAATCGATTTAAGTTTTATTTTCTATTTTGTATATCATTAAGTAATTGCAACATCAAGTACCTAGCGTGTATGAGTTATTTGTGATTTGGGTGTTTATTATATTATTTAAGATTAATTCCACCAAAAAAGTTTCTGCACCAACAATTAGATATTTTTGCATTATTTTATGATACATTTAAAAAGTGTACTTAGACTTAATTTAAGTAATCGAATCGAATTAATATTAAAAAAATTGGTTATAGATTGTTATGTTACTTTCGTACATTTTTCACTATTACTTTCTTCGTTTCCACTTACGTCCAGTAAATCAGCCATCTGCTTCAATAAACATCCTTCTACCTAGCCCTTAAAAAGTCCACACTTTTTATGAGCACATAAAAACTTGGTGCTACAAAATTCATTGCTAGACTTAAAAAAACACTAATACAAGTTAATTATTTTAGCTTGAAAAACTTTGCTCTGGGTTGCTACACGGGGGGGGGGGGCATTTTCCTGTTTCGCCCCTTCCTAAATAGGCCTATGCTAATAGATAATACCAGGTTTTATAATTTCCCTACGTTTTAATCCCATAATCATGTAAAAAATATTTTACCTTCTGTCATTTTTAGAATATTCGATATTAAAATATATTGATACTGGGTGTGATTTCGTTGGTACTTGCTACGTAGGAAAGTTTTATACCTTTACAAACTGTTTATTTAGCCAACCAAATTAAATTGCATATTCTGTAAAAGGTAAAAATACAATTCATAATTTTTGTTCTTATTAAACAAAACTAAATCTCTCTAATAAGTAATAATAAACTATAACTAATTTATTTGCACATGACGGGTTCCAAGAGGTTAATCTATTCGTATTCGATTTAGTTGTTAAAAGAGAAATTGTGATATTTTATATGACAATTTAAACTCGGTAAATGAAAATGCCAACACTTATTCAGCTTTAACTGTCAGAAGAGTCTCTAAAATTGAGTAAATATATTGTGCGAGCCATATAAGGTTGCCAACCGTTCGCCAGCCGGGAGGATAGTCCTCCTTTGGGCTAATGCTATGTGTCCTCCTTAAAGTTCCAACATTTTAAATGCAGCCAAATCAAAATTAAAAGTAATGAACATTGATATATTCGTATTCATTTCCTTAAAACAACCGAAATTAAATAATATCTTTAAATATATAAGAGATAATACGACTGGATTTTTTTATGAGAAAATTTTAAAAAATATTATGTATGTAATTGAATACATTTTTGAATAACGTAATGTGTTTTGGATTTTCTGATCCAAAGCAAATTAAATCTTTAATAATAAAAAAACCGATAAATTGGCTTTTACCCTGTACATTATTACATTCCTCCTAACGGATTCCATCGTATACTTTTAACATAGGTTATATATGCATAGTGATATATAATAATAACTTTATTCACATTATATAAATATTGATGTTTCACATTTCTTGATAAAGAGAAAATTAATTACAAGGAAATTTCTGTTAAAAAGGCATTATCTTTTTTTCCACCAAAATACTTATTATAACTCTCGGTTTATTTCAAAAGAAAAATATATATAATCTGTGTAATGGATTTCACTACGGGGATAATTCGGTTAAAGACCAATTTGCCGATTTTTTTAAAAATGATTTTTCTTCATATTCACTTGTTTATATTTTCTACCGTTTTTGCTACGCTTTTCATCACCACAACTTTTTTTGTCTATATCTAACATACATACGTACATACAAATATTCATTCACTTACCATATTTGCTTTAATAAAATCACTTTTTCGATAATCCAGGATACCATTTTTAAAATTTTTGTTCTTATTTATTAATTTATTATTTTTATTATTTAATATTTTTCAAAACATTATCTTTTTCTATAAAAAAATCTATTATGACATTTAATATTTACTACACTACCACCATTTTGTTTTGCTATATAAACAGCTCTACCAAAAGAACGGCAAAAAGTTTTTTCGACATAATATGTAAATATCCAGCGTTCCGAAATGTTTAATACATTTCGAAACGATATGAATATTTTTTTCGGATTCCAAACACTTGTTTCAAGTAAAATTGGCGACGGAGAATAGTTCCTAACATTGTTTTTTTGGATTTCTATGAAGATGCTACTATTTTATCTGGCTGAAGTCGACTGGGTACAGACAGACCGGCGAAATTGAGAAACATGTTTTTTGGCATCTAGGGAGGATTTGAATAAATCTCGGAGAGTGATTTTTCACGATTAATAATACTTCCCTCTTGCCAGGGACGTAAGAACAAATAGAAGAAAAACTTTTACTACCAGAATTAAAAAAGAATTAACGAAAAAATTGGTAAATTGGATTTACCCAGACCCTTGCTATGGATACTGCTTTTTATTAGGGATATTAAAATATAAATATTTTAAATGTTTTAATAGGTCGTCATTTTGTTCATCATGTCATATTAGATTCGTAACAAAATTTTACCAGTTCATTCACCCTGTATATGCCACACACCATCGAAAGTATATTTACATGCCTATCAGATGATATGCAGATTCTTTATAGAATACTTTGTTAGGAATATACATTTCATATTCAATAAATAGAACTTTGGCACATTATTTTGGGACTATTGGAATTTAGGGCATACTGCTTTCCTAGGATATAGAAATATGAAATGGCAAACACAATTTGGTAATACGAGTTATTATGTTGGCTACATTTTTCAGTAACAAGTGACATCTTGCTTTTTGTACAAAATTTGAAGTCAATGAAGAAAGTTTTTTTATACTAATTTCTAAACCTTTTTATTAGGCCGCTATCTTGTTCTGAATTATAGGATTTGTATCAAGATTCCTTTCAAATAAATTAAGTTTTTTTTATACCAAAGTCTTTAATATTTTGTTAGGGCGCCATTTTGTTTCGCAATATTCGATTCGTTTAAAAATTTGACAAGCTAATTTCTGTCACATTTTTTGACTATGCCCCGAATAGACAGACGGACAGAATTGAGAAAAGATTTTCTTTTTAGGGAACCTGAAAAGCAAAAATCTGAAAAATCCGTTTATCCTCCTTGAGACTTCTCCAGTGTTGTCAACCTTAAGCCATATTTCAAACTCTAAGAAAATATTAAATATTTAAAATGCATATTTCTTGTCGTAATTGTAAAATTTGGAGACCTATTATTATATTACAATCCATTTAAATAAATAACGTATAGCTCGATAAACTCATAAATTGCCGTTTAAAAGCTGGATAATTTCTATTTTAATTTCGTTTTACATTTCGTGCTAGGCTGGAGAAAATATAAAGTTATTTATCGATGCAGATACTATCGCTGATAGTTAGGAACTTAAGGGTATTTTTTTTTAAATGACTTCTCAACAAGTTTGAATAATAATTTTGAGTTAGCAAGCTTTCTGCCTCTTGTTTAGAATTCATTATTACCTTTATTTTATTAACCAACGCTAATGTTGTAAGATAAAATACGTTTAAAAGAAAAATTCAGAAAAACTTTAAGCTGTAATATAATTAGGACTTAAACATTAAAAAAAAAAAAATATATATATATATATATATATATATATATATTCCCTTTTACGAAGTATTGTAATTGTGAAAAATCATCCTCCCTAGTTTTTACAGGTCTTCACGTTTTAGGGTCCCTAGATACCAAAAACATGTTTCCTTTTGTGTTTTGTTTCCTGTCGTTCTATATAACTGGCGGTCTATATCTTTGTTCACGGAACAGCTAAAAAACTTCCTACCCGATTGACTTCAAATTTTGGTGAAAATTAAGAAATGACATGGTAACATTTTGGTAAAAATTTAGTATGGCGGAACAAAATGGCGGCTTAGTGAAATGTAAAAAAAATATTACTAAAAAATTTACCACAAATTTTGTGCAAACATTATCTAGGGATAAGATGATTAGATTTCGGTATGAATGGCAAAACGAAATAGCGCCTCAATAAAATATTTAAATTATCAGCCTAAACAAAACTACCTATTTGATTGTTTTCATATTTTGGGCAAGAATTAAATTTCAGATTGAGATGAACTAGTACACTGTGGTGCGAATTCAAGATGTCGGAATAAGATGTCTACCAAATAAAATATTTGTAATAGAGAAAATTCACCCTCCCAGGTTTTTACAGACCTTCGGCCTGTCTGTCGGTCTGTCTCTGTGAGTGTCAGTTTGTGGCATAGCTAAAAAACTACTTGCCTCATATGGGGAAAACCAGGTGACACTTTGGTAGAATTCAAATATGGCAAAACAAAATAACGGCCTAGTGAAATGTTAAAAGAAAATATTACCAAAAAACTAATTATCCAATTTACCTCAAATTTTGCATAAAAATCAAGTGCTAGAATAAACTGGTTATGTTTTGGTACAAATCAAAGATGGCAAAAGAAAATGGCGGCCAATAACATATTTAAAAACTCGGCATGAAAATCTACTTAATAAATTGAATGTCAAATTTTGTCTAAAAATTAAGTGTGATATAGAGACAAAATGGTAAAGTTGTGGTACGAATTTTAGATAGTGGGACAAAATGGCGGCCATAATAATGTTTAAAAAAATTCCCGTTAAAAAAACCTTCTTATTTAAATAACTTTAAGTCGCAAATGTGATAGAGGAAAAATTTTGATACGAATTTAGCATGACGATGACGAAATGAAATGGCGGCGTAATGCAAATTTTAAAAATCAATATAAAAAACTATTTATCAAATTAACTTTAAAGCGTGGTGCATAAGTAGGAACTGGTAAAATATTGGTACAAAATAGCACTTAGTACTACTGTTATAGCCAATAAGAAATTTGCGATAACATTACTTGTAAATATATCACGAATAAATTAAAGCATTTTTATATTTATATCAATCATATTAAAAATCTTAATAATAGAGCCTAATTAGTTAATCCGATAAACCGACTTGCCATTTTTTCGTTTGCTTTCGGGCAGTCAAGTTAAAACATTTGAAAATCACATTAAATATCTATAAAATTAAATAAAATTTACAAAAAGAACGTATATTAAATATTATGAGGTAAGGAATAAGCAGCTACTGTTATAACAATATCGATGTCACCCCCAACTCTAATAACGGAAATTTAATATGAGAGGAAAAAAGCCCATGAGTCACAATACATTATTTGGAATAAAATTAAACACTATTAAATTAAATTTGTTATTGGTTATTTGAAGCTGCATGTTGACTATAAATTACGAGTTCTATAAGCTGTTTAATAATTTTTCGAAAATATACTTTGCGGTCTGGTTTTCGTTTAGATATTGACGCTTAACTCATTACTGATTTAAGATAATTTACTGATAAATAACGTACCAAAGTTAATTATTGTAGAAAGTTTTGCATTTTTGGCAAAAATTAACCACTAAAATATGTTTATGTTATACTATTGATTAAAATAATCAGAATAAAAGCAAATGAAAACATTTCACTAATTACGTTTATATTATTTATTATTTTACAAAACGGAGAAAATATTGTGCCAATACGTTAATCAGATCTCGATACGTAAATAAATCCTTAACATAAGAAGTTGATTCTGCAAAAAGGGAATATCAGCAACCGTATATAATAAAAGCTATTAAAGTGTTCTATTTAAAATAAAATATCAATATGCTCTATTCAAAAAAATCTCTTATAACACTGGATAGTTTGGAGACCAATTTAAATTAATTTGTACTTTGGATCTTTGTTATTGCCTAAAAATATCTCAATAACAACAAAAAAGTAAATAACGTCCGTAGATAAATTAATACGAAGTTTAACGGTCATTCGGACAAATAATTCTGCCTTTGATAAGCTAATTCAGGTATAGGGTCCAAATCTCATGGACCATTATACCGACAAGCCTTTAAGCATTTTTCATCATCTCTACCGGCACAATTGAAGGCTTGTCGGTATAATGGTCCATGAGATTTGGACCCTATACCTGAATTAGCTTATCAAAGGCAGAATTATTTGTCCGAATGGCCGTTAAACTTCCTATTAATTTATCTACGGACGTTATTTACTTTTTGTTCTTATTGAAACTTTGGTCTAAAAAGCCGATATCATGGATTTTCATCCTTTGGCGCCGTCGTTTCGCCAACAATAGTTGGTATCGCACGGCAAACAGAAAATTGAAAGCCTTCGCATATCGCGCTTGTGTTTTTAATTTTTACATTACTACTAGAGGTTCAAATAACAAGCCTCACACTTATACCCATAGATGACGCTTCTTTACTCTTTGGGTTAATTTCTTACTGCGTTAACTTTTCATCATATATAGTCAAAATGCCGTTGAATATTTTCATCATCTGTACCATATGGCTGCATTGGCCTGATAAGCCCCGAAAGGGCGAAACGTCGTCAATTGTGCCGGTAGAGATGATGAAAAATGCTTAAAGGCTTGTCGGTATAATGGTCCATGAGATTTGGACCCTATACTTGAATTAGCTTATCAAAGGCAGAATTATTTGTCCGAATGGCCGTTAAACTTCCTATTAATTTATATACAGATTTTATTTACTTTTTTGTTCTTATTGAAACTTTGGTCTAAAAACCCGATATCATGGATTTTCATCCTTTGGCGCCGTCGTTTCGCCAACAATAGTTGGTATCGCACGGCAAACAGAAAATTGAAAGCCTTCGCATATCGCGCTTGTGTTTTTAACTTTTACATTACTACTAGAGGTTCAAATAACAAGCCTCACACTTATACCCATAGATGAAGCTTCTTTACTCTTTGGGTTAATTTCTTACTGCCTTAACTTTTCATCGTATATAGTCAATATAGTGCCGTTAAATATTTGTCATCATCTCTACCATACCTGATGAGCCCCAAAACGGCGAAACGTCGTCAATTGTGCCGGTAGAGATGATGAAAAATGCTTAAAGGCTTGTCGGTACAATGGTCCATGAGATTTGGACCCTATACCTGAATTAGCTTATCAAAGGCAGAATTATTTGTCCGAATGGCTGTTAAACTTCCTATTATCTTAATAACTTCCTTAAAAGCAATCCACCCTTCTTTTTGAGGATCCGTCATATTAACTGTTAATCGGCCATGAGGTTTCTAATGTCTAGTCTGACACACCTTTCTTTATTTTTGCCTCCAAGAGAACTGAAACCTTGGTGATCAAGTATTTATTTGAAGCATTATACACCTTCACATCGCATGAACAAAAATAACAATCTTCACTATAGTTCTTCTGCTGGCGCCATACCACAGCGGAATTTTTTTTCCTACCCTTCCTTCAATACAACGATTAGATACTTTATGAGGTGCCCAACATTATCTTAATCCACAAGTTTGAAGCCGAAATTTGCGAAATATAATTTTTTTAAATCTATGATATTCAGTTGTTGCTTTAAAACTGAATATTCACCACGAATGTAACAGAGACTGTCAGGCAAATTCACACACTTCAGTATAGTACTTAGTACATAGTAGTTGAGAAATACTAGTAAAAGAATTACGACCGACGAGCTAACATGTACTGATGCCGACTTTATACTACCTGACAGAGACCAGTATTGCCAGGTCAAAATTTTAAATTTTCCTAGCAAAATCTCAAAAGGCTCCCTAAGTCTTTCATTTCCAAAATTCCCTAAAATTTTCCCCGAAAAGCGTTAATTTCCCTAACATTTTTCAAAAACCAAATAAAACGTTTGTTGTTTTATGATTTTTTATAATGTTATTCGTGTTTGATAAATAATTAAAATATCATGTTTTGTTACTGTCTTTCTAATATAACCAATTCTTCTCAAACCCTTGGAGAAATATTCCCAGATAAAAATATAAATGACGTACCTTTTTTAATTGCAGCTTACAAACTAATTACAAAGCAAAGTCGCACAACGCATTATCAGGAACTATATAAAAAATAAACTAAAACAAAATTCAGCATTTCCCTCCGCAGCGTATTTCCCCGAAACCATTTATGTGAATATTTAATTACTAAACCTGGGAATTACAGAACTCTCGACATGCCATACTATTGGGCGAACTGAAAGCAATCTATCTATATTGTTAGTTATTCCTGTTGCAAAATTACAAACTTTGATGTGTTAATCATAGATGGCAGCATCTTAAAAGTAAATTAATATATTTTTATATTTTTGTCTTTTAAAAAAAATTATCCCAACTTGACGTTTGCTAAAAAACTCCCTGGATTATAAAAAATAACCTTTTTCCCTACAGAGTTCATTTTTCCCCAGATCTGAGGAAATTTCCCTGCCAATGATAACACTGGCACAGACCCGCACGTTCAGGTAGCAACATATTGATGATTGCATTGGGTCAAACTGGAAAGGCTTCACTTAGAATTGCACTTGTATGCATTTAAATGCAATAATAAGAAGTAATTCCTAGTAATTCTGGCCCTAAAGTTGATTTAAACCTTTAAGATATAAAACTAGGAAAAAATTATAAAAATGCATCAGAATTTTTCGTTTTACTAAAAATCCTGGCGTCTCGGATTTTTTAACAATTTTTTTTCGTGTTTAGCACAACAAAATACGTGGAAATCAGTTGAAAATAATCAAACCGCTTTTTTGTCGCAGACTTGTCTTATCTAACCTAATTTAGTCCAAATGTATTAAGAGTTACTTATATATAGCTTAGAGGGGTTCTAATAGTTTAAATTTTATTGAAAATATCGATTTTTTTCGAACACTGAATGTCACCAAAAATAATCAACATAATTAAACAGTAAACTGCAAGTTTAAGAGGCTTTCATCTAGATGTATTAAGGTCTCTTGTCGTTCAATATTATTCAGAGTATAAAAATATTCGTGATATAATTTTCCTAATTTAAAATATTTAAAGCTTATTTAATTTTCTTAGCAAATTACATTGGTGTTTTCTATATTAACAAGCATATATGTAATGATCTAAATGAACTTAAAATTGAATTATCTTTTGAACTATACTGGGTTTACCTATATATAACTTTCATAGCTTTTCAGTGAATACGGATTTTCAACATTTTTTTACTTAACTGCAAAAATTCAAGTTAGCCGTAATATCGCTGCCTACAATTATTTGAAATTCGTATCTAAAGGGCATATTTTCTAAAAAGCAACAGTTAGGTATTTAGTAGAGGCAAACCTAATACAGTTTGATATATAATTGTAGTCTTAAACTAAGAATACTGGGTATAATAATAATGATACAAGTAATTTAATAGACAGTACCTCTATAGTTACTAAGAAAAACATAAATTAAAACTGTATAATATACCGGAAGTCACTAAGAAAAATAATTTAATTTCTGAAATGTATATCACGAATTTTGCAAAATCCGTATAATATTGAATGACAACAGACCTTAATACAGATAAATCATGGCCTTCAAAACTTGCAGATTTTTTGATTATTATTGAGTTAAATAGGTTAATTATTTTTAGAATTATCCACTTTTCAAAAAAAAATCAATAGTTAAAAAAATAAAATATTTCGAAAACCGTACAGATAACCTCGTATTCTTGACGCACCCTTTACATCCTCAAATAATTTAAAACTGTAGGTCTAACTGATCAGCATATATCCACCAAGTTATATTTCTAAAAAAGGACCGTTTAACAGACGGACGGATATTAGATGCCCCAACCTATACACATAATGATATCATACTTATAGATGGCTAGTTTTTTTTTCCAATTTGGTGATGCTTGGGTTTATTCCTGTTTTGTTTCTGAATTTGGACCTACTCTAATGTCGGTTTCTTTTAAAATTGTTGCAAATCAGATCATTTTACATACAAGAAAAAACATTATTTACTACGGATTTGTTGCTAATAATATGTTGTTAATTGGTTGTTAGATTATTATTATACGTTTAATATTAATTCCTTTGCATATATTTTTATTTTTTTAATCAAAACCTACAACTCGAAAAATTTCCTCGCCCCCACTTTTCGGCTTCGCCCAAAAAAATTTATGTACTTTAGAATATTGCCCGTCCATAAAGAAGAAATCCCCGTTTACCGCATTCAAATTCAAAACAGTCCAGTGGAAAATATAAATGGAGGAACCAACAGTAGCAACAACCTTAAAAGCATTGCTCTCATTTAAAACACACATTTATTGTAAAAAATAAGTACATAATTTGTTCAATTTTAATATATGTTTTCAAATACCAAAAGAATTATAAATAGGTCAATTTTCTTTTTAATCTGTGAGCAGACCACGAAGGCCGAAGGTCTAAGTACTAGGTACCGTGGTTGCTTTAGGTGGAGAAAAAGAATATTTATTAATGCGGAATTTAAAAACTTATAGATTAGGAGAAGAAGAAAAGGCTTTTGCTGGTAACATATTCCACAACCAGAACACTCTGGAAATAAAGGAGCCAAAAAAGTAAGAGTTCTTTGGAGTTGGACGGTGAAGGTATGTATGTGAGTCGATGCTCGTGTCTCCCTGGCAGGATTGACTAAAGAAAGCATAATGGATGATAATTCATCAACATTCAACAGAATCCGTGGTAGTATCTGTAAAACAGAGACAGATCGCCTAGAATTCGAGATGCTCTACCGATGCAAGCCTGCTTGGGATGTTTGGATTATCAGTCAGGCGAATAGCTCATGTTTAGACAAAGTCAAAGATGTTAAGGGTTGAAGGAGAAGCTGCTCCCCATATATGCCAGGAATACTCAAGGCCGGGTCTGATTTGCGAAATGTAGAGGGTATACAAGTTGGCAGAAGAAAGTTGCTGTTGAAACAATTCAGGTGATGGATCACACCAGCGAAAATCCTGCTAAAAGGAGGTACCATCTAGGCTTAAGGAATCTTTAGCTTCAAGCATTTGATTATTCATTTGTTTTGTATGGATACTGAATGATAATTGGTGAGATAATAAACATGAGTATGTCTTGGAGATTAAATATGTCTAGCTAAGAATCTTGTTAATTGGATTTGAAGCATATTAAAGAAATAACAGCTTATTTACGAATATAATTTTTGTTTTTATTCACTTAATAAAACTTAAATTTTGATAAAATGGTGAAAGCGTTGAGATAATTTTGTTGCTATAGACTGTCGGAATTTAGACTTATTAATCTGGTGACCCTAAATACGGGTCATTATGCTGTGGCGTGATTCGTAGTTCAAATAATTATTTGGAAGACTTTTTCATACACAACTGTTTTTCACCTCTTAGAAGCAAAGTTTAGTAATATATATGAGTTTCGTAAAGTATTTAACCGTTTTTATTTTTTGTAATAACCCCGTGTCTTTCTCAAATGGAATGCTCGATGATGACTCGTTGTTGAATATTTAATTAGGATAGTTTGTTTACCGCTAATTTTGAATTCTAGGAATTTTTTTTGTTTTAATCGGGTAATTATAAAATAGGCTTCTTACTGAAAAGGTTAAACTTTAATTCGATTTTATTTTTGAATATGAAACGTATCTACGCTAAACAAAGTTTAATGCAATAGTGTTCACTCCTTTAAATATAATCAACTAGAGGAATAAGAGTTAAGTTGTATGGACTAGACATCAAAAAAAAAGTTTTGTAAAATGATAATAAAGACGCTTTAGCATATAAAGAACAAATAAAATATATGTTAGAAAAGTTGTAGCAAGAAAATATTGCCAGTAATAAGAGACCCTTTGTATCGACATTGTTTTATTATGTCATTTTATTGATGTGGTAGAGTCCTATGCAGCGACTATGAAAGATACGCCACAGCGTAAAAAGACTCCAAATTCCTGAAATACCGATATAGGGATCAATCTCAATAAAAATTTGTATGTTTTACTATTTTGTCTTGTAAAGAGTGTTGGCCTTTGAATTCGGCGGCCTGAATACATGCAGGGTGTTTCACTTAAGTTATTTTTGGTCTGACGATGTGGAACCAAGAGGCGTATGTTTTCACCGAGTTGGAGGGGTATTTCTCGTAGGCGTACGCTTTTATAGGAGTAAAAATGAAATGTTTCAAGAGTAAATTCATACAAATGTCAGGTTTGGTGATGATAAGACAAATAGACTTTTCGACCTCACCACACAAAACATTGAGGTCAATTTTAAACTTATCGGATCCGACGCATTTTTACACACCCCTCAAATAGCGCTATATCTCAAAACAGTCTTTTCGATCATGAACCGTCGTAAATGAAATAAGTTTGACAGCTCATATCATTAACAAAGTTGGTATTTGGTTATTTTAGGTTGTGCACATTCCACAACTCTTTCCTACGGGGGGGTTACTTCTGAAAATGTTTTATTTGTATCACCATAAAAACATAGGCTCCCCCCTTCAACATGTGTTGTTTATATTTACACATCACATCTCAGATATTTAACTGTATTGACACCGATACTGACAGTTTCGAAATGCAGATAACACGGTCAACTATTTTAATTTAAATTTTTCAAAAAATCGTGCTACCATGTTTCTCTCACCTATGTTTGAACACGATATTGCTAGTGTTGTAATATCTTTTAAAATTCGATTTATTTGGAATTGATAAAACTTCTAAAACTTTTTTTAACCAGTCATTGTGTTTATAGTTCAGCCATTAACATACCTCATACATATGTTTCTTAAATCCGCAACTTTTCCAGATGTCGTCAAAACTGCCAAGGTCACTTTACTGTTTAAGAAAGGAAAAAAAGAAAACGATGGCTGAAAATTATCGACTATTCTCAGTTAAAAGTCTGTTTCAAAAATGATTGAAAAAGTAGTTTTTTAGCAGATGTCATCATTTCATGTAGTACACAAGACTGTCAACATGTTTCAGAAGGGGTAAGACTTTACAAATGTAATAAAAGTTTGGGTCGTTTTATGGACTTTAAGGCGTTCGACTCAATTGACTATACATTGTTAATCTGTAAATTAAATCGATACGAGTTTAGAGGTAAAATAGATGAATGGCTACAATCATACCTCAAAGATAGGGTCAAGTTGTAGATAATGCTGACACGAGATCTAACAAATTAAAAATCGGATTAGGGGTACCGAAAGGGTTTATACTGAGATCCTTATTATTCTCGATATTTGTCTAGGGCCTATTCTCAAGTATAAAAAGACTGTATTCATTCCTCGCCTAAGACATCGGTTACAAGAGAAAGTTTTTAATAAGAGTTCTTCAGAGACTTTCAACTAACCAAGTAAAAGAAACAAAGTTTGGGCTTTTATATTGATAATACATAAAATTGGGATTATCAAATAATGGAATTACGCAAAAAAATGTCAATAGTATGTTTTGTACTACATCGCCTTAAAGATATCGTTAACGTAAATATTAGATTATCGTATTATTTTGCTCATTTTGTATCAGGCTTAAAGTATGGAATATTATTCTGTGAGTCAGCTTCACGCAAATGAAAGTTTTTATATTAAAAAAAAACATTAAGAAATATTGCCGACATCAGATCAAGACATTCATGCAGAGGTGTTTTTAAAAAATACGATCTTACGGTACCATATATGAGGGACATTTATAACTATAATACCGAGTACGGTGATAATTTGGTTATCTCGAATGATAACTTATTAATGTGTCCTATAGTCTTCAGGACCTCAGGATATTTTGATATCGATTCCTCTAGGTTCTAAGTAACACTTGCAAAATTGTATAAGGTAAGTACATATATTTTCAGTTCAGTACTATTTGATCGGCGCTTTTGGCGATATCCAGCATTGGTGTCATTGTGGCTCTTTTTTGACGTTTTCTATACCACGTATTTTTTTGGTCTCTTGAAACAAAAGAAAGAAAGAAATATTTTTAAAATACAATTACATATAACTTTTGTGTCACTATACAAAACTAGAATACTTACAAATTTACAATAAAAGGATTTCGAATTTCTTGCAAAATATTTTTTTCATTCTTCACATGTTCTACTTGTTTCAGTCGTATAACGTCGGCCAAGCATAATACTTTCATGGCTCCGTAATCTTCTGTGTGTTTGTTTTTGCACAGTAGCACCCTTCCAAATGTACCAGTACCTGAAACAAAATCTCCAATTATACTTGCAAATATAAATCTATTTACTTGCAGATTATGATAGAATTTAATTATAATATTTGCTTATACGACTATTGATATCGATGTTGATAGGAATACTACTAACTCTATTTCTATTTCTTATGTATACCTGAGCAGACCATTAACATTACGAACTTAAGCATAAAGATGCTGTTTTAACAGGCCAAGCTAATATAATAATAACAAATGTCGATTTCAAAGATAATCAATGGTAGTATTTATATGTTTAAAAACGGGAAGTTCCTCTATATAATTCATGTCATCATTCAAATGAATATATCCTAAATTCAATTGAGTGCCAAGCCGAAACTTGATGGAAATCCATTATACATTGAATAAAACGCCCATATCTTTAATTTCCACTATATTACATTGTACATTGACAATTATTTGGACACACAGTGCCTTTTTCATGAGATAAAGATTCTTTTAAAAACAAGAGAATAAAAATATTGGAACTTACTAGTAATATAACTAATAAAGGTTCAACAATGGAGAATTATGCAAATCTACCTGATCGTTTAGTAATAGTCCAGATGTTTTAAATTTAGTAATTTCCATACTTTCTAGAAAATTGAGTTTCTTTCATTTTATTTCAGTAATTCGTTTAGTAGATGAGTTGCGTAATGTGACTTATTTAAATTTTTTATATGACTAGTTTTATGTTCTTTTATTATTTTTTCAAAACATTTGCTGGTTTGACCACTATATACATTTTGGGACACGAACTACACTTCAGCATGTAAACTCCCGATTTCTTCTTTTTGATTTTAGTAAGCTTGTATATATTGTTGGTCTTAAAACTGATTTTTAACCCATTTGTGTTTAGAAATTTTGGCACTCAATTTACCGATATGGATTATAATTTTAAAAGTATTGTGGTTGACGATTTTAACCGATGGATAGATTGCTTGATTTTTTGGCTATTATTTTATCTACAATATGCGCTTTGTATCCGTTCTCAACTACTATTTGTTAATCAAATTTAGCTCTTTATTATAATTTTCATGTGATAATGGTACATTTAGAAGTGTGTCAATAAAGGAGTTAAACGCTGATATCTTTTGTGAATAAGAATGACATGAACTCGTATGAATAACAATATCTGTGTGTAATGATCAAGAAAATTAATAGATTTATTTTGTTCTATTTCTGCTGTAAACTTATTTCTGAGATGTAAATTATATATAAAGTTTAGGCATTTATTTATTTGTCGTTCTATACCTCTAAAACAGGTAATAATATCATCAACGTACCTATACCAAGACAGAGAATTCTTATTTAATGTTGGTGTATTTTTTCTTCTAAATTTTTCATAAAAAGTTCAGGCAACAGCGGACTTAAAAGATTTTCCAGTATTAATCCCTCATTTGACATATAATTCACCATTACAACAGACTGAAAGATCATCTAAAATATACTGTTTTATTATAGAATTTACTTTATTAGTTACAACAAATTTCCTATTAATTCTATTACTTCGCTTGGTGGAATGCTAGGAAAAAGATTTTATACATAAAAAGAAATACATTTTGCATTTGATAGGAGATTGATACTTCTAATATTGTTTATTAATTCATAAGTGTTTTTAATACTCCAAGTTGCAAAATATTTCAATATAATTAATTAGTTTGTTAGATAATTTAGGATTCAGGAGATGGAGCTGTTACGAAGTATACTACAGGTCTTATTGGTAAATGATTTTTATGTAATTTAATTAAAGAACACATTTTGGAGCTTGCTTTCATAGTTATTAATTTAGATTTCTCATAGTCATTAAAAAGATAAATTTCTTTTACTGTGTTTGTAATCATTTTTTTAAAAACTATTACTAAACGAACAGGTATATTTGTATATTTGCATTATTGCATTAATATTTTTATTATCCTAGTTTTAAAAGAGATATATATATATATATATATATATATATATATATATATATATATATATATATATATATATATATATATATATATATATATATATATATATATATATATATATATATATATATATATATATATATATATATATATATATATATATATGTATATATTAATACTTCATTGTAAAAGAAATTTAAACTGTAAATTCCACCCGAAGAACACACTGTGTGTCGAAATAATTATTATGGTCTAATGTAATATTGTGGAAATTAAAGTTATAGATGTTTTATTCAGTAAATATATTCTGTAGATATCCTTTTTAGAAAAACCGTTATTCAGCGGTAGGAACAATGTTTATGGATGCGTCTGATTAGCGATAGGTAGACAAAATATATTTATAGTAGGAGCTTGATTTAAAAGATTTGATGGGTCATATGAATAGGATGGGTTAGGGAGATTGAAAGCTAATTTTTTGTATAATTCTCAAAAATGTGTGTAACAATATTTTATTTGAGGAAAATATAAATCTGTAATATAATTCATTTATGGGAGAGAGGGCTATACTATACTGCAATTAAGTTCTTCCTATAGTATAATTATTTATGGTCATCTCCCTCAATAGGAATGTAGCGTATGCTCAACTCTGCGCTGATGTTTTGCAGTAATTAAAAGTAAAAGTTCTTAAAATACTATCAAAGAAATTATCCACAGAGTTCTGGCAATGGGTGAAAATTGGAGTCAAAGACCCGATATATGGTCTAATATGTCTAATATGTGTAATCTTTTTGGAAAAATTTAAGAGTTTCCAAATCCTACAAATATCTGTGAGAGTGCAGTTCTTTGGAAGAACTTCTGCTCTAAAATCCTGCAATGGATTTACATGATAGAGATAAAATCATTAATTATTATGGGGTTCTCGTATACTTCTTTCTATGTGTGTTATTTACACATGTTACGACCTGAAAATAACTGTAGCCATAATAACAGCGCCTACTCTAGTAGTAGAAGTTAAATTTGAGCTAAGTGTTTGTATTAAAATACAAACACAGATATTTTGGATATATATGCTAGCCTGGATTATGTCGATCAAATTTCCCTTTTTATATATTATAGAGAGGCTATCATTTTGGTTTAAGTAAAATTTAGGAGATTTTACCTAATCTTAAAGTCTTGTATGATCCTGGGACCTGGAGCGGCAGCCCAGCCTACGAAGACAGAACTGATGCAAGAATCAATATTGCTCTTAAGTGTTTTGCTATCATATTTTAAAGCAATCATGGCATGTGAATAGGAGAACTTTCCAAAAAATATTGGAAGAAGCATATCTATATTTGTTATGATCGTCAAATGGATATTAAGGTTCTGACTTCAACAAGGTCAATTCGGTGCTTTTACTTAAATGCAAAAAAACTTTAGAAAGAATTTGTGGATCTAATGGAACAAACCTCATCTGGTTGGTCATTAGGGCATCGGTGACAAGACAGCCGATCGGACTGCTTTGTTCAGACGCAGATATTTTAAGGTTGTTGGAAATCAACCGCCATCGCTAAATATATTGAGGGATACATTGAACAAAAACTAAGTTAGAATGGCATTTTCTCTGCGAAAACTACAAAATTTAAAGTTTTGCCAATTTTCCACTTTATTTTACAGCTAAGATATTTAATCTTAACATAATCAATATTTGAAATAGTACAGTAACCACAACCTTACTTAAAAATATTTTTGAATAAACATTACAGATATTGCAAAATGTTTGTTATCTTTTAAAGTCAATTTTAAACTAAAAAAATGTTTTTTAAATTCTGACACTGTTATTATACAAAAATTACAGATTTTTGTCGTTGATATTGGGAAAAAACTGTTATATTCTTAATTTTACTTGAAAACTCTAAAAGAAAATTGATTGGGAAATTTATATTTATATAACTGTTTTAATAATTTTCAGTTTGAGTTGTATAGTCTTATACTTCATTATCAATGTAATTTTTTGTTCTTAATCAATATAACTACATTAACCATAAACTAGGTTACTAAACTCTACATCATAATATTCAAAATAGCCAGGATAATTACATAAATATAAACTACACTGCAATAGAGCTACTATATTTAATTTATCTACAATATAACACAGTATTTATAATTACGAGTTTGCGGTTGCCAACAAAATTATATGCGATTTTCTATGTAGGAGAAATAAATAATTAATGTGGCGATGGTTCCAACGTTAAATGAGATGAAGCCGAGTTTTTCAGTAAAAAAGCAATTAATTCAGATTAGAGAATACGTTTCGTTGCCTCGTCAGTTCTTTCATGTAGATATTTTATGTCTAAATCTAAATGGATATTTTTCCATTTTATACTCAGCATTCCAAATTGAAAAAGTTAACATCCCTTCCCCGGCATTTGAACCCAGGGCTCCCAATTTCTAGACAGACAAACTAAATGAACTACAAAAACCTAGACATCAACCTCCAACTTCGGCACTTTAACTCGTTTAATATAATGGTACATTTATGGGAAATTTATAAAAAATAAAAAATACTGACAATTAAACTAACAACCAACCTAAATATTTTAGAACCTTTTTATCTGTAAAAACGCCCGATTTAAATGAAACTAAAAAAAATCAACAATTAAAAAAATGGAAAAATCATACCTTCTGTTGAAATATGATTTTAACAAACCATAAACAGAGAGTAAAATAACAGGAATAATAGTCAAATCGTAAATTATCTGATACATTGACGATTTATACCTAAAAAGGATCCCTTGGTGTAGTTAAGCAGTTACTAGTCTGCCTAGGCGGTCATGGTAAGCACAGAGTGGGCGGGTGGGCAAAATGGGCAAATTTCTTGGAAAAGCGTATAGTTATAAAAGTTTCAGAAATATATATTATGCTATTATAGAATGCAGATAATTGTTGGCAGATGATTTGCTTGGGAAGAAAGTGCCGGCAGACTACGTTAAAGTGGCTAGAAATGTTGAGAAAAAAGAAATCAGGAGGTATAGTGCTTTCCAAATTACTGCGGATTGATCTCTAAAAAGGTAAACATCTTATCAAATTCGAGCTCAATGAAATATTACGATTTATTTATACTAAATTTCATAGTTTTAAGAAAAAATAGTATTCTGACTGTTTTGCTTAAAATTCTAAACGCCATTTTGTCCAGAATTAACGAAGATATCAACATTTAGTTAAAAACATTTTCGTGCTAAAGTATTAGTAATTATTTACGGCTAAAATAAAATAAAAAAACAACGCCGTCAACAATATAGGCGTCGCTAGGCCAAAGAAATTCTTTCTTTACGATGTCCAAAGATGGATAATTTTTGTCAGGTCACATATTGTATATAACTTCTCTAATATTTTCTAGGTTGTTCTTTTATAACACGTCTAATGCCACAATCGTTCTAGTCTTTTCTCGTTTTTAGTCCATTTTTAAAAGGCAATAAACGGTCGTTCTGGTTGTTTTGGTTAAAAACTATAGTCTCCTTAACGGCATCTGTTTTACACATTTTTCTCGAAACTCCATAAACGTTGAAAATTATCTTCTCTTCATCTTCGCTTAATACCTTTGCTAATGAACTGCCCGGAGGATTATTAGTATTTGCCACATAAATATTTTGTAGATTCGCCTCTATTTCAATATTTTCACCATTCAGTCATCTTTAATGTTCTATTTAAACTAACTAAAATTTGATGGCATAAAACCAACATTTAAAATACGTAGAGGAAGAAACCCAAATTTGAAATACTTTTTTTGTAAATTCGAAATAAAATTCACCGTTAAACAAATTTTTATTAATATTGTATTGCTTAGTATATTAACAAAACATTGAAGCAAAGAAACTACATTAAAAAAGCGATCTAGAAAAATTATTGAACTTCAAGTTTTTTCTGTCAATCGCCCCGCACTAAAAAAGGTTGCCTAATTTGAGACAGACTGATGTCTCAATTTGAGACAGACATCCTAAATTGAGATCCTATTAAAAAAACCTTTTCGTACGCAAAAAAAAACGTATAAAACTATTATCTTTAATTTCCCCACAGTCTTTATGGGCTAATCTGCCGCAGTGAATATATTTTACCGATTGTTCCCCATACTTATCCTCGGAAAATCTGCCCGAACAAAAAAAGCATTTTGCATCACTTCACAGTTGGAGTACCAAGTATTAGCTCTACCTTCCTATTCCTGTGTGGAAAAATTAACAATGGCGGGACATAAACTAATGCAGCATTCTTACATGTTATAACAGTGATTACTTTCTCTCTTTCTGCAGAGGTTAACGAGACAAACTATTTTTTTTTACTTCACTGATAAAACTTTACTAGGCTTATGTTGAACTACAGTAATACCCGTTTTGTCGACATTGAACCCCCTCTGGAAAGGATCTTGAAGCTTCATGTATTCTGACTCATAGAGACAAAAAACTCTGAGACTTTTTCGGGAGTGAAAGATTTAATACGAGTCGCAGACATGCTTTGGGATGTGATGGATCTCTTTAAAAATAACTTCAACCATTTTCTCCGAGCTGATTTACTAACTCCATTAAATGGATGCGGTATCTTATTTCTAATTGCAAGTTGGAATGTCATTCGTTTAATATCTCCTGATTTCAGACCATAAAAGCGTTGTTCCATTTCGAATGCATATTTAACTAGTTCAATGTCTAGTTCTGCAGAAAAAAATGGCTTCTGACCTATCGATAGTTTGACACGTTCTTCGGGACTTTTATCTAACTTTGAATATCATTCAACAGTGCCTTTAGGTACGCCAAAAACTTTTGAGGCTTTTAGATGTCCCATCTCTTTATTACGCACTGCCTTTGCCGCTTTTAACATAGCATGGGGATCCTATATGTTGTGCTTTTTCGCATAAGTAATAAAAATAATATACTGCGTTTTTAAAGCGGAGTAAAAAGTATAAAATAAATATATTCAATTATTTTATCTACTTTTTAATCCTCTCTGAAAACGTGGTCGATAGATATATAATTTTTTAAAATTACTTTTCGTTTTCTTAAAGTCAAGTTTTTCTTGCAACTAGCTTTGTATGCGTGAGTAAAAAAATCTCGTTATTGTAAAGAACAGAACATTTAATACACTGGTATATTTATTTGAAACGGTGAATGTCTTCCTATATTGAAAAAGAAAAACGAGGCAAAAGAAAAATATTGTTTGAGTGCCTAATTTGAGTCTCAAATACAGGACTCTCTTGGTATCTCAAATTAGGAATATTTAGTGTAACAAAAGTAAGGACAGTATTTTAGGTTAGTTATAACTACTACGGCATATAACTAGAGAACTATAAAAGATCTCTAAAAAACTCAATCCTATTTTTCTAAATTTACTAATTGTATATAAAGGACATTATCGTTTAGCGAAAAGTTAAATAAAGCAAATGTGATTTATAGTCAGAGGTAAATTTACGGTTTTATAACACCACAAAATTAATGGGACCAACCAAAACAGAAACCACAGTAAACTCGGATTTTTTTTTGTAATTTTAAATTTTCCATTACGGAAATGTTTCTTTTATCTGTGAAGAATCTGGGGTACAGTTAGTTGTTTAAATTGGTTAATTACTGTCATATTTATTGAATAATGTGATCTTTAATATATATATATATATATATATATATATATATATATATATATATATATATATATATATATATATATATATATATATATATATATATATATATATATATATATATATATATATATATATATATATATATATATATATATATATATATATATATATATATATATATATATATATATATATATATATATATATATATATATATATATATATATATATATATATATATATATATATATATATATATATATATATATATATATATATATATATATATATATATATATATATATATATATATATATATATATATATATATATATATATATATATATATATATATATATATATATATATATATATATATATATATATATATATATATATATATATATATATATATATATATATATATATATATATATATATATATATATATATATATATATATATATATATATATATATATATATATATATATATATATATATATATATATATATATATATATATATATATATATATATATATATATATATATATATATATATATATATATATATATATATATATATATATATATATATATATATATATATATATATATATATATATATATATATATATATATATATATATATATATATATATATATATATATATATATATATATATATATATATATATATATATATATATATAAATACACTCTTTCTCTGTTTGATAGCAGAGAGTATGTATTTGTTTTAAAATAATATAAATCTACACTAAGTGGTTGATTGAAAGAGAGGCAGTAAAGTTAGTGTGCAAATCACCGACTGCTCAGAGAGATTGGTTCGTTTTCTATTTATAAGGGCGCCAACAGTTCTATACCAGTTGACTGTTAACCGCTCTAGACTTTATGAGTACCACTCCTCAAGACCACTAAGATAAAATTAATTAAAATTAATAGTAAAAAAAACAAAAAAAAACATATTCAACAAATAACATTTATTAACAAGTTCAGTGCTCCGCAAAATATTTCCAGAAATATCTATCTCCTGTAGGTTAGTTTATATAACAAATGAAAGAAATTGGCCTTAATTGAAGTTTTAAAAAAAAAATGAAAATTGACTGTGTAATGATCCTATGTTAATCAGTTTTCATACCTCATATGCTGAGAGAAAAATCTAAAGTATATTCAAATATCACTATCCAAATATTAGATCAACTGTGTAAAATGTTTTATGAAAATAGCTAAAGAATCACAAAACAACAAACTAAATGTTCAATAAAACCTGAAAATTAAGTAATACGGATGAGAAAAGAAATTTTTAATCAGCTAATGACACGTAAAAGTAATAGACTCCAAAATCTATAAATGTTAATTAAGAAAATCTTTAAGTTGTTTTAATTTACCGAACAATTTGATCTAACAGTAAAAAATTATCAAAAGATGCAAAATAATCGAGCAATTAATTAACTTCATTAATTCAAATACAATTAACAATAATAGAATGAAAGAAAAGAGTATTATGTGAATCTAAGAGCAAGCAAATAACAATAAAAATTTTACATTACAATATTGTTTAATTTTGCCAAATTGGTTAAAGCAGATAGCATGTATTTATATCTTACAAGGTTGTTTCGGTCTTCAAAGAAATATGAAAATTAAAATGATTTTTATAGATATATAGGCCTCTTTCCTAATTATAACATACACCTGTAATAGTTGTATTGAAACACACTTATTAAAGACAACAAATTCTCCCCAATGTATTTACTATTCTTGACTTTATGCAAACTTAAATAACAATTGGCTTATGGAGGTTACAAATAGATCTTTTTGTATTGCAGAAATAAACTTAATAATTATAACAAACATAAGGTAAATATACATTCAGCACATATCTTAAGAAAATGAAAAGTACTATTGAATACATTGTTTGCTACACAAATCAAAGGGCAATCAAGAGTGTCCCCATAGCTCTTAATTTCAATAAGTAAAATAACTCTGGCCTTGTATTTACTTTTTAATAAGAAAACTAAGTAACAAAAAAAATATCTTCTTTTTTATATATAAACAAAAGGACCTTAGTGATAGCCGAGAAACTATATCTAAGCTAGAGGTTAGAACATAACCTATAAAAAATAATATGGCAAAATACAAGAAAATATGTACAGGGAAAATATATCACATTTTAGTGAATATAAAATTGGGTCATCTTACCTTATTTGATGGTAAAGGGTTTCTTATTAGTCATTTCGTAAAGTTTGTCCCATCAAAAAGATATGGTAGGTGGTCAAGTGTAGTTAAATCCTCACAAGAGAGTAATAAAAGGTTCCTCAACCAAAAATATTAAGGTACAACGTAATTAAATACACGTAGGAGCCTTTTTAACTAAGTTGCCGACGTAAATCCCAAAAGATGGCCTGGATTAAAACAGGATCAATTCGCCAATAAACTTTCACACTTAACCTTCACCTTCCAGATTCCAGAGACAAGAAGCTTAACCTACCTCACCACCAGGTCAAGGCAGCAGTAGGGGGATGACAATCCGTCAGTGGTGCCACTTTACTAAAATCAAACTGATCAAATCGGGACAATAGATCAGCCAATCCCTGAGCTGGATCACAGGAAAGAAAAAATATTTAAAGGAGAAGAAAGTAAAATTACTAATTGAACAAAACTAAGGCGCCATCTACACGAAGACTAGTGAATTGCCTCAATATGAGGCGGGAGATTTATTTATTTACAGTACCGGATTTACGGATTTTTATGAATTAAAATGTAGTGACGAAATTAAAATGTTACAACACCTCCTTCCCATCGAAAGGAGGGAAACTTAGTACTAAAAGTTGACCGACGATAAGCCCTAAATAAAAAAAATATATCATTATATAGAGGTAAGGTAGAGAAATTACATTTTCCAGTCGCCCATGACACTATACTTCAGAGCCCACTGAGAGGAATGTTCAAAAGGTAAAAGGTAAGGATAAGTCCAAAAAGAAATGACTGATAGAAAAACTAAGGTAAGTATAAGAGAAAAGAAATATTAAATCATTACTCTAAATAATCAGTAACCTAATCAAAGGGATACAAAACGTAACCAAGGCATGGTAGCAATAACTACAAAAGGTACAATAATAATAAAGCTAATGCTAAAACAAGAAAAACAAACACAGGTTCCAGGCTACCTTGCCCTGCAGGGTTTCGGAACTTCCAAAAAGCGTGCCCAAAACAATTTACACTCCAATAAAGATGTTGGGTTAGAGTGTGGCCAGCGTTGCCTGACACCTCACGAAACATGGGAGCACCTTGTTCATTGGCCTTGAATCAGGCATACCTTCGAGTCGCCCCTCAACTCTGCTTGACTAAGCAGTCAGGATGTATGTAAACAATAAAAAAAGTTACTAAAAGAAAAGATAAAGGTTGTGCCTCTAGACCCACCAAGCTAAAGGTAGTAGGATGTAGGTCCACTAGGCTGAAAGATGCCCTAGCCGCAAACAGCTATGCACCGTGCAGACCAAATACTAATAAAACAAAAACAACTTAATAGGTTGTTCCGAGTATTGTCACTGTCACCAACCTGCTGAAATCTACTTAACCAACTGGAGGAAAATACACAAGAGACAATATGCAGACAAGATGTTATGTTCTAACGGCTAGATGTTAATTAACCTATCTATATAATGCTTTTTGAGCATTCTAGCCGACATGTTGGCATTCCCACCTGGGCTCTATGGCCGCTCATTGAGACTGCCAGGGGACAAACACCAACACACCTAACTAGCCCTTCCAATCAATCCGTTCTCTTCTGAACTGGATAGTACAGAGAGGACGTCAAAAACAACATTTGGTAACACCCAACAACACTCAGCCTTTCTATATAAAAAAAAACAAAAGGCTGCACTAAAAGGTTCTATAACCAAAGGTAGTCACAATAGGTTTACAAGTCATGATAATGATGTGCAAACTTGCATAAGCACAAAGTCAAATCCAAGATATAGTCAAAGTCAAAATAGGGTAAAGATATAAAAAAATAAAAGTTAACATAAGGTAAGGTAAGTCAAAATTTAAAATAAGTTAAAATAGGGAAAGAAATAGTCGGGTTTGGTATAGTATTAATTTTGATCATTGCGAGGAGGATTGTCAGGTTTCAAGTCCTGAACATGCCAAATTCCTTTACTGTTTCCACGATGATCTTCCAGTTCATAGGTACATGTCCCTGTTTTTCTCTTAATCCTGAAAGGTCCTATATATTCTGGGGCCAATTTGGCATTATAAAAGTTAATAGCATCAGATAAACTTTTATTTTTACGCCACACACTTTGTCCAGGTAAATAATTCACATGACGTCTTCTCAAGTTACAGCGAGTTTGGTTCTTTGTATGTGCAATTTTTATTCGACTTGCGATTTTTTCATATAATGTAACAAGTTTTTGTTGGCGGTCTTTAATATAATCATCTTTATCCAGAATATTATCATTGGCTATTCCATCTGAAAAATCTCTACCATATAATTTGTGTTCCCTTCCAAAATTATTAAAGGAAGGTGTATGTCCAGTAGTTTCATGTCGAGAGGTTCTTAAAGCACATCCGATTGCAGCAAGGTTTTCATCCCAAGTACGATGATTTGTTTGGTCTATGTAGGTATGAATCATTGTCTTAATCACTCTGTTAACTCTTTCAGTAGGATCAGCACGAGGATAATAATGAGCTGTATAAAATATTCTAGTTTTATATTTTTGGCATAAATTCTTAAATTCACTGGATTTCATCTGAACACCATTGTCACAGATAAGAGATTGTGGTGCGCCATAAACTAAAAATATGCCTTCTTCTATAGACTTCACAAGGGATTTTGCGGTAGCAGACCGAGTGGGAACTAAAACATTATATTTGCTGAAATAGTCAGTAACTACAAGAACATGAGTGTTTCCTTGTTTGGAACAAGGAAATGGTCCAATATAATCCAAACTGATACATTGCCAAGGTTCACTAATATCTGGGCGATTACCCATCAAACCAGGAGGTACCTTTTGTTCAACTTTATGTTGTGCACACAATTTACATGCCTTGACATAATTAGCAATATCAGATTTCATTTTTGGCCATAGAATAGCTGGTGAATTTTCCAATAAGTTTTGAATGATCCAACATGACCAGCAGGAGGTATCTCATGACAGCGATTGAAAATGTCTTTACTATAGTCTTTAGGTATAACTATTTTCCAAGAGCTAACATTAGCAGAAAAGTTTGGAATCTGAGTATTAACATGTTTATAAAGATTATTATTTTCTATTTTCCAAGATGGAAATTTGGAAGGTTTGTCTTCAATTCTTTTAAGCATGCTATGATACCATTTATCAGTAGTGTTAGAGAAGTCTAGTGGTGTAAAAGTGTCATCTGGATTCACAACATCAACTGAAACTGGAACAAATCTTGATAAAAAATCAGGAACAATATGTTCTTTTCCTTTACGATGGATTAGTTCATAATCATAGGGTTGTAGATTACAGAGTACGTAGAGCTCAGCGAGCTAAACGACCTTGTGGATCTTTTAGATTATCTAACCAAAGTAAAGAGTAATGATCAGTGATAATTTTGAAGTGAACACCTTCTAAGTAATGACGTAGCTTTTCAACACTCCAAATAACAGCTAAGCATTCTTTTTCTGTAACTGTCAGTTTTTGCTCCTGTCTTGTAAGTGATCTGGACAAGTAAGATATAACTTTTTCACCATCTTCAAATTGTTGCGATAGAACAGCTCCTAAACCAAATGATGCAGCATCACACTGCAAAGTAAAAGTACGTTCGAAATCTGGGCAGGTGAGTACTGGTGCGGTCACTAAAGATTCTTTCAGTGAAGTGAATGCACTTTGACAATCAGGTGTCCATTCCCATTTGACATTCCTTTTGGTTAATTTTGTGATTGGAGCCACAACAGTGACAAAGTTTGGAACAAAACGACGATACCATGATGCAGTTCCTAAGAATCTTCTCATTTCTGTAATGTTTTTCGGAGGTGGTATATTTACAATTGCTTCAACCTTTTCTTGGTCTTGTACATTTTTGTCCATTAGCAACTGTGCAGTTAGAAATATTTTTAATCAATTTGTATCCAAGACTTTCCAGAAGTTTAAGTCCAGGTAATCCTACTATTGTTCTTGAAGCTCCGGAATCTAATAATCCTAGCATAGGGTATCCTAATATTTGAACTTGTAAATAGGGTCATTGATCACCTTCGGCATGAGATATGATATAGTCCAACAAAATTGGATTGGTCGGTAACGAAACACTATTGAGAGAAGTCTTCCGACCTAATGACTCCCTCTTCGATAGTTTTCCGAGGCATTACACTTTGTGCAAGTGCGCACTGTCACATCAGGCTTTCCACATCTATAACAATGTATGCTTTTGGGTTTTGGGCAGTCTCTATTGACATGTTCTTTTTGCTTGAAATGCCAACAGGTCACTTTTGTTCTATTAGGAGTCTCTCTCTGATGAAGAGGGTATAATGGCTGAGGTGTCAGACGAATCAGAGTCATGAGATACAAAAGCAAAATCTGGCTCCACAAAATCACTTTTCTTCCTACGTGCAGGTGGTACATAGGTATCAACTCTAAATTTCTTAGTTTCTAGTTTAAGGCATTCATTTTCCAATTCTTCTAAAGAATTTACAACAGGTAGTTGGGTAGTGTAAAAAGGTGACAAGTTTCTTGAGATTATTGCACATCTTCAGGAATTCCTCCATATCTTCTGAATAAAGCGTTCATTGAAGATAAAAATTCCACAATACTCTTAGGTGAATCTTGAGTACGGTCAAGGATTTCCCTAAATAAACGTGAACGATAATCTGATGGTTCAAATTGTTTGATTAAAAGATCAGATAAAGACTTCCAAGATGTTAGTCTGTGCCTATTTGCTCGGTACCAAGTTAGATCTTTTGCTTCGAATAAATCTATGGCAGTATCAAACAAGTCTTTTTGAAAAACTCTTCGTGCAATACACAACTCCTTAGCTCTTTCCAAAAAGCTATGACGCGACAAGCCTTTAATGTCTCCAGAAAATTTGAGTGCCCATTTTTCAATATGCGGTTGTTTAAACTTTGAAGTAGCACCTCGATTGCGATTAGGTGTAGAACTAAGTCCAACATCTTCTTCACTGGAATCAGATGAATTGTCAGCATCTTGAGTACCTCTGAGGTGAGTAGATTCTAGCAACATACCAAGGTGAGGATCTTGACGAGACATAGTGTCCAAGTTATCAAGGGCATGCAGTACATCCACAAGTAAAGTTGACCTATTGGTAGCTTCTTCAGCAGTTAAGTTAGGAATTGGAATTCGATTAATTCTATTCAAAAGGTGAACTAGAGGTGACTGAATTCTGTCAAATCTGTTTCTAATATTTTCACCAGAAACTGTACGAAATGAAGTAGTCAGATTGTCCAATGTAGTCCGGATATAGGTTCAACAAATTTAAGGTTGTAAGGAGGAATATTTAATGGTTTACTTTTCTTTTCCATTTGAATTATAGGGCGAAGTGTGGACCTCAATTCCTTTACAGTTTTGGAATCATCAGCAACAATACCTCTGATATTTAGCTCGTACAAAAGCATATCCTTTTTAAGGTAGTTAATCTCCATATTGTAGTCCATTTTGGCAATATCAAAATTAATTTATCAGTAAAATTCCCGAGTAAATATAATATTCAATAATATAGTATAATAAACTGTCTATCAGACAAGTTTCAAAGACATAAGTAGGTAAAAATACATATATGAAAGCAAAAATATATATATGCAAAAGATAAATGTCAATAGGCAATAAGCAATAAGATATAAACCTGAAATAAAGAAATGAGTATAGGAAAACTGATTATATAAGCAAGCGAGAACTTCAATTAAGGTAAACAGATAGACCTATCTAACTCTATTTCAATAACATAATCAACACGCCCCCAACGTTGGGCGCCAAAATTTTCCACACTCTTTCTCTGTTTGATAGCAGAGAGTATGTATTTGTTTTAAAATAATATAACTAAGTGGTTAATTGAAAGAGAGGCAGTAAAGTTAGTGTGCAAATCACCGACTGCTCAGGGAGATTGGTTCGTTTTCTATTTATAAGGGCGCCAACAGTTCTATACCAGTTGACTGTTAACCGCTCTAGATGTTATGAGTACCACTCCTCAAGACCACTAAGATAAAATTAATTAAAGTTAATAGTAAAAAAAAACAAAAAAAAACATATTCAACAAACAACATTTATTAACAAGTTCAGTGCTCCCCAAAATATTTCCAGAAATATGTATCTCCTGTAGGTTATTTTATATAACATATGAAAGAAATTGGCCTTAATTGAAGTTTTTAAAAAAAAAATGACAATTGACTGTGTAATGATCCTATGTTAATCAGTTTTCATACCTCATATGCTGACAGAAAAATCTAAAGTATATTCAAATAAACATCACTATCCAAATATTAGATCAACTGTGTAAAATGTTTTATGAAAATAGCTAAAGAATCACAAACCAACAAACTAAATGTTCAATAAAACCTAAAAATTAAGTAATACGGATGAGAAAAGAAATTTTTAATCAGCTAATGACATGTAAAAGTAATGGACTCCAAAATCTATAAATGTTTATAAAGAAAATCTTTAAGTTGTTTTAATTTACCGAATAATTTGATCTAACAGTAAAAATTTATCAAAAGATGCAAAATAATCACGCAATTAATTAACTTCATTAATTCAAATACAATTAACAATAATAGAATGAAAGAAAAGAGTATTATGTGAATCTAAGAGCAAGCAAATAACAAGAAAAATTTATATAACTAAGTTTCAAATCCAATCACCAATATTTCGTAACAAATTGACACCATTGTTTTATATCAAAATACCCTTCTAAAGCAAGTAAATACAATAAATCATAAATATCTTCTTATATCCCTTGTATAAACTAACTAGATCTTATAAGTTAAAATTTCAACAACACTGTATCTCAAAGTATATTATACTATCAAATGTGGGCAGAAACCTATAGACTATTGTGTCATAAACTTATACTGTGATGTTCTGCATCTTAAAGCCTACTATACGGTCAAATGTTGACAAAAACCTATAGATTATTGTGTCCTAAACTTATAATGTAATATTTGAGTATCAGCATGAGTTATAAAGTAAAAATAATCTTATTGACAACACCAATAATCATGGTTTATGCACACCAGCAGTAGTTAGAACTTTATATCAAAAAGTATACTCTACACTCAAAAGAAATAGAAAGTCATAAATTTGATCAGCAATAAACAATAAAGTCAATTCAGCCCAAGGGATGTTAAAATTAAGATACTTATCTAAGTGTCTATCAGCATCGTTGACTTAGATCAGCAGTCTATGATGTAAGTGTCATCGAAGACATTTCCAGCAGGAAAACTGGGTACGTACACACTTAAGTACTAGGTAACAGACTTCTGCGCCACTTACAATGACACATCCAGGTTCAAACCCTGGTTAGGAGAACAGGAACAAGAAGTAGAAGAGCAGGGAGAATAAGAAAAAAAAAACCTAGAATAGTACAAACGTCTAAGATTTACACCTAAAATAAAAGTATATAGGTCTGTTTAACAACTCAACGCCCAGTATATCAAATAAAGAAAATAATTCCAAACAAAAATGTATCAATATTTCCCAGCTTGACTTCATTTAAACAAGGCCAATTTACCCAAATTACAAAAAATCTTAAGTCATTCTATTATAGAAATTCAAAATATTAGGCTTGTACATGTCTATTACGATACATAATATTATCAACTACAACCCCTTAACATTATATACAAAATATAAGCAACATATTTATTAATTAATACTAATATAGGTACATTACAGCCCTTATAGTGAATAGTAACGAGAATCCAACCTTAAAATCTTGTAAATATCAATACAAAATTTCATTACTCCAGTATAACTAAGCTAATATAAGATGTTACAGACGGAAAATGTAAATCACTGATACAATATTGTTCATTTTTGCTAAATTGGTTAAAGCAGATAGCATGTATTTATATCTTATAAGGTTGTTTCGGTCTTCAAAGAAATATGAAAATTAAAGTGATTTTTATAGATATATAGGCCTCTTTCCTAATTATAACATACACCTGTAATAGTTGTATTGAAACACACTTGTTAAAGACAACAAATTCTCCCCAATGTATTTACTATTCTTTACTTTATGCAAACTTAAATAACAATTGGCTTATGGAGGTTACAAATAGACCTTTTTGTATTACAGAAATAAACTTAATAATTATAACAAACATAAGGTATATATACATTCAGCACATATCTTAAGAAAATGAAAAGTACTATTGAATACATTGTTTGCTAAACAAATCAAAGGGCAATCAAGAGTGTACCCATAGCTCTTAATTTCAATAAGTAAAATAACTCTGTGGCCTTGTATTTACTTTTTAATAAGAAAACTAAGTAACGAAAAAAATAACCCCTTTTTTATAGTGATAGCCGAGAAACTATATCTAAGCTAGAGGTAAGAACATAACCTATAAAAAATAATATGGCAAAATACAAGAAAATTTTTACAGGGAAAATATATCACATTTTAGTGAATATAAAATTGGATTATCTTACCTTATTTGATGGTAAAGGGTTTCTAATTAGTCATTTCGTAAAGTTTGTCCCATCAAAAAGATATGGTAGGTGGTCAAGTGCAGTTAAATCCTCACAAGAGAGTAATAAAAGGTTCCTCAACCAAAAATATTAAGGTACAACGTAATTAAATACACATAGGAGCCTTTTTAACTAAGTTGCCGACGTAAATCCCAAAAGATGGCCTGGATTAAAACAGGATCAATTCGGCGACAAACTTTCACACTTCCAGAGACAAGAAGCTTAACCTACCTCACCACCAGGTCAAGGCAGCAGTAGGGGGATGACAATCCGTCAGTGGTGCCACTTTACTAAAATCAAACTGACCAAATCGGGACAATAGATCAGCCAATCCCTAAGCTGGATCACAGGAAAGAAAAAATATTTAAAGGAGAAGAAAGTAAAATTACTAATTGAACAAAACTAAGGCGCCATCTACACGAAGACTAGTGAATTGCCTCAATATAAAGCGGAAGATTTCGCTAAGCAGAGACCGCGAGCACCTTACTACATATCGATAGGAGACTTACAGTACCGGATTTACGAATTTGTATGCATTAAAATGTAGTGACGAAATTAAAATGTTACAAAATATATATATATATATATATATATATATATATATATATATATATATATATATATATATATATATATATATATATATATATATATATATATATATATATATATATATATATATATATATATATATATATATATATATATATATATATATATATATATATATATATATATATATATTATATATATAAACTAGGGATTTTTCTTTAACCATATATTTATACCTGGAAATCTTATTTCGTTGGGTCTAGGTTAATAATAAAACACATAACAAAATAAAAACCAAACGGTATACCAAAAAAAGTTGGTCGGGTCGATATCTAAATTTTAATTCCAACCATTCAAAGGCACAGATTTTGCCACAAGATAATAATTATCGTAAATTAACATTTAAAGAGATGATAGAAATAAAAAAAGAAAGTGAAGCAGTTAATGATAAAAAGGATATTTGTGGTTTAAGTCAAATATATTTTAGTTAATTAATCAGAAAACATATCAAATTTAAAAATCTTCTTTTCCATGTCCAATTTAAACAGAAAATAAATCTGCCTTTGAATCTACATATTAAAAATATTATTTGTTTTTCACTGTAGCTAAATCTCTGATAAATTATACCGTTTTTATTATCACCAAAAGAAATGATAACCTTAATGCTCCAAACCGATTCTTCAAATATCATTTACTATCCTAACTCACAACATGTAAATCGCTATTTCAAAGTGCGTACCAGAAACATTAAAAATTTGGTATATATGTATAGATATGTCTTAAGTTTGTGTCCTTTATATATGTGTTATTATTATTAAATTATCACTAAGATGCGCCTCTATAAAAAAAAAACAAATTAAAAACAAAAAAAAAATATGTTTTAAAATTAATATTATTACTATGAAAATTTTATAGTTTTTAAACCTTTTAATGTTTCCAGTATGCATGATAATGTTTGCGTCTTTGTATTTAATGTCCTGGTTTTTTTAATGCAAAAAAATTTTTAAAAATCAAGCCATATAAGCCCTAGTCTTGAAAAAGCTCAGCACTATGAGCGAAACGTTGACTTGACGTGAAAATTGTGTTTTATTATTAACCTAGACCCAAGAAAATAAGATTTTCAGGTATATATATATATATATATATATATATATATATATATATATATATATATATATATATATATATATATGCGTGTGTGTGTGTGTCGCATTAAAGTCTGGAAACTTTAAAAGAAAATAAGGAAAGAAACAAAATTTGTTCTATTCGTATTTCTGCCCTTATTGCTTAATCGTAGCGAGTCTGTTAAAGTAAGTAAACTTAACTTTTTTTTAAAAGAGGGTCCAAGTTGCAACGTTCCTGCATGATTTCACAAGATTTGGATTCTACGGTCGAAGTCGTCTCCATTGAGGTCATGAATTAGTTTAATCTTGTAAGGATGATATTATTCCCTGTGCAGAATATTTTCAATACAACTGTAATGTGACTGAATATTTAGATTAATGCTACTTGCCGGGTTGAAGAATTGGGATACTCGTTATACATTAGCAAAATGTCAAGTTTTCGATCATCTATTATACATCCATGTTCTCGGAATTTTTTTTTAACTTTGCTCACTGTTCTTTTGGAAATTGGTTGGCGTTGAAAAGTTCACAATTACATACTTCAGAACTGACACCACTGTCAAATCGTGACATGCTGGTAACCATGTAAATAAAACTCATTGTTTATTGCAGATAATATGTTAAAAATGTTTATTCGTAACAATAAGAATTTTAGAAATATTGGAATATTTCCATGTAGACGATAGTCAACATTTTAAGCAATTTTGTACGGTCGAAGAAAAACATAATTACATAATTGCCAGTAGTGTCAAAACTGACACTACTGTCAAAATCGTGACATGCTGGTAAGTGGTAACAATGTAAATAAAACTCATTGTTTATTGCAGATACTATGTTTTTTGGGAATAAAAAAAATTACATACTTCAGAACTGACACCACTGTCAAATCTTGACATGCTGGTAACAATGTAAATAAAACTCATTGTTTTTTTTTTGGCATTTTCGGAACTGAATAAAAATATTTAACTTTAAATTAATTGAAGCAAATATTTATTCAGTTGCGAAAAAGCCAAAAAGTATTTTTGTTTGTCAATCTAAACGCAACAAATAATCTGAACACATATAAAAAGATCATTGCTTATTGCAGATTCTATGTTAAAAATGTTTATTCGTAACAATAAGAATTTTAGAACTATTAGAATATTTCCAAGTAGACGATAGTCAACATATTAAGCAATTTTATACAGTCGAAGAAAAACATAAATACATTACAAAATCATCCAGTCTGCATATCTATGACTATTTTCTTCTAGGGAAATTAGAAAATCTGCAAAATTATCAATTAGAAATTATGAAAAACAAAATATTCATTTTAATATATTTTTAAATTTTAAGATCTGTCATCTTCAAACGAGTTGTCGAGATGACATCAAATTTGGTGTAGGGACTTAAGGTGAAAATACCCTGCAAAAGAGCTTTCACATGGCTCATGTTGCCATTTGAAAAAATGTAGACATGTGATCACTGACAGATGTCAACATAGTAACAAATGAGTGTTCCTAAAATATGGGAAATTTAGAAACTAAGTCGATGTGCTTTTAGTTTTTTTTTCGGATATTGTTTCTTTCCGATATATTTTAAGGTTTCAAGATTGCCACACTGTATATAGATTTTTTTTCTAGTTTTTAAAAACGAATTGCATTTTTTAATTATGGAAAACATTGTCAAGTTTTGCTTCTGCATGTGTTGATGTTCTTAAATATTTTCTTTTCTGTAGTTCTATATATAATTAAGATAAATAACCTTTCTGTTTGTGATCTCGTATAAGTCTTCAATAGTAGAGTTAGACTTAACGTCCTCTTAAGCGCCTCATGCACGGTTAATCGTTTCGCGCATATTTATTGTGTGTTGTGTATGAAGATATTTTGTTCATGTAACTTGCTGATTATTGATTTGTGCAAACGTTCCTTAACATTAAACCATATATACTTTTTGTAAAACTACTGATTTAGCACAAAGATTTTTGCTCTGCATGGCATGTTGGCGCAAAGTCTTAAAATTAAGAGATATTAAACAGAGGCATAATAATGGAAAATTAAATACACTCCAAACCAATTATGGCCGGTGTTCGGTATGCCCAGTCCGGTACCTTCCCGAGGTGGCTTTAGCCGTTGGTATAACAAACTAACGACTCTTTTCGTAGACTTGGGGTTGATAGTAACAGCTACTCGTATTTACTCAATTTACTACACAACACAATTGAGAACAAATCAATGGGAAACCACCAGGTAGAACCAAATATTGATTATATTTCGAATAGACGATCCATTTGATACAAATAAATTAATCACATAAACTGATCGTTTTGTTAAATCTTCTAGCCTTAGATAACAGAAAAAATCTATTAGCAAGACAAGAATTATAAAACCTGCTGCTGCCAAATACCAGTATTTAACTGGAAATGCCATTTATCTAACTAGAAACGAAAGTTCTTGCATCGACCCAGCATAAATTAGAGAGCCTTGCCATTTCCTAAATATCCAAATTTCAATAGTCTACGGTCAACATTGTTCGTGCCGGAAACCTATCACAGCACTGGATCACGCATTTTATGGTGTCATCATCCTATGGTGTCTCGATTTTCAAAAAATGGAGATTTATGCAGAGATTTTGCTATATTGGACCCTAAATATTTTAATGACCTAAAAGTTAATGGATTTCCCGAAGATGCGATGCAGTATATATTGCCAAAAATTAACAAAATTGACGAAATGGCAACTTTGGGTAAATTTTCTGAAGAACTTTCAAATTTTATTAAGAACTGGAATCAATACAAACTAAGTCTCAATGAATTTTTAAATAGAAAAATGAAACTAATCCATTAATAACTATAATAATAACTGGAGAATGTCGATGGGGACGAAAAAAATTACAACGTTTGTAAAAATATTAACGAAACTTATTCCCAAAATTGTGTAATCTGTTGTTACATAGTTATATTAGAATATAACATGTATCAAGAAGCTTATCCGATGTTGGCACTAGCTTATCAGTATCTTCTTACAATACCAATATCTCAAGTAACATGTGACAGATCATTTTCAATTCTAAAATACATAGAAAATCGTCGAAGAAATAGATTAAGCGATGACCTATTGGAGGCATTTATGTTAATGAACATTGAAAAATCGGCATTGTGTCAGATTGAAAATGATGAGATCATAAATAAAATTGCAGCATCAAGTTCGTTATTAAAAAATTCTTTAACCTACGAATAATAAGCATACTATTGTATATTAGAATTCTGTATTGTGTTTTTAGCTTTTTTTAAGTTCGTAAAAAAAACATATATTAATGATATTATAGTGTTTAATATATGAATATAAAATATTAAAAAAAAATAATTATTTTAACATTTTTTTGATTTTTGTGCCCTGAAGAGGGCTGAGTGATATCAATTGCCAGGGCCGGTTTGTATGAGACCATCCAACCCTGGCCTTGCCATTTCCTAAATATCCAAATTTCAATAGTCTACGGTCAACATTGTTCGTGCCGGAAACCTATCATAGTACTGGATCACGCATTTTCTGAATGAACATTCTGCATCAGCCAGGTCTTCTGCTTTAGGGAATGCGAAAAATCGACGAGCTGGTGTTAGAAATGTTTGTGTTACTTCAATAAATGAAGAGTAGAGAATTTATATCAACTAGGCTTAGACAACCAGAACTATCTATTAGTAACATAAAAACTATAAAATCTGCCGCTACTGAACACTAGTATTTTAATAAAGTGCCCTTTATCTAACAGGAGGAACATTTGTTGCGAGAGTCTCAGGATACTTACATAAATTAATTGAAATTTCTTAAATATGCGAATAATTTCAATACAATCTAGGTGGGAATTTTTCGTAATACTGGATTACACATTTTGGTTAGCATCCTGCAGAAGTCAGGAACAAAATACCTTTTTGCTGTTTCATTCAGAATTTTGATCTTGTAAAATCGAAACGTCAAAAAGTACCTAAATTTTAAGACCCTCCCATCTTTGCTTTATTCAAAATATTGCTAGTGTTGTTCGTTCTTTTCTTTTCTATCCCCTGTATGATATCATCTATCTATTTCTGATATCTGCTGGATTTTAGTAACATATTAATAAATCTTTTTTAAATATTCTTACTTTTATACTGAAAAAAAAATGAAAAATGAAACAACAAATAGTAACATTTCAACACCTGCTGTTGAGAACTGAATATTTATTTTGATTTAAAATTATTTTTAAGCACTTGAAACTTGCCATGGCAACTTTTTAACAAAGTAACAAAAATATATTAATGTTCGTCATTAATATTACTTCCAAAACACATGATAATACGTAGCACTAGCACAAAGCGGACATCCTTAATTTTGCTTTAAAGTTGTTTTATATTACCATGTTATATTTTGTTTACATAACATGTCGGAAACTTTATTATTTTATCGAAATGTTTTTATTTAATGAGTAAATTTAGTAATAAGGCACTCAACAAAAGGTGGAACCAAAATATTTAGATAAGCATATAAACACAGTAAATTTGAAACAAGGGGATTTTAAAAAAAATTTGATTTATCACGGGATAACCTAGAAAATAAAATTCAATTTATTTTATTAAAAACAATAAACAATAGGATGCATTATAGTTTTTTTAGTATTTCAATATGACTGTATTTATACACACCTTTATTAACATATTTGGATTGTAGCCAGCCAGTCACACTACAAGCAATGTATTTGTACAGGGTTTTTTTTTATATATTGCCACCCCCCTTATCTTTTTTATTTGACATTTTAGAAAAATGTGTCCCAAATAAAAGTTTAATGGTTTCAAATGAATTTTTATGAAAACATTTTTTTTCATATACAGGGTGTTACAGAAAGTCTGGGCGTGGTCCAAGTTTCTTATTTCAAATAGGTACCCCATTTTTTTATTGAATTTTCGGATTCTCCTGAGAATTTTACACATTTTTTATAAGGGATATTCTATACTTAAATCTAAAGCCTAAAGAGATATTGTTATTTTTTGAAAACTATTAAGTAAAACAGGTAAACATTTTTCTGGTCGTAAACTGGTCATTGACGGTGATCTGTCGTTCTGTCAATTCATTGAAAAGATGCATTACACTGACGAAGAAAGATGTGATATTCTTCGCATTTTCTACAAGAATAATAATAATGCTTGCGCGGCAAGAAGAGAATATCAGCGGCTTTTCCCCATGCGAGCTATTCCATCTCGAAAAACTTTCAAAAATATTGAACTTGGCTTTCGAAATCGAATGACTGTTAAAAGAAAAAAATGTACTGCGGTTATTAATGAGGAGGAGGAATTAAATATTTTATTATTTTTTCAAGGTAGGTTAATAGAAATTACCCACAGGATATAAAGTAACTTACGCAAATATTATTTATTTTCAGAAAATCCAAATGCAGCCTTAAAAGACACATCAATTTTTTTTAATAAATCTATTTTCAAAATTTATTCGACATTAAAAAAGCATGGATATTTCCCATACAAAATTTTACCCGTCCAGAAATTAACTGAAGATCAGAAAAACCAACGAACCATGTTTTGCCAGGAAATGTTGCTGATGAAAGATGAAGATAACAATATTTTTCAAAAAGTTTTATGGTCAGATGAATGCGCCTTTAGTACTGCCGGGATTCACAACCGGAAAAATGTTAGATTTTGGGCAACGGAAAACCCTCGGGCCATGCGTGAAATTAAAACCCAAGGTCGGAAAACTTTAAATGTGTGGTGCGGGCTCCTTCACAACAATATTATTGGACCGATTTTCATTGATGAATCTTTAAATGGAGAAAAATATCTAAATTTATTAAATAATGATCTGGAACCTATTTTGGATGACTTACCCCTCCGTCAATACAACCAAATTATTTGGCAACAAGATGGAGCCCCACCACACAATGTTTTTGCGGTCCTAAATTTTTTAAATCAAAATTTTGAAACGTGGATTGGTCGGACTGGACCGATTCGGTGGCCGCCCAATAGTCCCGACTTAACACCTCTTGACTCTTTTCTGTGGGGATTTTTGCAGAATAAAATATATGAAACTCCCACGGAAGATATAGAGGTGTTAAGAAGGAGAATAATTGAAGCCATTGAGGATTTAAACAATAATCATGCACAATTCATTATTAATGCGATTAATAAAATCGAAGCAGATTATACAAATTGTATTGAAATGAATGGTGGACATATTCAGCAATTATAATATTTATATTTCATTTCATTATTGAATTATTTGATAATATGTAGTTTTTTGTAATAAACACAGCGTCAAAAAACTTGGACCCCTTCATAAGACGCAATGCAAAAATGCTCTGTTTCAAGACCTTGTATCTTGAGTAATAAATGATCCAACCATGTGATTAAAAAAAGTGTATGTTAACGAATAGCAGGGCTGCCACTTTTAGCCACATGAAATATTCTATTGTAATTAGAACGCTCTACAGAGTGTTTAAAAGTTTCTCAACACAGGACCTAATGCAAATTAAATGGGAGGTCTGGCTAAAAAAAATTAAACTCTCTTTATTAGCTTGCTGATTACAATATCATGGCTCAGTTAACTAAAAGTGGTAGTCCCGCTATTCGTTGACATAATCATTTTTCAATCACTTCGTTGGTTCATTTATTACTGAAGATACGCGGTCTTGAGGAAAGCTTATTTGCATTGCGACTTATGAAGGGGTACAAGTTTTTTGACGCTGTGTGTAGTTTTTAAAATATTATTTTCTGTTTTCGTTAATATTATACATATATTTTTTAAAAACATGTGTTGCCTTAATTAGAATCATATGCATATTTCCAAAATTCGATGTTTTTGGAATACCCCGTAGAAGGAAAAAAATCCACGTCTGATATTTTAAAAAATGTTTGTTTAGATGGCGATTCGTTGGAAGATGGTGATTTCTGTTCTGGTTGCCTGTGTATTTTCGTTATTCTCATAAGCTATGCGAAGGTTGTCGGATTTTTCCTCATCGGAAATGTGACATTTTATCCAGAAATTGACAGAAAGTCTACCAAACAGTAAAACAGTCACCGTCAATGACCAGTTTACGACCAGAAAAATGTTTACCTGTTTTACATAATAGTTTTCAAAAAATAACAATATCTCTTTAGGCTTTAGATTTAAGTATAGAATATCCCTTATAAAAAATGTGTAAAATTCTCAGGAGAATCCGAAAATTCAATAAAAAAATGGGGTACCTATTTGAAATAAGAAACTTGGACCACGCCCAGACTTTCTGTAACACCCTGTATATGAAAAAAAATGTTTTCATAAAAATTCATTTGAAACCATTAAACTTTTATTTGGGACACATTTTTCTAAAATGTCAAATAAAAAAGATAAGGGGGGTGGCAATATATAAAAAAAAACCTGTACAACGCTATACCACATCTGGGCACAGGTTTAAGGATTAAAAAGTGACCGTTTTGGTTTAAAATTAAAATAAACTCATGTTTCCAATTTCTAACCTAACCATAGGCTTTTTATTAAAAAAGTATAAACTTAGATTGGCTAACCAAACCTGACCCGGTTGTGGCTTTCATTCACATTTTTTTGCATGTTACAGTAAGAACACGGTAGGGTCTGTCAGCCATTCTACAAACCTATTTTAATAAATTAAAATATTTATGATCGTATTTAAAAAAACCGCATAGCTTTTACCTGCAGAATTTTTGACCACCAAAGATTTTAAGAAAGTCGTTATAGTTATTAAGGTATCAATCATTGTCATTATTTTACTAATAATAAACTCCTCGGACATTAAAAATAATTTTGACTTAAAAGTTAATATGGAGCCAAAGTGGTTATCACTGTGAAAAGTGTTAAAAATTTTAACTTCATACTAGATAGGCTCAATAAGCAAAGCCTTCGCTTCTACGCCGTGCCGTAGCACCGAAACGATCAATCGAACTTCCTGCTTTAACTTCCCTCGTAAAAGAGAAGTATTGGAATCGTGAAAAAATCGCCCTTTTGGGTTTTTACAGATCTTTATTTTTCAGGGCCCTAAATGCCAAAAAAACATTCTCTATCCATCGGTTTGGTAATCGGTCGGCCTGTGTGTGGCATAGCTAAAAAACTACGTATCCCATTGACTTCAAATTTTGGTCAAAAATTAAGGGTCGTATGGGGATAAACTAGTAATTTGAAGTTTGAATGGTATTTTGGTAAAAAACCAATGTGGCTAAATAAAATGGCGGACTAGAGAAATTTAAAAAAATTATTACTAAAAACTGCTTATCTAATTAACCTTAAGTTTTGCACAAAAAAAATTTGGTACTAATGGCGAAACAAAATGGCGGACATAAAAAGCGTTTAAAAAATCAACGTAATTTTTTTTATTCAATTGATTTCAAATTTTGAACAAAAATTAGATGTTATATAGGGATAAACTGGTAAAATTTTAGAAAATATAGTTACCGCTACAAAAATTGTTGCCAGTAAAGAAACTAGTAGTAGTAAAAGTATTAAAAATTCAGGAAAATATCTGTAAATAAAAACGAATTTAAAAAAATCGGTAAAATGCCTTTACCCGGAAATTTACTGGTTATGATTCTTTCCTTTTATTAAGAATAGTGAAGTGTGATCCAATTTAGTTCGAAACATAGTCATTTAGTAACACAGATACCGTCATTTGAAACATTTTTATTTGGCGCCATTTTGTTTCTTCATATTGAATTCCTTCCAATATTTTATCAGTTTCTTTCTGCTTATGGCCCACTTGATTTTTGGACATAATTTAAAATAAATTCAATAAGTAATTTTTATATTGATACACACTGTCGTTTATTCCATTATTACATTTTATTTCTCTGCAAAAGCCAACTGAATAACAGTTTACGTAAATTTTTTAAAAAATTTATTTGGCCACCAATTTGTTTCGGCATCTTCAATTCCTACCACAACTTTATCAGTTTACCTCTATATCACACTTATGCTTGCACAAGATTTGAAATTAATTTAATAAGTAGTTTTCTCAATCCGATTTTGAAAATATTTTATTACGTCATCATTTTGTTTTGCTATCTTGGATTCATACCTAAATATTACCAGTATGTAACACTTGATTTTTGTGCAAAAATCTGAGGTAAATTGGATAACTAGTTTTTTTATTAATATTTTTATTATTGTCATATTGTTCCGGCATATTGGACATTTACCAAAATACTACTAGATCAACCCCATATGACCCTTAACTTTTGACTAAAATTTGAAGTGAATGTGGTAAGTAGTTTTTAAGCTCTGCCACGAACAGATAGACAGCCAGACCGCCAGATGGAATACAAAGTTGATAAAACATATTGTTTGACATCTAGAGATGCTAAAACGTGAAGATATGTAAAACCTGAGAGGGTGATCTTTTTAACGATTACAAACATTTTATTTGTCCGCCATCTTGAATTGATTCCTATATTAGTTATGGCGCATAGAATTTGGAATTAATCAATTAAGTAGTTTTTTCAGGTTGAATTTTTAAATATTTTATTAAACAACCACTTTGTTCCACCATCTTGGAATCATATCAAAATTTCACTAGTTAATTCCGACATAATTGTGCAAAATTTGGGATAAATCGGATAAGCAGTTTTTTAATAATAATTTTTTTAACATTTTACTAGGCCGCAATTTAGTTTCGCCTTATTGGATTTTTACCAAAATATTCCGAGATCATCCCCATATGACCCTTAAATTTTGACCAAAATTTGAAATCAGTCGGGTAAGTAGCTTTTTAGCCCTGCCACGAACGGACCAACTGAATTAAGAAAATATGTTTTTCGGCATCTAAGGACCTTGATCTAAAAAACTCTCTGAAAAGGTAATACATTAAACTCTGGATACTAGACTCTATTTTCGCAAAAACTGTTGACTTTCATAAAAAAAGCCCTTTATACAAATTATTGACAATTTTACGGTCATTTTAAAAAAGTAAAATAAAATAGGGTGTTCCGTTAAAAAAAATTTCCTTTTATAACAAATACACGGTAAACAAACCCGCCGTTGGATCCGGCACAGTTTCATACCTAAGTGTACATATTTTCATTAAATTCGGGTAAGCGGTCCTTACTTTTGTATATACTGTTTAAATCACTAAATTAACTCGAAATACATATTTATCATACTGACCGTCATTGAAAAATTAAAAAGTTATTTGGGATAAAAATAGTATAGATTACTTCTTGGTAATTAGACACTGCTTAAAAATAAATATATGAAGGAATAGGGAATATTAGGAGAAAAGACCACGAAACATTAAGATACCTTCATGAAAAACAACTACTAATAATATTTTTAAATAAATGAACAGACAAATTGTTTATTAAATTACTTAAATAAAATAATTGTGCGTCTCTTGATCAAATGAAAAGGACAATTCAACGACTTGCTTGAACTTAATCGAAGTATTTAAAATTGATTTTTATTAAAATATCGGAAACAAAAAAACTGGAAGATGTGGTAGTGATATATAATATTTGAATGAAATTATTAAAAGGGCTGCATTGGGAATACGTACATACGTTTGCACATGTATAAATATAAGTCCAGTAATTTTGGAAACGTGGCAAATACTAAGGTGCACTATATTTTTTGCAAATAGTACCCAGATACGCCTCGCCGTCTGGTTCAAAAAAAATTGCCAAAAAAGCGTTTTTTTCCAATATCTTCCAAAAAATTTTACCAAAAAATGTAGGGCAGATCATTACTTACAAAAATCGTTATAATATTTTTTTTTTCAAAAATGTAATAGTTTTCAAGATAGTCATCATTGATTTGCCTCTCCCCTCCAGAGAAGCATTCTTGATATTATTAGCAAGCGCACGGACGAATTTTGCAATAATAAGCACTCTATATACTCTGAAACAACCCATCGAGATATGTTATTAGTGAAAAAAAGTAAAAAACTATATTATTCATGTGGCAGCCTCGAAAACTGTCTCTGGTGACTCGATTATATATCTTATCATTTTTTTGTTTGGGTTTATCAATAAAATTTTCTAAAATTCTATAACATAATAACTTACTAATATTGGTTAGGAGCATAGAAGTAATTTGAGTTAAGAAAAAGCTACAACTAATAGGAAGGACTCTGATCTATAGTTCAAAAGCAAGTTTCCAAATTAAAATATATTTCGGCTACTTGGATATTATTGTCTGACCTCTATACTTATATGTGTTAGTTCTTAAAAATTGTAATCGTGGAAAAATCAAAAAAAAATTCCTTCCCTTTTACGAGAAAAGTTAAAACTGTTCTCATTCCAGTTTCACAGTTAACAGCGGTAGGTTTTTAAAAAAATCTTTAAACCCTATTTTAGTGTGAAATTACATACTAATTATAATTTTTTTATGATAGACTTTTTTTGTGTAATTTTAAACAATTAAATTAAAGAAAACGGCAAACCTTTATCAGTCAAAATTACAAAAGATACCAATTAAATAACATATTAGTCCCTGTGTGTAAAAATGCTTCTTATTTGCAATATTTGATCAATATATCAAAGTCATAAGATATTTAATTATGCTATGCTTTAAAATGGAAGTCGAAAAGTTATAAATCCAATCGTAGTGATTGCGTTTGACAATGTGTTTACCCAATTTACTGGCGCCAGCAATTTCAACCATATTACTACTGTATGATGACGTTATCAAAATGGAAATTTACAGGCAATAAGAAAGTAATTATCAGTGTTTATGTTATATTTTTAAGAATTAATGACTGCAGTTTTTTTAATAACTAACACATATAAGTATAGAGGTCAGACAATAATATCCAAGTAGCCGAAATATATTTTAATTTGGAAACTTGCTTTTGAACTATAGATCAGAGTCCTTCCTATTTGTTGTAGCTTTTTCTTAACTCAAATTACTTCTATGCTCCTAACCAATATTAGTAAGTTATTATGTTATAGAATTTTAAAAAATTTTATTGATAAACCCAAACAAAAAAATGATAAGATATATAATCCAGTCACCAGAGACAGTTTTCGAGGCTGCCACATGAATAATATAGTTTTTTACTTTTTTTTACTAATAATATATCTCGATGGGTTATTTAAGAGTATATAGAGTACTTATACGTAGACCGCCCAGATCGCAAATTATAGCAGATAAAACAAAATTGTTTGAATAAAAAAATGTAGGGCAAATTTTTAAAATAGTTTGTGAGGTTATGTTATGTTATGTCTTTTTCCAAACGCATTTTGAATTATAACAAAATTATTTTTACATGTATTATTGCAAAATTCGTCCGTGCGCTTGCTAATAATATCAAGAATGCTTCTCTGGAGGGGAGAGGCAAATCAATGATGACTATCTATTACATTTTTGAAAAAAAAATATTATAACGATTTTTGTAAGTAATGATCTGCCCTACATTTTTTGGTAAAATTTTTTGGAAGATATTGGAAAAAAACGCTTTTTTGGCAATTTATTTTGAACCAGACGGCGCGGCGTATCTGGGTAGCATTTGCAAAAAAAATAGTGCACCTTAGTATTTGCCACGTTTCCAAAATTACTGGACTTATATTTATACATGTGCAAACGTATGTACGTATTCCCAATGCAGCCCTTTTAATAATTTCATTCAAATATTATATATCACTACCACATCTTCCAGTTTTTTTGTGTCCGATATTTTAATAAAAATCAATTTTAAATACTTCGATTAAGTACAAGCAAGTCGTTGAATTGTCCTTTTCATTTGATCTAGAGACCCACAATTATTTTATTTAAGTAATTTAATAAACAATTTGTCTGTTCATTTATTTAAAAATATTATTAGTAGTTGTTTTTCATGAAGGTATCTTAATGTTTCGTGGTCTTTTCTCCTATTATTCCCTATTCCTTCATATATTTATTTTTAAGCAGTGTCTAATTACCAAGAAGTAATCTATACTATTTTTATCCCAAATAACTTTTTAATTTCTCAATGACGGTCAGTATGATAAATATGTATTTCGAGTTAATTTAGTGATTTAAACAGTATATACAAAAGTAAGGACCGCTTACCCGAATTTAATGAAAATATGTACACTTAGGTATGAAATTATGCCGGATCCAACGGCGGGTTTGTTTACTGTGTTTTTGTTATAAAAGGAAATTTTTTTTTACGGAACACCCTATTGTATTTTACTTTTTTAAAATGACCGTAAAATTGTCAATAATTTTTATAAAAGGCTTTTTTTATGAAAGTCAACAGTTTTTGCGAAAATAGAGTCTAGTATCCAGAGTTTAATGTATTACCTTTTATTAAAATACCTGCACACAAAAGGTTACCTGTTGTGTATAACATTTTTAATTTAAATCCAATAACTAAATCTACCGTAAGAAAAATGAACAAAAACATTCCTGAAACGGTCTCACACATGTTAGTAGATCGACGTTTAAAAACCGAAAAGTTGGAATTTTGTGAAATTATGGTGGAACGTTGCAATATTAATCTAAATTTTGTCAATCAAATTATTTTTACTGAAGAAGCAACTTTTTTTGATAATGCTGCACCAAATGATGAAATATGGTTTTAGCAATATGGTGCTCCACCGCATTTTGCTCAGAATGTTCAGGAATAGTTAGAAAATGTTTTCTTTGGAACATGGATTGGACGTAGGGGTACAATAGTTTGGCCATCTCGATCTCCTGACTTGACGCCCCTCGACTTCTTTTTATGGGGAGACCTTAAAAACGTGCTATATAAAACTAAGTCCAATGACCTCGAGGATTTAAAGCAGCGAATAGAAATCGCATGTAGATGAATCGAGGAGGCTGGCGTCCTTTTTAATGTATTAAACATTTTCACACAGTATTTGGCCTGGAAGGAAGTAAACGGACAACATTTTAACCGCGTTACTTAGTTTCATTAATTTATTGTTTTTTGGTCTAGGTATTTCTGTTTTGTATTGTATTTTTTCTGTTGTTTTTTAAATCCTCTTTTAGACGCTGTTTTCTCTTGTTAATGTTTTGGCAGCAAGATCAGGAATTGTATTGCATATGCCAGAACGTACAGCATCTTTTACCTTTTCAGTTTCACGAAATGAAATGATTTGCTAATTTTACTTACGGTAGATTTAGTTATTGGAGTTAGGATATTTATCAATAAAAACTTTACAAACATCTTGCAGGTTTCGCATTCTATCCCTATAATCCAGTATAACTGAAATACTAATTCTTTACGTTTCAGTTAAACGACCCATTTTTGTAAATCGACAAAACTGACATTCAAATCTATCAGGTAACCTTTTGTGTGTAGGTATTTTAATAATAGGTAATATATTACATATAGATATTAGGCCCTATTTTCGCAAAAACCGTTAACGTTCATAAAGTGCTCTATAGGGTGGTCCATTAAAAGAAATAATTTTCCTTTTTTAACAGAAAAACGGTAAACTTGGCAGCAATGCAGAACTCACCAATGGATCCGGCATGATTTCACACCTACATGTACAGGGTGGTCCACTTAAGATGCTCCTATACTTTATCTCAATAAATAAGACACTGAGAAAAAAAAGTTAAATACAAAAAGTATTTGACCCTAAGTATATTTTTTATTTATAAGATTTTTATGTATACAGGGTGTCCCATTGTGCGGGGACAGTAACTAACTTTTTTCTTTTTAATGAAATGGTATGAATATTTTTAGAAATTCTGATTCTACGCTTGAATTTGAGTATTTTTTGTCATCATAGTATACGAAATTTTGAGTGGTTTAAATTAAAATGTGATTTTTTCACACTTGAAGACTAAAATTATGAATTTTGGTTATGGATCCATGGGAGTGGTTAATATTTAATACCCTGACCTATCAAGAGCGAAAATCCATTATACAGGGTGGTCACAAATGATCATCAAAAAAAATGTTTTTGTAACTAAAAAAACTTAATTTTTTTAAATGGAACACTCTGTATTTAGCACTTTTATGATATTTAGGATTTAATTCTGCATCATTCCATATATACAGTTTATATTCCAAAAATTAGTAGTTTAGAAGTTATGACCAATTTTCTATAATAATCCGGGTATTTTTGTTTTTTTTTCACATTATAATTAAATTTAACATTAAATCAACAAAAAATGCAAAAAAGAAAGTAACTAATTACTTATTACAAAACATTTTCGACATAACCCCCGTCTTTGGCAATACAAGTAGTATAATATTACGGTTACGGTTTTAATTTTCGCAATAATAGCATTTCTAAACGCGTCTTAATTTTTCAAGATATCCATGGAAAAACAAAACTAGTAAAATTGTTGCCTGGACACCAATAAATACACAGTTTTTATTTGAGATTTAGTTGCCTCTAACTCTTTTAAAAGGAAAAATGGGTTTATACAGTGTCCAAGAGCGTGTAAATCTTCATGAATGTTACATAAGAAATAATAAGACAGAATAACAGAAGAAAAGTAATTAGAAATTCTCCTGTATTTTGAAGAAAACAACCAAAATTCGCAAAGAGATGCATCCCAAAATCTACCGAGAATTGGTAAGACTAGTGTTTAAAGGACTTTAACTGATAATAACTACTATCCGTTCAAATTTTTACCGGTTCAGGAATTATCCCAACAGGACTTTCAAACAAGGCTTTTTTATTGTTCTCTCATGCTGGAACACCATTTTGAAACTGACATTTTTAAAAATATTTTATTTACCGATGAGGCAATTTTCAATACGGCATGTTTAACCTAAAAAATACTCATTACTGGTGTAACTCAATTGAACATCGTGTAAAAGAAATGAAAAAACACGGTCGGAGAAGTGTTTATGTGTGGTGTGATATTATCCGTGATCGAATAATAGGTCCAGTATTTTATGACTTGTTCTGAATGGTGAGAGGTATTTAAATATGTTGGAGAACGAAATATTTCCGGTAATTGACAATCTGCCGAACGATATTAAAGAAGGGCTTGTTTATCAACAAGATAGTGCTCTATATCACACTGTAGTGCCTGTTAGAAATTGTTTGAATCAACGGTTTCCATTTTGGATTGGTCGGTACGGGACCATAGATTGGCCAGCGAGGAGCCCCGACTTAACACCCCTGGATTTTTTTATAGGGCAACCTAAAAAACAAGGTGTATAAAAATAGGTGTAATACTGTTCAAGATTTTAAAAAGGAGAATTAGGCAAGAGGTAGAAAGACTTAATGCAACATACGCGGTTAGAAATGCTATTGCGAGAATTGAAACCATGTATACTACTTGTATTGCCAAAGACGGGGGTTATGTCGAAAATGTTTTGTAATAAGTAATTAGTTACTTTCTTTCTTGCATTACTTGTTGATTTAATGTTAAATTTAATTATAATGTTAAAAAAAACTTAGAATAGGATATTATTTAGGTTTAGTTAGATTTTTAAGAAAAATACCCGAATTATTATAGAAAACTGGTCATAACTTCTAAACTACTAATTTTTGGAATATAAACTAGATATATGGAATGATGCAGAATTAAATCCTAAACACAATAAAAATGCTAAATACAGGGTGTTCCATTCAAAAAAATTAAGTTTTTTTAGTTACAAAAACATTTTTTTTGATGGTCATTTGTACCCCCATTGACCACCCTGTATAATGGATTTTCGCTCTTGATAGGTCAGAGTATTAAATATTAACCACTCCCATGGATCCATAACCAAAATTCACAATTTTAGTCTTCAGGTGTGAAAAAATCACATTTTTCCAAAAACCTGTTTTTCCGAAAAAAATTGGAAAAGTTAATTTTTCTCAAAAACTACTCAAAATTTCGTATGCTATGATGACAAAAAATCGTAGAATTAGAATTTCTAAAAACATTCATACCATTTCATTAAAAAGAAAAAAGTTGGTTATTGTCCTGGCACAATGGAACACCCTGTGTACATAAAAATATTATAAATACAAAATATACTTAGGGTCAAATACTTTTTGTATTTAACTTTTTTTTCTCAGTGTCTTATTTATTGAGATAAAGTATAGGAGCATCTTAAGTGGACCACCCTGTACATAGTTTCATTCAATTCAGGCAGGCGGTAACTGAGATATTTTGAGGGTCACATTTCACTGTTCCTAATAAAAGGAAAGACCCACAACGAGGGAAATCCCTGGTAAAAATAATTTACCGATTTTTTAAATATTATTCTCGTTATTAAATATTATGCTCGTTATTAATTTTAATAAAGTAATATTTTCTATATTTTTTAAGTGCTCCCAGTTTTTTATTGATTTTTTTATGTGATTAACAAGCTTTATTTTTTAAAAACATTAATTTTATATACTATAAATACAAAAAACAATAAACTCTATTTCTTTAACACAATAATTATTTCAGTTGGGTACTGAATAATTTTATTAATTGAATTTAATTAGTAACTGAATTAGTCTTTGATACTTCAGTTATTCCAAGTGAAAACTTAAGTTACCCTGTGAAAAATAGAACCACAACAAACTCCAAACTTATCATTAAAAACAATATGAACTTACTATTATATGTTTATACATATACCTATAGATGTATATGTACCTATAGAGGCAGGTGGCCTTATGATGTATATAGCTTAAAATTATTCGTCACTTTCCTGCCGAAAATATTTATTTATATTTTCGCTTATAATAACCCAAAAACACCAGCTAATTGAGGAACTAAGCAAACAAGTTTCGAGTCTTTAGTTGTTTCAAAATTTACGACTATTTTGATTTCTTCGAGGAGGATCTTAATCTATTTCAAGTCTGAAAAATTCCTAGTTTACAGAGTCGTGTTTGACGCACCTATAACCTACTTTACTGTGATACGAACGTCAACATTAAACAGACTGCCTATTTTCTTAAGCAATAATGACGATAACTCTTTAAAAATATTGTAATTTTTTTGCAGAAATCTAGCAGTTGCCACAAACACACTGGCTAACATTATCAACAGTTTTAATAACACAAATCCCTAATATTCTAGTATTTTTCGTATCAAACATACAGGGTGAAAATTTTAACTGGAATAAATTCAGTATTAGGCCTCTTTATTTGCCGAAAAAATAAAGAAACAGGGGTTCCTTAATTTTTAGTTTGGCACACTTTTTTCGTCTCTTTATGAAATTTACCCCTCCCTTGGGGGTAGAAACCGCCCCCAACAATTTTTTTTAATATAGACGTATATATTGTGATAACTCGTTGAAAAGGGCATAAAAAGAGGAATGTGACTTACTATTTACTTTTGCATTTGGGTGATCTAGAAAGACATAAAAAAATAACAACAAGTGATACTACAAATGGGTTTTGCTTGCGCAGGGTGTCTAATAAGATAGAAACATATAATTATCAAGGTTGTTTGTTTATTAGCTGCCGCATGCCAATGGTCAGTTTATTTTCAGTTTAGAAGAAGTGAATACTTATCTGTTGTAGTATTTTCTGCTGTTTAAAAAGTTATTTTAAATAAAAAGTATTTTTTATACTAAAATGGGTTATTTAACTGAATCACACAAACTCGAAATTTTAATGATGAATGTCTTTGGCGACGAAACGCGTACTCAAGCAGAAGTTGCAGCTTTATTTCACGAAACACATCCTGATCTACTACCAATTTCCCAAGGCTCCATCAGCAAAATTGAAAGAGAAATTAACATAAGCCAGACGTCGGCATTAAAGTTACTGAAATCATGTCAAATGAGTCCTTTAAAATTCTATTGGTACAACAGTTGTTGGAAGATGATCCGAACTGCTATCTTCAGTTTTGTGAAGTGATGATGAATACACTTGATCAGCATTTAGTAGATTTGGACTGGATCTTTTTTACAGATGAGTATATTTTTGCACTAAATAATGAAGTCAATAAACAGAACTGTCGATATTGGTGCACAGAAAATCCTCACTGGATTCTTCGGCAGGCATAATGGCAACCGAGTCATCGGGCCAATATTATTTCAAGATAACTTAAATGGCCCTACATATCTAGACTTTTTAAAAGGGGAAGTTATTCCAGCTTTGAGTGCTTTACTTCATCACCATGTAGAAGCAGATTTTCATGATGATCGAATATAGTTTCAGCAGGATCTTGCTTCCCCTCATTACGTACAAAATGTACGAAAATATTTAAGAGAAGTATTTCCAAACCACTGGATAGTAAAAAGGTGTACCATTGCATGGCCGCCACGATCGTCAGACCTTAATCCTCTGGATTATTTCCTTTGGGGTCACCTAACAACCAAAGTTTCGCACAAAACACAAACCACGCGTAACAAAACCAGAAAATTTAGAGGAACTTAAGCAACGACTCATATACAAAATTTGCCAAATAATCTCGGATATACTACATACTGTCAAAAATAAATTACTTTAGATTAGGGTTATGTGAAGAAAAAAATGGGCAATATTTCCAACAATTTTTACAATGAAACGTGTCGAAAATTGTTTAATTTTTAATTTTGTCCTGCCTTTCTAGACCGCTAAAATGCAAAAGTAAATAATGGGTCATATCCCTTTATATTTGAAAAATAAATGGTTCGGGCGGTTTTTACCTTCAAAAGAGGGGTACATTTCATGAAGAGACGAAAAAAATATTCTAACTAAAAATTAAGGGACTCTTGTTTCTTAATTTTTTCAGCAAACAAAGAGGCTCTCTAAAACTGAATTTATTCCAGTTAAAATTTCCACCCTGTATATTTAATGTATTACATTATAGTAGGTAATTAGTACTTAAATTTTATTATTTTATGGTGTCTGAATTATACAACTAATTGAACTGCTATACAAATATTCAAATTCAGCTACTTAAATTTTCATGTAAATAATCATTGTTTCTTTGTCTCAAATTTAATAATTTAATTTTGACAGTTTTACATCTAATATTAATACACATTTTGAACTTTTATAAAACATAATTTTGGTCCATTTTAAGTTGAACTATCGGGCTGAAATTTGGTAAAGATATAAATAAATCTTGGATACCTACTTACTTCTTCTAAATCTTTCTGTTTTCTGGATTCCATAATCACTACAATTTTACTCTCAATGGCCACATAGTAAAATCTAATAATGTTGTTAAAATTGTAGTCCCTATCTTTCTAAGAGTGGAGTGTACCTAGAGAGATGAACGATAGTACGTATATAAAATATCTTATTCAAGTTACATCGTCCTAACCCCATCATGTTTTCATTTAATGGGTGCTAATAAATGGTACACATAAAAATTTGCAAAGAAAATACAATAATTTAATGACACAGTTTGATTGCCTAAATGAGCATCGATCTCAAATAAATTATTTAGTAATATATAATTTAAAATCAGGTTTGACGGCCAATGCGAGACTTAGAATACAACTTGCTACCCTTAACGAAGTAGAAAAATATGAATTTGTTTAATGTTATTATCATTTTTTATGATCAAATATGTTTTATAAAAAATATTCTTTCCATTTTTTAAAATGTTCTATATTTTATAAAATCCTTATTAGCAGAACCTGTTTTAGCAACAATCATTTTAAATACAGTAGGTGGAAGCAGATTTAGAAAACCTAAATTATCTTTGTAAAATAAGATAAATAAAAGATAGTTCAGTTAATTTAGATCGCCGTTTGATTATCGCGGCAATTGAATTATTTTTTTTACTTCTATTATTTATTAAATATTAGAATTGTATGATGAAATTAATTTATTAGAAAAATACTTTCAGTTACTACAAGCGAAGAATTGTTATTTTATGGAAATAATTGCTATTTAAGGTGTTTTTGGAAAAATGTATTAATTGGTAACTGACATTTCACATTTTTATTTATGGTGGACCCTAGATACGTACCCAATCCGGGGCCCCCTCAAAAAGTAAGATTATTAAGATAAAATATTACGAAAAAAACATTTATTACAAACAATTTTTATACAGTTTCAAGGGGTTTATAATTAGCAACGCATATAATTAAAAAAATAAAACAGATATGTGTTTTTCAAAACCTGTAAGGATAAGATCAAAAAAAATTAAAAAAAAAGTAATCTTTTTTCTACAAGACATAGTTTACATTTTTTTTTATCCGAAGTCGAAAAGTTGGGTAAAATCTAGTTTCGAGTTAAAATCTATTATTTTTCCATTGGCCATTGAATTTACCACTTTTTCAAGTTGGCCTGGCTCTGCCACCTGTGTAGCTTTAAATGACATATCATAATAAGCAGTTTGACAAGGTCGCTCAAACAATTTGAGGCGTGGTGAAAAGGATGCACATCCCGAAAAGTATAGAAACATCAGGAATTCTGTACAAATAAAGTAATGCAAGTATTTTATATACGAAATGAAGGTCGTTATAGTATAATACAAAATAATAAATGCATGGATGGTGTGGCGACTTAAAAGATATGTATCTTTATGTTTTAATTTTTAAGGGATTTCTCCCTTTTAGGTAATAGTAGGTAATATTTATTTCTTCCAGTATGTTCAGTAACGGCTGTAAGTAAATAAAACATTTAAATCCGAAAAAGTCAATTTTTGAAGATTCGACTTCTTGTCTTAGCAGGGCAGTATACTAGCTCTCTAGGTTCCTAAAAATAAAACAGTTTTCTTAGTAGCTGAAGTATAGTCCTAGCAGTAACCATTTCATAATAAGTCCAGATAAGTTACGTGTGTTTGCACTCAAACACATACAACATAAATTCAGTTGCACTAAGAAAACGGGTCAACAGTGTTAATAAAAATATAGGTCCCGACTCCGATGAAAGTGTTGAAACACGGTCATCTAAAAATACTAAGGTGTTGAAATTCTCAGAGCTTTCAGATATAAAATATATGGTTTTATTTAGAATTTGACGTGCGAACTAATTAGCACAATGTTTAGGCTAAACTTGTAAAATAAAAATTCGTTGCTTTGAAATAAATTCTAACGGAAAAATTAGGAACCATTTACTTGTTAAAATGATGATGATGGAAATCACCCACTACATATATTATGTTGATAACTAAGTTCAATTAGTGAGGTATTATTAACCTCGGCGAATAACCTCGGAAATAAATAGTTGTTACTCATTTGATAGAGTTGGACAGCATTGGAAACGAAATTTTTAAATGTTTTTCATTTGTAATCAAATATTATGGAAGGGTTATAACCTTGGTTTTCTGTAATTCAGAGTGATTTCTTATGAAAAATATTTTTTCTTAAAAAACAGTGTTTATATAAAATTTAAAATATGAAAATGTAAAATATAAAACCCATGCTCTCTTCCTGAAGACTGATATACTGATAACAAAAGATCATATAAGGTCGAAAAGGACTTCAAAAAAAGCACAAGCAAGGTTTACACCGACTTCATAAAGACAAATTTTCAAGGGACAACCTTTTAGTACTTTTTTAGTTTTCTTTTATAACCTTTTTTTAATCGATCCTTTTTAGTTTAATTTATACAAAATTTTTTTACGAAGATCATATTTAAAGCTCCCCATGCCTAAAACTAGGCGGGCTTTTATACCCGACTTATACTCGTCGAACCGTGACCCTATGTTGAGATCGGTTTCCACGTGTCATATAAACCGTATCCCGTACCTCTATTGAAATTTTTGTTTGATAATTTCAATAGTCTCTAAGTTGTCATTCATAAAATTCTGGAACCGGTGTTAAAACCTTCGTTTTCTTTACATTTATAATATAGCCAGGTGTATGCTGGTGTTCAGCTACAGCAGATTAAACAATTTGTTTATTTTTAATACATTGTTCGTGTTCCTTAAGTCTTGTTGATATTGAGCGACCTGTTTCTCCCACATACACTTCTCCACAGGAGCAAGGAATCGTATATACTCCTTCTGTTTGAAAAGGTACAATATCCTTCGAAGATCGCAAGCATTGTCCAGTCTTCATATGTGTTGAAGATCTTACGTATGTCGGACCGCCGAAGTAATCGTCCTATTTTGTCTGTAGTGCCATGTATGTAGGGAAGAACAACACTACCTAACGGTGGCTCATTCTCCTTGCGCGGAGTTGGATTACTATATCTTTTAACTGAACGCGTAATGTCTTTAGTGCAATAGCCATTCTCTCTAAGAGCTTCATTTAGTTTCAATGTTTCCAATGTTAGAGAATATTGATCAGAAATCGAAATGGCTCTATAACTCACTAGTATTTACTAGTGAGTTAAGAACCAATTTATTTTGTTCTGGATAGTGGTGGATTTTGCATTTAAGTATCTATTTGTATGCGTCGGTTTTCTATACACAGAATGTCCTAATATATCATTTTCCTTCCTTTGAACACACGCATCTAGAAAGGGAATCATCATCGAATCATCGGAAACATCGAAATTAACCGAAGTTTTGAGAGGGAATGGCTATTGTATATTACGCGTTCAATTAAAATATATAGTAATCCAACTCTGCGCAAGGAGAATGCTAAAGAGCTACCGTTAGGTAGTGTTGTTCTTCCCTACACTACAGACAAAATAGTACGATTACTTCGGCGCTCCAACATACATACAATCTTCAATACATATAAGAAGATTGGACATTGCTTGTGATCCCGAAAGATATTGTACCTTTTCAGGGTATATATAAAATTCCTTGCTTCTGTGTAGTAGTGTATGTGAGGGAAACAGGACGCTCAGTATCAACTAGACTTAAGGAACATGAACGATGTATTAAAAAGAAACAAATTGTTCAATCTACTGTAGCTGAACACCAGCATACAACTGGCGATATTATAAATGTAAAGAAAACCAGGTTCTAGCATCGGCTCCAGGATTTTATAAACGAAAAATTAGAGAATATATTCAAATTTTATACATACAAAAAATTTGAATAGAGATACGGGTTACGGTCTACATCACACGTGGGTCACGGCTCGGCGAGCACAAGTCGGGTATGAAAGCCCGTCTGAATCTCTCCGTGTACAGATCTCATAGAGTAAATATCTCTGAAGATGCCTCGAGCAATCGAGGCGAAACGTCGAATAGTCATTTCAATTTGACATGGTTAATCCTAAAAAAACATGATTTCTTAACCCCCTCTTTTCGCCATAGAGCTATACACTTTACTCGTTGGCACAAGAAAAAGTTTTTGCCTAGAATAAAGTTATTTCATAGTTTCATCATAAATGTTTATAATAACCGAAATAACCTAAAGAAAAAATAGATTCCCTCTAGGATGTATGTACCTCAGCGCGGTTTATTGTTTTTGGCTTCATCCATCAAATTTCAAGGCAATATATTTAGGCATTTCAAAATAATCCCGAAAGCTCTTAGGTAGAAAAATATTCAAAATGGCGTCCTTGAATTTTTCCTAAAAAAAATCATTTAAATTGGTCAGTAATTGGTGTACGTACATGCAAAAAAACATAAGGTCGAATTGACAACCTCCTCCTTTATTGAAGTCGGTTAAAAAAATAAGATGTTAAGGATTCAGTACTAATATGTAGAGAATTTCAGTTGATATTTCGAAAATTTTAAGTTTTAACCCGCTTAGAGAGTTTTTACGGAATTCCTCAAATATTTGTCATTAAAGCATACCATAGTGATACTGATGTAACCACATGGATATGGTTAAAACTACTGGAATATTGTCCTTACTCCACTACCGTGGATCTTCTTGCTCCATGTGATACGATCTAAAGAAAGGCCATGATATTCAAGTTACTTCGATTAATCAAATGCAAACGATTGGCTCGTATACGTATTTTTAAGTTGTGCTTGGTGATGAGCTTTTTGATAATGGCTTACTACAGGGCTTAGTAGTACTAGTACTAGTCCCGCTTCTATTTAATTTATACATATTAGACCTGCCAGAACGTATAAATGAAAGAAATTTTGCTTGGTAAATGGGGTAATTAAATCAATACTGATCCTCTGACTCACGGTTGAAAACTTTATTCCTCCCTCAGATATATGCAGGGAAGAAGCAGTTCTCAGAGAGGAAGACAAAATTATTTCTGATCCAACGCTAGTGATCCATGAAGACCTACACACAATATATCTTTGCCGTTTAAAGTTAAGAACACCTCCTCTACAGCTATCCAATTAAAAAACAGCTACTTTAAACTTGTGAACGGCGCACACATGAAATCCAGCAAATGACCCCATCCTATATCATAGATTCAAATATAATTGTCTCTAATCAAACATCGGTTCCGCTTTAAAACATAGAACCTGGTCTACTCTGAACACATTCGGAACTGGACAAGGATTTTGGACACTTCGTACTTAAGTGGAAAAAAATACCTTATCTATTATGCCATTATGGCGTTCTGCGTCAAACAATGCAGTTACTGGTGTGGCTTCATGGAGACATCCTTACATATATACTATCCAGCTGGGATAAAACACGATTTCAGAACAGCATTTTTAAAATTATGTGTCTAATTGTTGAATGTATTTAATTAACAATAATTCGTGAAATAGACTACTGCCAAAAATACTTGTCCGCCTAATTGAACTATCCGCCCATTGGTGCTATCGTAAAATTGAATGCCACCAAATTAACCCGTATTAATTGCATAATCCAGCTATGACCTGTGTATTAATTTCCGAGTTATTTTCAATGCTGTAACTAATATTTAATGGCCGCTTCATCCTAAATAATACATATTTTTTGACAAAAAACAATAAATATGCAACATAAAGCGGGAAAAAGTTAAAACTTTATGATACTGAATCTTGAAAATAGCCACTTCAATTGTTTCGTATTCGGTGAGTAAATAAAAAAAACGTTTACATTTTTTTACGCTTTTTTTGTTAATTAATAACTACTAACTTGCAGAAGTAGTTTTAATAAACAAGAAAAAATTTAAACCCTAATTCTAAATAAAAAATGTGCCTATCTAATTCATTCGCATATAAAGAAAATGTATCATTTAGTTACGCTAAATAATATGGTTTAATTAGTCGTTGATCAAAGAACAATTATTTAGTAATATTTATTTTGTTTATAGCAGTTTACTACTAGTACGATAAATGGCAATGTTTAAATAACTCGGTGCTACTGAAGTATTTCTTAAGCCCTAATATAAAATAAGGCTAGCACTTTCACAGTGTTAATGTACACTCGTCAATATATTCCAAAATAGTACCCTCATCCTTGGTCTATCATTTGTAACCTTTATTAGTTACCAAACTACCTATTTTTGTTATGAACGTGACCATTCACTGTTGACATAATGTTTCACTGGCCAAGGCTGTCTGTAACTAAAACGCAAACTAAAACTGGATCAAAGTAAATGACCCTTGAAATATTAATTACAAAAAAATCCATATAGGAGTCATTTGGCATGGCTCCTAGCCAACAAAAACTGTCTGAAAGTGCAAAAGATTGATCTTTGATGAGGCAAGGACGCTGCACCTAGTGCGTGCGTAAGTATAACGTAGAATGACTTGTGATAAGTAAGTTTCAAATTTCGTATACAGGTATTGAAGTCAGACTTATTGACGATTATCTTCATTTATAAAAGTTTTATTAACTAGAATCGGAAAATGATGAAAACTTTGAATTTTTGTATGGTTTGTGACTAGGTGTATGTCAAAACACTTTAAACTTGTCTTTTGTAGTCATACTTCAATTTAGATACATAGTTCTAAAACTAGTCCATAGAAAATCATTAAAAATGTTTTAAGATTAAATTTATATTAAAGGTTGTTTAAATCTACAGTTATTAATTGTAATACAATATATCCTTGAACTTGCCTTTAACCTAGCTATCATAATCTGTAATAATATATAGGGTGTCCTATTTACCATAAAAAGCTCATATCACAACAACCTGAATAAATGAAAACAAATTAAATTAAATTTCAAAAGAAACCAAAAAATATTAATTTGTTTTTAATTTTTTCTGTTATGATTCGTCAGATAAGAGAATAGGTTATCTTATTTTAGACATCCTATGTTTTACTATAGCGATAGGCTCGACAGGTAAAGTCAACAAAGGCATAACAAGACAACGTAGGGCTCTGGTGCCAAATCAAAAAACCGGTCCTCTTCCCCTCTCTATGAAAATCTTGAAATCTTGTTTTAACATTCAGAATAGCTCCAGCAAATCGGATAAATATCACAGAAAAATTAAATAAGGTTATATATCAACCATAATGTGTTCCATATAAATTATTCTAAACAAACTTAACAAAAAAAGAAATAAATAAACAAAACAACATTCTAAAGTATAATAATAATTCTAATTACACCGACTTACGATTAAACGACTGACTGGTATTACTTTTATCTATAACATGAAAAAAATTGTCTATTTTTACATGCTTTGTCAATTTTGTTTCGTTTTCCGCACCTTTTTTTCTTTTAGCTGCTCCCAATTGATATTGTAATTCATTTTATCAGAACTTCAACGCTGGATACTCACAAAACAAATTTAAAATCAGTATCACTGCAATTATACGCCTATTTCAGTCTAGCACCCAATACAGAACACAAAAAAATAGCACCCAAAGCGATTACCGCATCTACAACTTTTGGGGCCCTAGGCCCGCTTGAGATTACGGGCCCCTATCGGCCCTATCACCTAAAAGCATTGCTAGCTGATAAAGTAAAACAAGGAAAATGATATAATCGATTTTTGTTGCAGCGAGGCGGCGGCGGGCCGTATTTTCGACGGGTTCTAGGCCCGGGCCTATTGGATAATGAGACCCTGCCCAAAACAAATAGCAAATAACTTAAAATAAACTATCACTTCAGTAATTTTTATCTTGACTCCCTATTTCCCATAGAAATTTTATTCGATTGATCTTTACCGACGCAAAGCGCTCCGCTGCGACAGATATGAACCTGCTGGTAAAGGCCAAGTAAACATAAAAGGCTTGTTTGCCTGGTTGGTGTACGATAAAGTCTATACACACGGCGATACGGTTTTTGTGGCCTATCGATAAAAATCGCGTAGTTTTGTAAACGTAATTTACTTAATTAAATGTGCGCACAAGTCAAAATTACTAAATATTTCCTTAAAAAGCGACTTTAAAGTTAAGTGCAAATTAAGTTGGACTGGTCAAAATTGCCAAATTTAGACCAGAATTCGCCATTCAACATTTGGGCATATTATGTAAGGTTTAGAATTACTTAATTTTTACCCATATGTCTACTTATAAGAAAAAAATCTTTATATAGATTTGTTGTATTCTTAACAAACTCTTATAGTGGCTTATAGATCAAAAAATCCCTATTATTTCATCCTATTAGCTTTTTTGCCTTTGTCGGAGTCAGAAAGAACCACTATTCAGATTTTTTGACCTATAAGATTAAAATAAAGTGATTTAGTGGGATTCGTGTTCTGCCGTCAGTGTTCGTTGAAATTAGTGCCCCTACTCGGACAATTTATACAATATCTATCTAGTAGTATAATAACGTCAACAAGTAAAAGTGCAAACAAATTTAAACCATATCCTTTAACAAGCAATCACCAAAATTTGAAAAAGGCAAAGCAATCTAATACAGGGTCAATCTCAACAAGATCTGCCTAAACCTATATCGAAAGAGTCGGAACCGGGTTTACATTCTTCGGTCTCTGAAGTGTATTGTGACTATTGTGAGAATTCCGCGAGCAAGATGTTGACTTAATTTCGAATCATGTCAAAGAAAACATACTTTTTCAGCTTAATAGAAGATCTTAGATTTTCGGCTATATGTCACAAGATACCTCTAAATGCATGCAGTGATCTAAAATAATATATTCCTTTTTGGTTGACAATTCTTCCCATTTTAGCCCTGACCAATAAGAAAAAAATCCCTAAATAGGAAATTATTTTTTATTAGACCAATTTAAATTAGGTTATATAAGTAAATTCTAGTGATCCAACGATTATTGTTATACGATTACGATTAGAACCAAAATAATCGTACGATTACGATTACGATTATCAAGTAAAAAACGTAAAAATATTTACTTAATATATTTTTTAAAAGAAATTTTAAAGAAAATAAATACAAACTCTAAACAAAAAATAATCACCTCTAGAAATTTCACAATTGCAGTATTTACCCCTTGCCTTATGTGGATCTACCGGTACTTTTATAAAATGTCTCCATACATCACTTCTTTCTTGTTTATTTTTTGACGCCATTGAGAAACAATATATATTTAAACACAAATCTCCCATCAAATCAATAACTCAGTATTAGGTATGTATGTATATAAAACACGACTTAATTTATATGAGCGCGATGAATCCCCTGATAACGATTTCAAAAGCTTTTGCCTTGTCCGCCGGAAGCCGCAACCCGTATTAATCGGTTTTCGTGTTTCTCGCATCTTAGAGGTTAAAGTCCAGCGCATGGCAGGAAATTACCGATGGTTCTCAAATAGCGCATAAATTATAATAATCGGCGGTTAGGATTAATCGGAAACTCCTAACAATCGGCAGTTAATCGTAACCGTAATCGTAATCGTTTCATATATTATGGAGTATTTTTAGGTGGTGAAAATTGGACTAAATTATTCTGCTTTGTTATCAAGCAACTAAATATGACAATGTGTGTTCTAAAGTAATGAATAGCATGAGGATAATGCAATAAAAAAGAAACAATACACATTTTCTTAATTTGGTTCATATATGATATTTCTTTGAAAGTCAAGTTGCATTTGCATTATTTTTAGCATTTAATGTTTATATATATATATATATATATATATATATATATATATATATATATATATATATATATATATATATATATATATATATATATCATTTAATGCATATATATATATTATATATATATATATATATATATATATATATATATATATATATATATATATATATATATATATATATATATATATATATATATATATATATATATATATATATATATATATATATATATATATATATATATATATATATATATATGATAGTATGTTTTCATTCCACGTACACCAACGTCATAACAAAAAATTATCCTTGTTTGGAACATGTTCTGCATCACAGCAGACCCAATTATCCATTTTATCCATATCCATATTCAAACTTAATATACACACTAAAATCGAATAAAATATATATAGGTCTTTTTATATTAAGGTCGGGCTTTAGCCCCCTACCCCAAATCTGATGTCGCCGGAGCTGAACATGAATATGTAGTTCTCTTAGATCGAAAACAGGACAAAAAGAAGGCACATTTAGATAATTAATACCGTAGCTGGACTTCCTGGAGAAATATTTTCCTATTTTCGACTTAACCCTAATTGGCGAAATTGCCTATTATTGACTTCCATATTACCGCAGTTTGGTTTTCCACTTTGGTAATTTCGTCGACAAATTTACTTAATTTTGCCTAGCCAAAAATCATTCATAGAATCACCTCTTACGTCTTATCATTATTAAATTATTCTATTACTTTTCTAATAGATGTGCTTATAGGAAAAAAAAATAGTCTTTTTTTATTCTTGCTACGACGTTGCAGCATAGAGACAACCAAATTTCGTTGTCGCTGAAAAATCACCATGGCAGGATTAGAAATTAATGTGGGATGGATGGTTTGAGGCGTCTAAGAATTCAATTAAATACAATACAATAATTATCATCAATGACTACAATAACAATTACAATTATTCTTGGCTATATAGTAAAGCAAGAAGCACCGTGAAGTAATTCCGTAACTTTATATCAAAAACAGTCAAAATAAATTTTTAAAAACAAAAGTACCCAGTATGCATGACGAGGAGGCACACAGGGTTGACGCCAAAAGTGGGGGACCCAAGTAGCAAGGGCAGAATGAGTTGTGATTATTGATAATAAACTAAATTAGGATTAGGTTAAGGGTAGCACCAGCGATCATTTTTCTTGTACTAGGTCAGTGGCGGCTATTTAGGTGAAGTAGGTGAAGTGCTACTTCACCAGGAAAAATAAACAAGCAAACATCTAACTATATTTATTATATATCTCTTAAACTTTTAGTTTTTACATTAATTTATTCACCTAATTGGTAAAAAATAAACTGTACATCTCGAATAAATATTTTACTTGACCATTGGCGGCATGTCTTTTTAAAACTTTCAATCGAACTTTATTATAACAATTATAACAGTGGCGCAAACCGCTTTGACTTTGCTGAAGGTGCTATGTTTAGTTTACGATTTTTCTACTATGTTGCCATGACAACGCGTATCTGATGACGTCGAGCCCAGCGCCATACAACGCTCTCTGTGAATTGCAGGCGCAGTATACTACACCCACGTGTCGTTCAGTTTGCGGTGGTTGTTTACTTTTATTTTCGCGGATTTCGCTACAACCGGTGAGCTCGTTTGCAGTTAACTTAACCGTTTTGTGTTATATTTATTTATGGTGTTGTTACAACTTCAAATTCGAAATTAGTAAATGTGATTGTTCAAGACTGAAATAAATTAGAAGGCGTCTTTGAATTTATTACAAACTGTGACAAATCTGATGAAAAATGAATCCGCCTTGCGAAAGGATCTTTAGGTGAGATGAACGATTTTGAATTCACGTTTCTGGCATTAGTGTTTAATGACATTTTCACAATCATGGCCATACTATTTGACGTTCTTCAAAAAAAATCTCTTGTCATTCATTTTTGCATATCTAATATAAAACGCTGTCGCGAGGCGCTCTGTAAAAAAAGATATGAACATTTTTTAAGTACCATGTTTGATAAAGCAAATTCTATTACAGAAATAAATCATTACAAACTTGAGCCTGCTAAGCTTTTACCTAAAGAAATTAGGGATAAGTAGATAAGTATAGAACCCTTTTTTATGAAATATTGGACCATATTTTAATGGAAATGACACTAAGATTTCAAGACTGTGAAAAACTTACATTTTCATGTTTGGCAGGTTCTGCTAAATTTTCCGATTGGCCCGTTTGAAAATTTGTTGTAGTTATATGGGGAATATTGTCAAAAAATCAACGACTTAAAAATGAGCTTGGTCTGATTTTTGCCAATGAGAGTAATTGGAATATATCGCTGCAAGAGCAAGTGAAAAAAATTAATAAAAATAAATATATTTTTACCGAAGCATATAAATGGTTTTCCCTTATTTTGACAATTCCGTCGACAAGTGCTTCAGTGAAAAAAAATTTTTCTTGCTTCAAATGTGTAAAAACTTATTTAAGAAATACAATATTTCAATAAAGACTTCTCTTGGCAATATTTCAATTCAAAATGAATTTCTGGAAGAGATTAGGGCAACTCATCCATTTTATGAGGATGTTATAAATAAATTTGCTACTATGAAGGATGGGAGAATTGATTTAGTATACAAAATGTAGGTAAGTCGTAAAATAATATTCTACCCCCTTTACATTAAAAAAATTCTGGAAAAAAAATTATTGCGATATTTTCTTGCTTCATTTGCACTTCACTTACTTTTTCACCCTCGAGCCGCCACTGTACTAGGTAGCTTGTTGATTTAAAAGAAGACTTATATATTTTGAAAACCTTTTTAGAGAAAATGATTTTACATTATTTGTTAAGTTGTTCTACATTTGAACAACTACAAAAGCGAAAGACTTTTGAAATTTTGCAGTTATTTGTTGAGATACTTTAAAACAATTAGTATTTCTTGTACTCTGGGAAATTGTGAAAGTATTAAATAAATCTTTTAAGTGAGGATGTTTACAGGGTTTTTAAGATTTTATAATTAAAAACATACATACGAAATTTCTTGCAATTTTTCATATTTAAAATAGTTGTCATTCAAACACGGAGTAATATGGTTCCTAAAAAGTATCTTCATCAATTAATCTAAAATTTCACTCACTAGTTATAGTTATGTTTCATGTTTATTAAAATTGTAAAATTGGATTTTTCCATGTGGAGTTCGAGAACTAGCAAAATAGTTATTAATATTTTCTGCGTTGAAAAACCATCAGGTAATTCATTTTTTAAAATCATGTGATAAATTTAGTTTTTTGGCCTTCTTCCAAAATTGCCAACCTTTTTGTAAAGCAAATTGATAAAAATATGCAACTTTTTCTCTTGAGATGTAATCCAAGGTGTAAACGATTTTTCTTGAATGGGTTTATTTTTGTTGTTTTTTATTTATATCACTAGTGTAATAAATATTTTCCCAAGGAATGAAATTAATATTGATATTTGCGCTGTCACTATATTGCATCTTTAAAGATCTACCCCTGGGTAGATCCCAGGAATCCCATGAATTAGATTATGGTCACTAAATTCTTAAATATAAACGAAGAATATGTCCCCAAGCAATCTACAGAATCGTTTATAATCATCACATCTATGAGTGTTGAGGAATTAGTTGTAATATTTATCCTGTATAGTAGGCTCCTTAATAAACTCGGTTAGGTTAAATGTTTTTGACAAGAATTGAAATTTTTGTTTAGAATTAGAATTTGCCAAAATATCTACACTTAGATAACCCACACATATTTTACAATCACAAAGAAAATTTAATGCATATGCTGGAACTCATTTGATAGACAATTAAATTACTTGGGTAAACAATATATTATTTTTTATATACAAACGACTTCCCTCTCCCCGGCCCTCTCTATCCTTACAGACAAGGTTATAGCCAGGAATCTCAATTCTAGTGGTATTATCATCAGGTGCAATAATCAGCAATCAGCTGTGATAAATGTTCCAAAGAGAGAGCGATTTTTGGGTCCAGAGTCACACCAAAACCTAAGCTACACCTTCCGACTAAATAGAGCTACATACGAAACACAATTGGAAAATTGCTTACAATAAAAACGGTTAGATACAGCGTTTTTGTAAATTAGCATTTTTGGTTAGATTGGCCGACATGCGACAAAAGGCTGGACATTGCGTTATAAAAATTACAGCAACATTTGTACATAATATGTTTTTTATCTGGGACACAATCAGTTTAGCGGTTAACCTTCTGTGCCAGTTGTTGTGACCCCATTATTTTATAGTCATTTTATTTCTGAATAGTCTTAAGTATTATATTTTCATTAGTCTAGAGATAGGTTGACACGTAAATGCAATATTTAGATATACATTATATTTCGGCGGAACCTTCCGACAAAAGCTGCTTTAATGGTCGTTTATTGCAAGGGAAATTCTAAGTAAACAATATGTATTTTAAATTCTACTTCAAATTCTATTTTATGCACGTTCTTCCGCCTCAAATATTATTATACCCGAAAAAACCTATCATAAACTCATTTACACTATGTCGATAAAGCTTGGGAAGGTTCAGCTATAAAAACATTAAAAGAAACCATTGTAGTACAGTAAGCAGTGGCGTAGCAAATACTCCCCAAATTACTTTTATAGACACCTCTTTTAATCAATTTTACAGATACGCCACTGCATCTCAAATTAGGGAGTTCATATAAAAATAAGTTCTAGGTAGTCAGTATAGAGCAGGTCAGTCATTATGTCAGTACTATATTGTCAGTAGAATTAAGTCAGTAGACACAGTAAGAGTAAAGATTTGTTAGAAGTAAGAAGTGTCCCTCTTGTACAGAAGATAATAGAGAGATTTGAAACAAGTTGAAGTGTTTACATTTACTACCAGTGCTAATACAAAATACTAAAATTATTAAATCATAACAGTGGTGGCATTCGGCGAGTAATAAAAATATTAAAACATAACATTGGTGGCAGCGGTGGGATATACTACCCCGTGTTTTCTGAAGGAGCGCCTAGAACGCAGCAGGAATCACACCAGTTAAACCACATCGGTATACCAAAGATAGGAAGTTTCAACAGACTTGGAGGAGCGCCCAGTACGCAACAAGTTTCGAGAAGAAGAAAGAAAACGAGGAAATTCGCCTTACGTTCCAGCTAACTAAGGATGAAGCTGTAAGTTTTTTTCTTTTATTTTCCTGTTGTGGTGACACTATTTGTTTTTTTTTTATATATGTTATGCATTTTTGAAATTATATAGATATATTTATTTTGTGAAAGGTACTGCAAATACGTTGTGTGTTGAAAAAGTAATTGAATAATCGACCGTATAACTTATCTATATTTAAATTTTTACCCAAATTTTTTATTAGTATTTAGTCTTTATAATTTTAACAAACAAAAAAAATGGCTGAAGGAAAAGATGCAATTGATGTATTAAATTTAATAAATTCATTTGACTGCTACGGCGATGGAAATTCTCTTCAATTTTTTCTAAAAAACTGTGACGCAGTAATGCATATTGTGAAAGAAAATGAAAAAAATAAATTTGCTAAATTAATTTTTGGTACTAAATTAAAAGGTAAAGCTCAAGAGGTGACACAATATAAAGAATTTTTAAATTTACGGGACGAAATTAAGGAATATAAAACAAAACTTTAGATTTTCTTTTTGTCATTTAAATTATGAACAGTTTACGGATAAAAGACCTGAAAACACAACAGATTTAGACAGCCATTCTCAAAAAATTTTTTAAAAATGTAGGTTTTGTGGGTCTCAAATAAGGAATATAAAACAAAACTTGAACAAAATATGGGAAAAATAATTTTAATAATCCGTTACAGAATATGAGCAAAATTATAACGAACAACCTAGATAATTTTTCTTAAGATAATCATAATTACAATCAAAATACAAATTCACGCATAATAAATATAAAGAAACTTGTCATTTAAATTATGAACATAATTCTGCTAATTCTCATCAAATACAAACTATAACGGTATTAATAGAAAATTTAACCAACTAAATAAAATCAAACCAACTCGTAATAATTCAAATAATATGTCTCCTAAGTCAGTATTATTCTCTAATAATTGTAAACAGTTAGATATAATTGAAATAACTTCATTGGGCACTAAAAAGTCAGAATTGCAAATTTTGTTAGATACAGGGGCTGATGTTTGTTTATTAAAGGAGTCGATTTTACAAGACTATTCAAAGCTAGATCAAAACTGTATTATTGAACTAAAAGGTATAAGTAAAGAACCAGTTTTTACGAAAGGTCTATATAATGTAACAATCCAATTAAAATATAATAAAATATTAATTCATCCTTTTCATATCGTACCAGATAGCATTCCTATAAAAAATGACGGAATTTTAGGCCGCGATTTTTTGCAAAAATATAAAACTAAAATTAATTATGAAGAAGAAACTGTTTATTTTGAGGACAATTGCTTTAAGATTTTGCCTTCAGAGACTTTAACGACTATACCCCCAAGATGTGAAATGATAACTTATGCTTTGGCCAACGTTTCAGGTACTGAAGGTATCGTAAAATCGAAACAACTTGCTGAAAATCTCTATATAGGTTCTTCTTTGACCAAAGTACATAATCATAAATGTTTAATTAGTATTTTAAATATATCTAATGAACCCTTAACAATTGCGTTACCCAGAGTTAACGTACAACCTATCACTAAAGGTGAATTTGACATTATAGAGCTTAGTCATAATAATAATAATATTGAAAATAACACGAATATAAATTACTTTGAACGTTTAGAAAAATTGAAACATTCTCTCAACTTAGAAGGATTAAATGTCGAGGAAACTAACTCACTTCTAGAAATTTGGGAAAATTTTATCGATATTTTTTATTTAGAAGGTGATAAACTCTCTTGTACAAACACAATAAAACATAAAATTTCTACAGACCCTACTAAGGGACCTATTAATATTAAACCCTATAGATTACCTTTTCAACATCGGGAGGTTATAAGAGAACAAACCGATGCAATGTTAAAGGATGGAATAATTTCTCCGTCTTACAGTCCTTGGAATAGTTCCTTATTAGTAGTTCCTAAAAAAACTGATTCATCAGGTTTACCTAAATTTCGCGTGGTCGTAGATTTTAGAAAAATTAATTAAATAACTGCAGGGGATGCATTTCCATTACCTAATATTACAGATATTTTAGACCAATTAGGAAAATCGCATTATTTTACAACTTTAGATTTAGCCAATGGATTTCATCAGGTTCAAATGCACGAAAATGATAAAAATAAGACAGCTTTTAGTACTTCTACGGGGCATTTTGTTTACAATAGGATGCCTTTTGGCCTAAAAGGAGCTCCGGCAACCTTTCAGAGGTTAATGAATGCGGTCTTAAGCGGTCTTAGTGGCATAAAATGTTTTATTTATTTAGATGATGTCGTAATTTATGCTAATAATTTAAAAGAACATAATGAAAGGTTAATTGAGGTATTTGAACGGTTTCGGGAGCATAATTTAAAGCTTCAACCATTAAAATGTGAATTTTTAAGAAAAGAATGTTTGTATCTAGGTCACATTATAACAGATTATGGCATCAAACCTGATCGTTCAAAAGTAGAATGTGTTTTACAGTTTCCTCAACCAGTAAATCAAAAAGAGGTAAAATCATTTTTAGGGCTTGTCGGATATTATCCAAAATTTATAAAGTATTTTGCAAAAATTTCAAAACCTCTTACCAAATTGCTCAAGAAAGATACGGAATTTAAATGGGACCATGCTTGTGATATTTCATTTCAAACGCTTAAAAATAACATTACTTCTCCTCCTGTACTACAGTACCCAGATTTTTCAAGATTTAGGTTAAAATTGGAAGAATACAATTTCGAAATTATTTATAAGGCCGGAAAATTAAATACAAATGCTGATGCCTTAAGTAGAATGATTAAAACGGTAAACGCTGACATCATAACAGATTATCAAAAATTTTTAAATTATCTGCAAACACATATTGTTATTAACACAAAATTAAAAGAAAACAACGCTAATTTATTTCAGATAAATAATTCAGATCCTATAATATTATTTTTTCCCAAATTTTTTAACAAAGAGCAATTTAATATTTTGGAACAAAATAATCAGATTAAACAATTTCTTGCATCATACAACGTTCAAAACGATTTAAAAATACCTTCCGTCTCTCAGTACCAAAACAACGACTGTAATATATTTTTACTCAATGATAATGAAAATATGTTAAATGACACAAATTATGAAAATATATGGTCTTGTCTACTAAAGTTAAAAAATCTTGTAAGTAACAAAAAACTTAAATTGTCATTTATTAAATATCATTACAACCCGTTAGTAAAATGGGAAATTATTTATCCCATGATAAGATATATTTTTAAAAACTCTAATGTAGATATAACAGTTTACAATAATAATTTAATAAAACCCTCTGAATCTGAAAAGGAAACCTTATTAGAAGAATTCCACAACTCTCCTTTAGGCGGTCATCAAGGAATTGCCCGTACACATAAAAAATTATCCCAATTTTATACCTGGAGAGGCATGAAAAAAGACGTAAAAAGATTTATAAAAAAATGTGAATCTTGTCAAAAAAACAAATTATCGCGAAAAACAAAAATGCCAATGGTCATAACTGCAACCGCGACTAAACCTTTTGAAAGATGTTTTCTCAATATTATCGGAAAGGCTACACAAATTCTATTCGGTACTTTAGACGAAGAAGACGCGAAATATTATGATAGCAAAATTTCAGATTTATCGCAAAATGAGGGTTCAGCATTAGCTCTTTTGAAAGAGCAAACTAAAGTTGTCAAGTCTACACTAACAAATTTCAACAATACTATTGGAACCTTAGATTTTAATGAAAACATTTTAAAAAATAATGTTAAAATTCTTTCCAAACAATTAGAAAAAGAACAAAAAGATATTAAATTTTTAGACTTAAAAGGCAATCTAGAAGAATACGCTGACAAATATGATGTTACATCAACTACAACTCGAAGTAATGACTTTGATTAATGCAATTCTTATTGCCAAAAAGGGTTTATTACACCCAGCAATTTTAACACCAGTTCGCCTAATTGATGAACTAAAACAAGTTACGGATTCTCTTCCCCATGGTTTAGATTTTGCTGTGCCTCTTGATATAATGCATTCTAATCTTATATTAAAAACGATTGAACTAAAAGTTTACTTTGAAAATAATCATTTAATTTATATAATTAATATTCCTTTAGTTGAAGCACAATTATTCTACCTATATAAGGTATCGCCTTTTCCTAAGCGATTAGCCACTAATCAATTTGTTTTGATTCAACCATCTTCTAAATGCATTGCAATAGACGAAACAAAACAGCAGTTCATAACTTTCTCTAATCTCGAATATAATAAATTTATAAAAATAACGGATGATAAAATGATTTGTCAGCAACGAAAACCGGTTTCATTGGCTCATTTAGTGGAAAACTGTGAAATGAAGTTACTTCAAGTAACAAATAAAATTCCAGAAGTATGCGAAAAACATATATTAAATTCTAATAGAGGTATCTTTATTCAGTTACTTACAACTAATACTTGGCTGTTTGCAGTGCCTTGCCCTGAATCATTAACCATTTCATGTATTAATCAAAATAAACCAGTAGACGTTATTTTAAAAAATTGCGGCAGTGTCACCATAGGAATACAGTGTAAAGCGTATAGTGTTTCAACGATGCTCGTGCCTCACGGTAATGCCTTTCAGTCGAAAATATTTAGTGAGTTTGTTCCGCCATTAGAAATTAGTGAGGACTGTTGTGAAAAAATAAAAAATAATAACATTAACCTGACAGAATTTTTAATAAACGAAAATTATAAGACTCTTTCAAAGCACATTCCTGAACTGAACATCGTTAGCCATAAACTAGACGACATAGAAAAGCTAACGGAAAATCTTGTTAAAAATAATTTTTTGTCAACATATAATATTTCTGGTTCTGTTTTAGCTTACATTGTATCTGTTGTTGTATTATTATTTATTGTTTACAAAATATATTGAAAATGTATAAGAAAAACTTCCTGTTGTGGAATAATACCAAATATTTGCGTAAGGGTAAATCAAACCATTGAACCATCCCCGAGAAGTTATAGATATATAGCTCAGTATACTAGTGAAACTTCTAATAGAATTAATAATGATGATCACCCTGAGGACGATCAACCAGGTATATCATACACGCCTCGCAGAGCTATTGGTCACACGTCCTCAAGACGATCAATTAGATAAGTAATAATATTATGTTTTATTATAAGTAATAAATTTCTTTAGTAGAATCTAAGTAGATTTAGAATGCCTAATTATTATAAAAAAAAAACAGTTTTCAATATTATATAGGTTAGTATAATATAGAATAAGAACATAGTTCATAGCAAATTTTGTAAAATCATTTCGAACATAATACTTTTGTTAAATATTAGTATCAATTACAAGGATGTATATTTTGTATCATAATTTATATTTTAACTCAGGAACGAAATTTTCTAACAATTTCATTATTATAAAATCTCCCATTTAGGGGGGAGGTGTTGTGACACCATTATTTTATAGTCATTTTATTTGTGAATAGTCTTAAGTATTATATATTCATTAGTCTAGAGATAGTTTGACACGTAAATGCAATATTGTCAGTAGAATAAGGTCAGTAGACACAGTAAGAGTAAAGATTTGTTAGAAGTAAGAAGTGTCTCTCTTGTACAGAAGATAATAGAGAGATTTGAAACAAGTTGAAGTGTTTACATTTACTACCAGTGCTAATACAAAATACTAAAATTATTAAATCATAACAGTGGTGGCATTCGGCGAGTAATAAAAATATTAAAACATAACACAGTTAAATATTGCTTTAATTTTAGGTACATATTTCCCTACAGTGATTGTTTTTTTAATCGCCTATAATTTCGCTATAACCATTAGCCAAAGACTCAAGAAAACTTAACTTTGTGGGTTTATTGTCCCAAGTTATTTATCTGTCATAATAAATATCAAAATAGTCGGTCGACACGAGTTCTCGATTTAAAATACGTAATATTTAAATCTAATTTTGTGTATGTGTCGTATTTTTGAATATGTAAACAAATTGGAAAGAGTAAATATTATTACAGAGAGTAAAAATGTGATGATATAAAACACAAGTGCTCGTAAAAGCAACTGCCAAGATTTTAGAACTTTTCTCGTTCAATTTTACTTCCCTGGTAAAAATAAGGTATTGCCGCTATTTTCGAGATTTGTTCAGATCTGTACATTTCAGGGTCCTTAGATTCCGAAAACTTTATTCCCATTCTATCGACGCAGTTTACTACAGCTAAAATACTCTCTTATGTCTACATTAATATGAAAAAGTCAAATCAAGTACATATATATTTGCGGGACCAAACGGGTTTAGCAGCAGGGGCCGTATAAGGAAATTTCAAATCTAGGGTGTTCTAGGACTGATTGGAATAAATGAATCGGTGGATTCGACAGATTAAAATAAAGACTTCTTTTGTGATATTAACATATGTCCTATGCTTCCCTGCCAAGTTTTTATTTATGATTTGGCAATATTTGCTCCAAATGAAACTGCATAAGTTATATTCTTTTTCGATTAAATATCACTTAATATAAGGGAATTAAAATGAAAGTTTAGTTTTGATAAAGACAGCTGAATCAGTCATCATTATCTGGAAGTCACACTAGTTTTTAAGTCTATTTTTCCTTGTACAGCTATATATTGTTGAAATCAAAGTATTGTGAGGATTTTAGTGAGGAAATAATTTACAGGATGTTCCATTTAAAAAAAAAAACACAAGTATGTATTTTTTTTGACAGATTCGCAAGGTCCATTTCTCTCTACTGATAAAACATCCTGGCAGCTCAGGCAAAACTTTACAACTTTTTCATTTACAGTTATTTTCAATCTCTAAAAATAAAAGCCGTAGTGAGGTGCAAAATATAAGAAGACACCCTGTACATTCTTGAAATTCATATTTTAATTAATCGAAGTAGGAATGCACAGACTCATATGCCGTAAAAATGCGAAACATTAAAGTCGCTTTATCTCAGTAATAGCGGGTCGTAGAAGAAAAATGGAAAGTGCAAATAAAACGCATTTTTAGCTGCACTTTCTTATTCTTGTCAAGTGCGAATTCATTGTCTCTTTGGCTGCTAAAGGCACTTAGAGTTGATTAGAGCATACATAAGAAATATACCGCTACGTTAACGAGTAATTAATACAATTTTATTTAAAAAAAGTCTTATTTTAACTTGTAGAATTCACCGTTTTTTTATTTTGCAGTCAGTCCTGGGACTTCCTCTATAAATTTGTTATTTGTTAACATCCAATTTTATTTAGGAGTATATTGTAGAATTTTATTGGATATATGTTCTAAAATATGTATGTCTGTTCGTGTATTAATTCCCGAGCTTGCTTACCTTCCGAAACTCATACGGTGATTTGATTTCATGCAGTGAATATCCCTGAAGATGCCATGTACAATCGCAGGCGAAACGTCGCAAATTAATTCCGATGTTACACGGGCTAAACCCAAAAACCATGATACTCATTTAGGAATTATCTTATACGTACGTGATATTTATTACCAACATCATTATTGCACCTAACTAAATTAATGAATGAAATGTCTCCTACAGTTTTCATTACTCTTTCTGTACTCCGTTAAATGAACTAGAAAATATGCATATGGGTGATTAATCTCGTCCTTTATTTTATTTCAGAACAGACAAACAAAAAATAAAGATATATAAAATGGGATAATAAATGTTTCCAAATTTATTTCGTGTAATAGTGACAACTCAGTGTGGGCGACATACAGTCTGTAATATTAAAGTCGGTTCGGTTTTGCTTTTGGCAACCGATCTTTCGATGCCATTTTTATTAATTCAAACAAGTGTTGAGTTTATTAATTCAAACAAGTGTTGTTTAACGTTTATCAAAATGGTGTAAACAGGATCTGAGAGCCATACAAATGAGAGGAAGGTTTTTGTCTAAACTGTTTGTAGGTGGTATTCAATTAAGCAATGTAAACACGTAAAATTACTGAATGTTGTGTGAGAGGTTAAGAGATAATGTTAAAAGCTACAGATGAATCATAAAGAGGGCGTCATCAGGATATGAAAATTCCCATCTTGGAGAAGATGTATATTTGATCTTATGTACTTATATAGGTTTTTTCAAGTTTGAAACTGAAAAAAATCCAAGTGGAAGTTAATGAATTATACTTTTAAGTCACTCTTAAAGCTTTACTAAGGTGACCATTGTTACTTAACAATTATAGTTAAATAAAAGGTATGGTTAGTTTAACAATAAACGGTACTCTGTTACTAACTGTTATAGTTAACCAGAACCAGATATTGTTACCATCTCATTTGTTACTTAACAAGTGAGATGGCATAACAATGTCATTATAAGAAGAAAATTTGATTCAGTAGCAAATTTAATTAAATAAATATAGAGGGTTTATATATATATATATATATATATATATATATATATATATATATATGTGCACAATTATAATGATTGATCCACCTTTTAATTAATTATTAATGTAATTAAAAAGGAATAAGAAAAGTAAGTACCTTGAACTATTAAGTAGAAAAATATTATCGACAATTAACATGTTTATGCTATAACTATGTTTATGAGTTGGCTATTGTATTTTTGTGCTCGAAATTGGAAATCAATTTTCAAACTCGAATTTTGATTATATCTAGTATACTGGTATATGACGTTGATGACGAATACCCGCTTGTGACAAAAAATTGTAAAAGTTTTATAATGGCTCATATTTCAATATAATATAGTATTAAGAGTACACATGAGTCAGCACGCACTCGCAAGGTCAGGTTGTGGGACGCAGGGGTCTGCGCTCAACATCCGGACTTCGAGCGACTGCTCACTGCGTCTGTTCCATTAATCTGAGGTCTGACTATTTTTTTTTCTTTAATTATATATAATAATTAAGTAGTAAAGACATTTTCAGCTATTATAAAACTCTTGTACTGACATTATTCTCGCGACAACTATGCGGTCTGGCCAATATCTCACATTTTTTTGTACTATAAACAAGTTTAGCGCCAATTTTCGACTATACCGCAACACTTCTAATGGTGCATGTACTAATTAACATACATCAAAGCGCGTCACCGACAAGTGTTCCGCTACTGACTTGACGAGTGAGTGCTGACTCATGTATATCCCTAACACTACATCATATTGAAAAAGGAGCCATTACAAAATTCTAACTAAGATTTTTTCGATGTATGGTTTTTGAATTATACCGACCATATCAAAGCTTCATAACTTTGCATTAAATGTTTGCTCTACTTTTTTAGTAAATTCGTAATTTGAATAATAAATAGTCGTCAAAATATCTAACGCCGACGATTTTTAGGTCAATGGCAAAAGTCTGGTGATTGTTCTAAGTCACGTGGTTTTTGGTATATTTCGCTCAGGGTGGCCGTGTTCTGATATTGACCAGAGTCAATTTCTGATCCTTCAAAAATCGATAAATCTTCAGAGGCAAAAATACTCCAGATCTTAATGATATATTTTTTTAAATGGAACCTTTCATGTATTGCTACTTTTTTTAAGTATTGGAACATTCCATATACATTTAGGAATGCGCGAATTTATCATATCATCTAAATAATACACCAAGCAGGGATGCATATGATATTACCGTTGTGTTGAAAAAGTCTGATTGTGAAAATGTAAATAACTATAGACCTACATATGTGGTAATTGTATTCGCAAAGATGTTTGAGGTTGCACTTAAGTCACAGTTGACTGATTACCTCAAGTCGCGCGCCTTACTCAGCTCAGTTTGGTTTTCGATCTAATGTGTCAACAACATCGGCCATTAATGCTCTAACGGACTTTATCCAAGAGTGCTTTGAGAGTCGCCGATATGGACAGGCATCCTTTTACGATTTGATCAAAGCCTTCGATTGCATCTCACGTGCAATAATAATATCCAAACTTGGTAAATATAATATCCACTCAAGCGCTGCCACCCTCTTGGTTTCCTATTTGTCTGACCGTTGCCAGTATTGCGTGTTTGGGGAGGACAAGTCAGACAGAATTATGGCGTTCCCCAATGCTCAGTACTGACTGACACGGCTGCACTTGAAATTTGACAGTCAGGCAGAACTGGTAGCAAGGGCCATGGAGCCAGGGATCTGTGTAAGCGAATGGTTCACTACTGACTGGCCCTAAATCAGAAAAAAAACACATTTTGCGATTCTCCTTAAGGTTCATGCAGTCAACCCATGAGTAAAGTACCTGGGGATCCATGATGACGCCGGTCTCACTTGCGAATTGTCCGGCTGGCGAGGAAACAGATTGTATTTATCATATGTAGTCTGAGGAGCAATGCCTTTGACCCTGTCCTAAGAACGGCTTATTTTGTATACTTCACTCATACATTTTATATGGCATTTTGTGCTGGGCCATTCTACACATGCATTAGGGATCTTTGCCTTACAAAGAGACATCTTTATGTTCTATATATATATATATATATATATATATATATATATATATATATATATATATATATATATATATATATATATCTATATATATATATATATATATATATATATATATATATATATATATATATATATATATATATATATATATATATATATATATATATATATATATATATATATATATATATATATATATATATATATATATATATATATATATATATATATATATATATATATATATATATATATATATATATATATATATATATATATATATATATATATATATATATATATATATATATATATATATATATATATATATATATATATATATATATATATATATATATATATATATATATATATATATATATATATATATATATATATATATATATATATATATATATATATATATATCTTGTCGTGTGTAAGTAACCCATGTGAAAAACAATATAGCAAAGTACCAAAGCAACAGCGACTACCACTCATATGATACTAGGGGTAAGAATGATCTTATTGCCAAGCATTCTCGAACGGCAAGGGCCAGCGACGGAGAGAATCATTACGGTATAAAATGTTTTAATGCCCTTCCAGATAGGATCAGATCTCTTTTCTCCACTAAATTTAAAGTAATACTAAAAAACTATTTACAGCAGAAAGCAATTTATTTTTTAAAAAATTTCTTAAAAAACAATCTTGAAGTTATCTAGATGCACTCGCTTCCTGTGTATCCTGTAAATTTAAATTATGCACTTTAACTTGTGAATTTAAATTATTTTGTCCTTTTAATATATAACTTCTAAAGGGTGCATAACATCGAAAAAACTATAAAAATGAAAGAATTACAGAACATAATGAGAAATGTGACTTTGTAGTAATTAGTCATAGTATCACGTATACCAAATTTAGTTAGAGAAAATCTAGAAATGTACGAAGTATATCAAAAAACTAAAAATCTATTAATATTTTAACAGCCTGTATCTCAAACACGAAATGTTTGCAAAACCCTGTTTATATATATTTTTGAATTTTATGAGTAAAATCACTTTTAGAGCTCTATCTTTAATTCTCGTTTTAATTAATTTAGTCCCAACTTTTGGGTCGATTCTGCAGAACTAGGGTTTTTACACACTTATATAACTACTTATGACTTATATTCGTTTTCATATTCGATTTTATAGTACGCGCTCACTGTACGGGTATTCAAGTAATTATTTAATTGGGTTTTTTTCTGGCTTTTTAAAAGCCAACACATTTATATTATTATATATTTAATTTTGGTTATTGACATTTTTATTTTATATTCAATGAAAGGTACCTATAAATACATTCCATTTCTCTTCAAATCCAGAGCGTAGGAAATCAATTTGCAGAGCTCTGATAAGTAATTAGCAAAAGTATGTAAAATAACCAGTATTAGGTACGTGATTTTAAAAATCTACTTGGAGTATCAAGTACCTACCAGTATTTTGCTAAACTACTTAATTAATATTAATAAATTTAATTATAAAGTTTTATGTACATCTATTTTAAGTAATAAAATATGTCTAACTATTAAGTACTCTAAGGTATTCAGTATTTATTACATTCTTAAAGTAGATTGATAATACTTAATAATATACTTATAGTATATCTAGGTATTTAGAGTATTTAGACCGATCTTAAATATTGCAATCACAATCAGCTTCACTGTTTTTAAATAATATCTAAATATATATAAGTCTTATTATGCCAGAAATTTTTTCTAAAACACGAGACTATCCCTTATATATTTGACCAACACTCTAAAGTTTTAGTTTTAGAAAAATTTTTTTAAAGAAAATTAAATAAAAAAATGCATTGCATATGACGAAAAAACGCAATGTAGCTACAATGGAAAGTTGATAAAGCATTATGTATTGAAATTTAAGCGTCGAGTTTATAAGGTTTTTTTTTGGGAAAAATATATGTTTGTTCTACTGTTAATATGAATTGTTAAGAAAAGACAGGTAAAAAATAATCAACGTGTAGAGTTTAAGCATGTCAAATAACTAACTTTTCTGCATTATATTTATAGCCTATCTAAACAATTTTATTACAGTTTATATAATGTCTTCTGATGGATATTGAGATGACATTTTCTTATGCAATATTGCCAGATATGATTTCTTAATTATACACTTTTAGGACTATGATATTTATATAGCTTTTCTAGGCACGCCTTGCTACGAGTCCATAGATTTCAAATATATTTGTATTTTAATTTTTATTTAAAACGTTATCATTTAAAATTAACAAATTATTAATAAACATATATTTTAATTCACCGTATAGAGATGTCCCGTATACCTGTTTTGGAGTACCACTGGAGCTCTAATTTTATAAATTCAAAAAAAAAATTAATAATAGGAATAAAAGTAGCAAAAATCTTAAAACATTTAGAGCTATGCGTTCAATACATAAATTGATAATATCGAATAAGTACGATGAAATCAAGGTAACTTTGAATTAATAATTTTTGCAAGGTATTTACATAACATCCTGTATCTTGGAAGCATGATTGGTTCACGATGTCTGTTTCAAGTAACAAATGATAGAACAATGAGAATTCGAAAAGCGCATTTAATTTCATTGATATCTGTACGAGATATTGAATGTGGAATTTAGCTGAACATTTTACTTTATCTGTAGCAATTTCGTGAACATTGCACAGCAGTGGACCTCAAGAGGTAACTATTTAGTTTTAGTTCTTATTTGTTTACACTTTTTTGAGGTAGTAATGATCAAATATAAAGAAAGTAATCGACAATAAAACATTTAAAATTTGAATGTGTATTATAAGCTGGAAACAAATATCAGCTATATTAAATATAGTACTGCATAACTGTTCTGTTTTTGTTGTAGTACAATGTTGTGGTTCTTCACTAAAAGCCGCTCACGCATAACTTATTTAAACAGAGTGAACTGGTTTTGCATTTTAATTGTTACAAAATCCAGTATCCAGGCAGATACACCTATATTTTTATATAACGCTATACATAATCAACAGTATACAGTGTACTAAAGATGCCCTTTGCATTATTTCATAGAAGAGTCAGGACTGATATGAATAACGGGTGGAACTCAATGCAAATTACGTCGTGTTATTTTTCTTTATGCATTTCGTTGTCGGATACTTTTTATAATGGAACATAAATGAACATGGTTGGTAATATTAAATTCTGAACTATTTTTATTTTATAGATAGTAAAATTTATAATTTTTTGAAATCAAATGTGATTTATCGGTGAAATTTCTTACTACCTATATTAATATAAAAAGATTTTTACGAGTTTTAACTTATATCTAGCATTCATTTTCATAAAATACGTAAAGTAAATTGGGTACTTTAGATCATTGTTGAAGTACTTAACTTAACTTTTTAATATTGAAGTACCTACTTTCAAAAAATACCTCACTATTTATAAATACTTAAATACCAAAATTTGAAATTTTAAGTACGAGTAAAAGTACTTTTCTAAATAAATATTGAATACATTGTTCCAAGAAACGATAATTCAAATGTACCTAAGTAAGAAACTGATAAGAGTACTGATTATTTTACTTTAAGTATATTTTTGTATTCAGAACCCGGAAAAAATTATTTCTCGTATTGAAATTTCACATATTTTAAGCTTTTCATGCTCGTTTTAAGCAAAACAGATCAATTTAATAACTTTTTTGCTACTCTATATCTTCAATTTAAAAATACAATCAACATATTGAAAAATAAAACAAATCATATTAAATCTAGGACATTTTTTTTTTAAAAGTGTCATCCTTGTGCTAAAATATGTGATACTTTTACATAACATATTAAATATTTAAAAGAAACAAACTTTTTTAACATGAAGGTCGGAAAAATTTGTATTAAAATTATGTTAAAGTGATTTTGAAGCTTTTATAATTCATTTTGTTTGTAGTGCATTAGAAATACTTAATATTATAATATTTTAAACCACAGTTTCGGAATAGTCAATTGGAACTGTCAATTTCATACCTTAAGCAGAGCTACTTATTTATTTTAAATATTATACGTTAATATAAAAATATATAAGAACAATGCTAAACAATTATATACTTTAAATTGTACAGTACTTACACTCAAGTAAAAATAATAATAATTCCATTATTGAAATTAATTGGACATTTGTCGGATGTGTTTTTATTGTTTTCTCGAAATAAAAATATAAGTGCCAAGCCAGGTTTGATTTTTGAACAAATCTGAACCCCGATCAATCTCTTCCGCCTACAGCTGTTGTGGCGCAAGCTGTCAAGCCATCGCCATTTAGTATTTATTTTTATTTATTTATTTATTTCTGAATACTAGGGATACAATCAGGTAGCAACCCAAAGCAGTATCCATAGAATTACATAACGTATTATACTCGAAATTATAAAAAAAGAAGACAATGCAACAAACTTATAATTACTGGAATGTTTGAGAATAGAGATGTTATCAAATCTGGGATAAAAAGTTTCCTTCCTATTAAACTAAAAGTTTCCAAGTTGCAACTGGTTAAAATGAAAATTTTAGATTCTTATTATTTAATTTACTATGAAATCTCAGTTTTTCATCCTTAATGTCTAATATCTATTTTTTTCATTTTCTCTTCGATTTTTTTTATTTTTTATGATTTATAGCACAAAACATATAGTTGTTATCTTACATCTTTTCATAAAAAATACATTTAAACTTTTATTTAATGGGAAGCTTCGCGCCATTTGAGGTATGACTACAGCATTAGAGCAATTAAAAGGGATCAAAGGCTGATTGATATTTCATATTAAAAGAAATTTTCATTGCACCTAGTTGTCACTATAATATAAATTTTTTTGACTAATTTGAAAGGGGTAAGTAAGTGTTTTATGATTTGACAAGTCTTTCTTTATATATATTTATTCAACGGTGAAGAGTAATACTGAAAATTTCCAAATATATTATTTTATCACCTATACGATACGAAAGATTTGTTTTTTCCGTTCCGTAGCCTTAGATAATTTTATTTAGAAATTATTATCGATATCTACATTATATAGTAGGCACCAACTTGCATATCGTAATTCGAAAGTATTTTAAAGGTATTCATACATTAAAAATTGTTAGCAATCACGAGGACATAGTGGTTTTGAATAGATTTAGGTAGCAGATTTAATGTTCTAAATTTTTAAATAGAGAAAAATTAGTTGAGTATATCTTGTTAGTCTAATGTCATATTTTAACTGAAAATATTTTCTCTTCAACAGCCTATAAGTTTTATTTTAATATTTATTAAGAATAACTTACTATCAGGCTACAGTAAAATATTACAATATGCCATACATACAAGGCTACCCAACTAAAAGGAAAGACCCTGAATTCTACGAAAACTATTTTTTTTTTGAAAAGTGCTTTGTCTGTTAGTTCTTTATTTTTTGTCCATTTCCGTATTCCTCGCAAAGTGTCTTATCTTGCAACATACTTTATGTTCAAAATCAAAATATTCCCTTTTAGTTCGAAAGTCCTGGATTTTTGTTTGTAAGCCGTAATGCATATTGTATTTTGTTTCAGAACAAAACTTATTTCATTCAAATATGCGTTTTTCTGATGTGAGGAAATGAAAATCTTTATTTTGGTCTCGTTATGTTTCAAAAGTAGATTATCACTAGTTTATTCTAAAAATCGACCATTTAAATCTGAGTAAATTTCTTTCTCAAACCATGCCTATACTACCTAATTAAAAAACGGGACAATTTAACACAAAAATATGTTACATTCGTTCTAAATTATTGATACCATAAGGTAAGTCTCATTGTTATTTGGTTTAAAATGACCCCCGCTTGAGTAAAGCATATATAACTGTTAATCTTTGAAAACGCATCGTTTTGGTATAATTAGTTATCTCTCATAGCTAAATTGATAACACTGAAAATATGATATGATAGAACTGAATATATATCGTTTTGAGTATGTATATACAAAAGCTAAGATTTGCTCAAATTGAAGATTAATGCATCAAATAAAGTAAATATTTTTCCATATACCTCATATCTGTCATATTGATTACCTAACGCGGTTAAACTTAGAAAGAAATAACTTTTCTTATATTAACTTTTTCTAGTCCATTGGATGACATCAACTGAACGTCAAACTCTGACATTTGTATTCAAACGGGAAGTGGACACCCGACTAAACCGGAAAATTAAGTCAACTAACACATTTTAAAAACTCAAGATAGAGAAATGCAAGAGTTAATTTTAAGCTTAATAGATTGGGCGATAGAGGGCTCTAAAAGACCTACTAAGTTTTGAGATGCCATTTTCTTGAAAACAGGACATGTAACACATGTAACAAAACATGACGTCATATTTCTACACAGATGACGTCACAATCAAACGTTATCACCAAAAGGTAGGGTAGAACGGCTTTTTTCAAATTATATTGTATTGTAGGGTTTTTCCACCCCCTATAGTACAATTTCTACTGGGATAGCAGTTGACGGAAAGAGTTTTAAACAGGAAGAACAACATTTTTCGTTTTTTACCGGTAAATGGTTTATAGGTAACTAAATGTTAGAGGAGAATAGAGCAACTTATGTGAACAAATGTGCCTAAAATGGACCTTTCGGATAATAAATAAATAAAGCGCGATATATATGTTATAATTGGCAACTTTCTTTATAAAACAGAACCTTAAGTTATTTCAAATTTTTATATGTATGTACAATTTTAGAATTCTGCTTTGTAAATAGAGGAGATAGTTTTAAATAACATTCCATTAAGCGTTTTTGATAGTAGATTTGTCAGGCGGAATAAAAATATTAATAATTACCTATATTTTTTGTTTAGGCTTACAGGTGATGTGATTTTATGTACAAAATTCTAAGAACCCTCATTTCTTAATTGGCCAAAACCATAAAAACCATTCTATATTATTGTTATTACAGTTACTCTTTCAGTGGATAATTCGTATGATAGTCACATGTAGGTATAACTACTAGGTAGGTGATGAAATTCCCAGCTACTATACGTAAAAATTTAAAATCTGAGGAAATAATCTACCCCTTCCCTTCAATTATGGGACCTACCTATCTGAAAATTTCTATCTACAATGTCAAAATATAAAAAAATGCCCTTGTTATTTTATTTACATATGGAATAAAGATCGGTGATTCATAATGGAACATAAATACACAATTTACCTCTTGCCACACAATTTCACATCAAAGTTGTTACAGCGATAAATATTATTTGCACCTCATCTTTAACCTTCTAATTAATTTTCTCTACAAACTGTCGATAGTATTTCAACAGATAAAAAACACAAACTAAGTTCTAGGCCGATAACTTACAATTAAAATAATACAGCTATGAAGATTAATTTTGCACCGAAGAAAGTTATCCCATCGAGATAAAAATAGGGTTTTGCTTATTTTTTTAATGTAACAGTGACGCAAATAGACAGATTTTTTTTAACTGCCAACTAACGAGACTCGCCATTGTGTATCCGCCGGTGTTTTAAAATAAAAATTTGTTCTTGTCATGTCAGTCGTTGCTAAAATGAAAGCTTTAAATTTTGTGCTCGACAAAGCATATTGCGTAGATGATTTCTACTTAGAGCCAATGTTAAAATTTCAACGACGAATAGTGATTAAAAAGCAACAAGTGTTTTAGCAAAATATGTCTAGAAATAAACAATTTTACAAAACCAAAAATACCTTTAGGAGAGAGTAGATAAATTGGACATAAGCTTCAATTTTAGCTTGGTATGAACTATATAATAACAGGTAGTCTTAATTAAAATGCATGTATAAATACCGAAAATTTCCCACTTTAATGTTTGATATTGCTACTCATCAAAATATATTTCTGTTGTCTGCACTTTACGGAATACAAACTCTTTGTATCAGTTGTATCTATTTTTACTTTTTGTATTATTTTTTAAATCTAAGCTAATCTGCCTAGATTGGTTTCAAATACACAAAAACAATAAAAAAATATCCTTCAAGCAAAAAAAAACAAACATCTTTCTACTTTCACTTTTAATCGAATTTTTTTTATACCTACTATTAAGGATTTATATAGTTTTTCTTTTCGGATAATTTTGACAAATGTATTTATTGTATTAAAATAATTGTTGATGCGAAAATAAAGTCTGTTATATTTTCTTTGTTGTTTTATAAGGCCTATTTTGAGTAACAAATAAAACATAAGCTGAGTAAAAGTTCACCGACTACGCTGGCAGTTTTATTTTGAGCGTCATTTATTTGCATTCAGGCTAATTCCTAATAACCTAGAATATTTCGCAGGATGATTGCTTACTATGGAAATGTCATATTCCTACATGTTTATTCTTCACAACAGTTTTTTTTAGATACAGGATGATATATAATATATACTTAATAAGGATTCTTTTTTAGGAAATATAAAAATTTTGATCGTTAATCGTTTGTGGAAATAATCGCAATTATTTTTTTTTTGACAAAAACACAGTTAACATAAAACGGAAGCTCTCCCGGCTTTTGTGAATTAAGGAATGGTAGACCTTTACTTCGATTGAACTCGTATGTAAAGGTACCTACAAGGGATCTACAAGATGAGAACCCTGAAGCTCGAACAGATTTATGTGGGCTTTACAACCCGACTTGTGATCATGATGTGTTAAGATTAGTTCTCACGTGTAATGTAGATCTGTATCTCTATTGAAATTTTTTGTATGCTCTCGTTCACAGAATCGTCGAAACGACGCTACAATGGTTTCTTTATGCTGGTGTTCAGCTACACCAGATTGAACAATTTGTTTTTTTTTTAATACATCGTTTGTATTCGGCAAGTCTAGTTGGTATTGAGCGTCCTGTTTCCCCAAAATAAAAATATTCACATAATCAATGAATTTTATGTATTTATACTTCTTATATTTGAAAAGTATAACATCTTTCCGAGATCGCAACCATCGTTCAATCTTCTTATGAACATTGATGAAATGATTGCAGTGGCGTATTTAAGGCGATAGAGTTGGGACTTAAAACCCACCCCAGAGCCTCTAGTATTTAACCTTAAATGATATAAATATTATAAAATTGGGACCTTTTTTCCGGGATTGGCGGGCAAACCTCCCCCCCCCCCCAGAGCCAGAGTGTTAGTATATTTTAGATTCATAAAAATAAAATAAGGACCTTTTTTTTCGTTGTTAAAATTTCATCGCCTCAAACCCCCTCCCCCCCCAGAAGCAAATTCTATATACGCCACTGGATTGTCAATATGTGGGACCATCAAAGTTATCGCCCTTTTTTATAGGTATTTAACTTATAAGTAAGGAAGAACAACACAAACTATCGGTGAACGAAACTGCGTAGGCCGAGCATATTGATATAATATTTAATATAAAATAATTAATATTGTATATCTAATTATTTCAGCAAATAAATCTAGAAAGAAAAATCCTTTCATTTAATTCATTCTAAATTTAATATTCTAGTCTTATTGACCAAGGTGTTCCAGAAATACGAAAGAATGTTCCTGATTATGTGGCCAAACAGCAAAGGTATCATCTACATATCTGCCAAATCTTTTGGTTATAGTAAAGACTATGTTAAATATTATTCTCAAAGGCATCTGTAAAGATATTCGCTATCACAGTTGACAGAGGAGATTGCGCCTTTAAAATGTGCTCATAAAAAGTTACGTAAAAAATTAAATACGCGTACGTAAGACAAGCTTCAACCAGGTCTATAAGAGTAGTAAAGTAAATCGTATCAGAAATGCATTGTACTTCAGGCATTGGTGTTTAAAATCAAACTTTAGCTACTGCGATCAGTGTGTTAAATAGTATTTTAGGTATGATCCTAGAAAAAATATTTTATTGCCAAAAACAAATAAGACTACATACTTAATCAAAATAGAACATTTCATTTATAGGCCAAAAAAGTTTTAAGTTTAATTTTGATTATTGAGTAAATACATAGACAGGGCACATATTTTTCTGAAATCTTATTTTTTTTCTTTTCGTCTAAATTTACTCCGCATTCTGCTACGTCGAGCTCTCAAGATTGCCGTCAAGTGGGGTTATACGCATACACGTTAAAACCGTTATCAGTACAATATAGTCTCATTAGTTTATAAGCCAAATTCAAATTTTTGAAAAATAACTTTTCAGTTGAGATGCCAAGTCTAATGACCGTTTATGTTATTATTTTATAATTTATAATTATAATTATGTTTTCAGACCGAACTAAACTAATATTCCATTAATAAGCCAATTCGATATGAAAATTGGGAAAACATAATTTTTAGAATGTTTTTAGATGAGTAGCTGGATAGCTAATATAACGAGTAATTTATCTAAAATAAGAGCCACGGCTTGAAAATCTATGTATAAAAATGTTGGAAAAAAATAAATTATAGTACATGGTCAACAAAGAGGTATACGTTTTTTTTTCTGCAAAATAATTTTCGAATGTTGTTTGTAGTAAAGAAAATAAGTGATACGCGCGCGCTTGGAAAAATATAACAGAAGAATGTTTTGCTCTAATGTAAAATTAAAATGCGTTTTATGTATAAAATAGGTACCTGTAAATTGCAATAATGCATTTACCTAAAAAATAAAAAAAAATGTACATTTTTATACTTGTCTCTGTTTGGCATTTATAATCATGCTAGTATGAAAGTTAACTGGATTTCATAAGGGGCTATGTAAATAACGAACTGTTCCTTTACCTAATACTGAAACGCTGTTTATGTCCCATCATAGCTGCCCACTAAGGCTGGTGCATGTAGTATGTATTACATTTATTATACATATTATGGTATAGTAAGTTATAAGTTTTTCACATAATTTCTAACACACTATTTTTTAGGTATACTAAATATATCGGGAACGAATGACAAAGAACTGTTTATATTTTTAAGTATAACCCAGTATACTGGATGATCATTCAGTGGGTCTCTGGCAACCGAAAAAATTGACAAAAACTCTGCCGGAAGAGGCAATTTGTTCTTATTGATTCTACCATGAATACGGAAATCATATTACCTTTTGCAGAATTTTTTTATAGTTTTCTTGATTGTCTTTTTATTAAAAGTGGTTCTATTTAACAAGGGATTATGGATTCTTCATGAAATTTTCCCTCCGTAACGAATCATTTTATTTACCAAAGAAGGTGAAGATGTATATGGTTTTGCCACATTACTGCATGTTGTTATATAAACAATTTTTTCACTTTAAGAAAGGGAGTAATATTACTACCCTCCACTATGATTTGTAATATGTAATTATAGGAAGTGCTAATTATTAAACAAGTTTGGGCTAATAAAAAGGTTAGAATAAAAAAATCGAAATGACTGAAACGACTACAAAATACAACTTTTTCAATATTGCTAGCGGTATTTGTTTCGTCATAAACAGACCAACAAACTATCAACGTAATGTTGTTTTTAATGTTGTATGTATTATATAATTTTTCAAATAATTTTTATTTTTTATTTAGGGCCCATAATGAAATTTTGCACTTACAGTTAAGCATGGTAATGATAGCTGGTTTCTATAGATCCCATTCCTTTAGTCTTCAAAACAAATAAAATAACATGTGTTTCATTATTTTTAAAAATTCATCTTCTAAGAGGATGAACGGGGTGGTAAAGTTTGTACGGAACACATTTATTTTGTCGTACCTAGAGATTTGAAGCTTTACAAGTGTATGTAATTCGGATAACAATAAGATATTTTAATACCATCGAGCTGATATGATCATGACAAAAGCATATTTTGTAATTTTTACTTCCCTTTTAAGAGGGAAATATTGTAGTCGTGAAAAAAATGACCCTCCAAGATTTTTAAGATCTTCACTTTTCAGGGTCGAGGCATAGCTAAAAAACTACTTATCCGATTGACTTCAAATTTTGGTCAAAAATTAATGATCACATAGAAATGTCCTGGTAACATTTTAGTAAAAATCCAATGTGACGAAACAAAATGGCGGCCAAGTGAAATGTTAAAAAACTACTTATTCAATTTATCTCAAATTTTGCGCGAACATCAAGTATTATGTTGTAACTAACTAGTGAAATTTTGGTATGAATCCAAGATGGTGGAATAAAATGGCGGCATAATAAATTATTTGAAAAATTACGTATTTCAAATTGGGTGCCATAACTAATTGTAGTATAGGGATCAACTAGTACATCTGTGTTACTAATTCAAGATGGCGAAACAAAATGGCCACCAAATAAAATGTTTGTAATCGTGAAAAAAATCAGCCTGTCAGGTTTTACAGATGCCAAAAAATAAGTTTTATCCATCCCGTCGGTCCGCCTGTCTGTCTGTCAGTTTGCGACATAGCTTAAAATCTATTTACCAGAGTGAGTTCAGATCTTAATCAAAAATTAAGGGTCATATGGAGATGACCTGGTAATATGTTTGTAAAAATGCAATATGGCCGAACAATATAAAAAACTATTTATCCAATTTACTTCAATTTTTGTACAAACATAAAGTATTACATAAGAATGAACTGGTAACATTTTGATATGAATCCAAGATAGCAAAACAAAATAACGGCCTAATAAAATATTTAAAAAATTAGCCTGAAAATACTACTTATTAAGTTAATTTCATTTTTTCTGCAAGAATTAAGTGAAGATAGATATGAACTGGTAAAGTTGTGCGTGTGAGCAAAATTGATGCCAAGTAAAATTTTAAAAATGTCTTGTTCAATTGACTTTAAATTTTATAAATAAATGTGAAAATGGGGATAAATTTCTAAAAAAATTCAACATGACCTATCAAAAAGGCGGTATGTGACAATGAAAAAACTACTTATCGAATTTATTTTAAATTATGCCCAAAAGTCAAGTTTGGCATAAGTACAAAGAAACTGGTAGAATATTGGTAGGAATCCAATGTGACGGAACAAAATGGCGCCTAACAAAAATATTTGTCAAGACAGTATATGTATACTGTGACTGTTTACTGAAACTAAATTTGGTCACACTTCACTATTCCTAAGAAAAAAAACATCATAATGAAGGAACTTGCGGGTATAGTCGAATGCGGTCTTATCGTGTGGGTCCAAAGGTCACCAACATTATGAATCAAATCAGAAAACACAGTGAATACCAAAATATTGTCTGATTCTTTTATCAAACTATTAAATCTCGATGGGCTATTTACACATATACAGGAAGAAAGAAAATAGTTTTTCATATTACGCAATATTATTAAGATTGCCACTTAATATTATTTTATATATTAAATGCCCAGGGACTAAATAAGAAAATTCGCTAAACATATATTTGGTTATAAATTTTTGGTTGGCAAAAACAAAAATACACAAAATGGCAAGCGCCTTAATAAAGTCGGAAGGCGGTTCGAATTAGTGGAACAATCAGGATACGTTCTGTTTATACAGCCACTTAATGAAATGAGAATTTTTTTATCAATCACCAAAAATTATGAGCCCGCTTGACCTAAAAATCTACCCACTTATACAGTGTCATTTATTTAAATGCGGGCCACCCTGTGCAAAGAAAACTTGTTTTTTTTTGTATTGTGATAACAAAAAAATTTTATTTTGCAAAAATATTATACACTTTTGTTAAAAACACAAGATAATTAGTAATTACTTCCCTCGTGAGATTTTTTCAGATCTTTACGTTTGAGGGTCCCTAGATGCAGAAAAACATGTTTTCTCAATTCCGTCTGTCTGTAGTTATGGCTGTCCGTCAGTCTGTTTGTTCGCGGCATAGCTAAAAAACTACTTATGCGATTTCTTCACATTTCAGTCTAAAATTAAGGGCTATGCATGCGAAAAATATAGGCTATATATATATATATATATATATATATATATATATATATATATATATATATATATATATATATATATATATAGTCATACAGTTATTTATAGAAGGCTTCATCGTGGATTGGAGGGAACTTCTAGAGGCAAAAGCAAACTTCGTCTTTATAGAGCGTTTGTCTACTGACCAGTAACGAAATCTTAAAGACGCATGTTATCTTTTAACAGAGGGTTTCTGGTATGACCCGGTAGTCCGTATTAAGGTTAGTCTTATTGCAAGTATGACAAAATTTACACCAGCGAATTGTTAGTATCTTAATTATAAATAATATAAATAAAGTATGACAATTAACTGTTAAACGGTTATAAATGTTACAGGAGGAAATACCCGCAATTAGTAAAAAGTTACCTCCAAGACAGAAAAACTTCATTTGAATTTAAACACGCACATCTTAATTTGTTCTATATTAGTGACTAACACAACTGGGGATGTGTTAGTTAAGAACATATAACCTAACGGGAGGCTTACGGGTTTTTGTATTACAAATAACTAAATTTTTTCTAATTTACATACACTCACAATTTTCTTTTTCCCCGTATATCAAAAAAAAAAAAAAAATATATATATATATATATATATATATATATATATATATATATATATAAATATATAATATATATATATATATATATATATATATATATATATATATATATATATATATATATATATATATATATATATATAGCCTGTATTTTTCGTTAGCCCCCTTTTGACTATAGTCAAAAGCAGTGTTTTCGTGCGGGTCATACGATTTATTAACGACAAACTTTTTAAGTTTGTTTTTCTTTTATTACGAGTAATGATATCCTCCGCATAAAATCCGGAAGATGAATTAGATCGACCTATGATATTTGCATATGAAAAAACATGTAAATACCAGCAGTTGCAAAAATCTTTGAGCGATGTCACTTCAAAGTCAAATTGACAAGTCAGTGACAAAACGAGTAATAGCAAACAATTTTCGGGTTTTTTGCATCCACAAGCGAAAAAAATGGTATTAAATCTAATAAAATATTACGAAAATGAAAATTCACCGGCCAATATCCAGGAGACAGTAGCAAAAGCTCTGGGAATCGGTAGGATTAGGACTGTGCAGAAAATTGTGCACGAAAAAAAGCATAATTTACTACCGAAGAAGATTAAAAAATATACACGAAAAAAACCAAAGACAGAAGACTTAAGTGACAATGTAAAAATAGATGTTCGTAATGCAATTTAAGATTTATACACATCAAAAACTAATACAACCCTTCAAGTTTTGAAAGAAGCTTTAAAAAATCGAGGCATATTGGAAATTGGACTAAAATCGTTGTCAAAATGAATAAAAATGTTGGGTTTTCGATATAAAAAGGACTGTAATCGAAGATTTTTATGCGAGTTGCCACATATAGCAAGTTAGCGTTGTGGTTCGAAATCTTGGCAGGACGAGTCTGTAAAAGTGTCAAGAGAAAAAGGGATGTGGGACGGGAAAACGGTTCATCATTTTGCATGCAGGTTCTTCAACAGGATTTCTTCCAGGTGCAAGTTTACTGTTTTCTTTAACATCCAAAAGTTATAGACTACCATGATAATATGAACTGTGAACTGTTTGAAAAGTGGTTAATAGAACAACTGATTCCAAATTTAGATGCTCCATCTTTAATCATTCTGGACAATGCATCTTATCATTCAAGAATCTTAAATAAACAACCTACTTCATCCTGGAAGAAAAGTGATATTTATGACTGGCTAATAAAACAAAATCCTTTACCCAATATGCTGAAACTAAAACTTCTTTTAATGTCAAAATCTATTAAAAAACCAACAATATATGCCGTAGATGAAATATTACGGGAAAATGGACATGAGGTTTTACGACTGCTGCCATACCATTGCCAATTTAACGCAATAGAATTAATATGGGCTGGGGCAAAATCACATTACGAAAAACACGTGAACGATGGTCTTACATCAGATGAAGTGATTGTTTGGCAAGATTCATTAAATTATATTACGCCGGAGACTGGAAAAAATCTGTGGAACATACGCAGAAATTAATATGGGATTGGTGGAATCGAGAACGAGTTCTAAATGTTGAAATAGCACTAATGATCATTGCGCCATTTGAGGACTACTCAGAAGATGAGGACTTTTTAGGTGATGATGATATTTTTTAGTCTATAGTATTAAAAAGTTTCTGAAGGATTATATTAGTCTTTGACGTGTATGAATCATAAATTGCATTATAAATATCCATTTTTTCATTGTAACTTAAGTCTTTTGCCTTTGGATTTTTTCGTGTACATTTCTTAATCTTCTTCGGAAGCAAATTATGTTTTTTTTCATGCACAAGTTTCTGTACATTCCTTATACCGATTCTCAGAGCTTTTGCCACTGGCTCCTGGATATTAGCCAGTGAATTTTAATTTAAACATTTTTTTATTAGATTTGACATCATTTTTTTGCCTACTTTTATAGTACATTTATAATTTTGTAGGAAATAAATAAATAACTATAAAATACTTGTTCCAATTTTAAAGCGTGTTTAAAATAAGTAAACTTTTTTGACTAATTATAAGACAAAATTTGATTAAAAATCGGTAAAATCGCTGTACCAGAAACTTGGGGCTAACGAAAAATACAGGCTATATATATACATATATTTATTATATGGAGTTTCTGGACCAATTGATTTATATTCTTAGGAGATTTTCTTGGGTTTTTGGTCTGAAATATCTTTTTGAAAAATAAAACTTGTTTATTCTTCGGAAATCATTTTAATTTGTCTTTTTTTTCCTTTTTTTCCCAAACGTTTCGGCAACATGCCTTCATCCGTGGATTCTAATACAGGTCACTAAAACTAACAAACAATGCTGTTTTGGGTTCTTACTTATAAACATGTCTACTTTTTTCTTTTTTTTTGTTTTGTGTAAGAGGATAAAAATGTTCTTTTATATACATATACATCCATACACAAGTACACCCCTGCACAGATATATACATTTTTAGTTATAGTATAATTATATATCCAATTTGAACGTTTTGTTTTAAAAATAAAAAAAGTAATATTAATTAGGTTATACGTGTTTATTAAATTTCTGTATATATGTATATATCTGTGCAGGGGTGTACTTATGTATGGATGTATTTGTATATAAAAGAACATTTTTATCCTCTTACACAAAACAAAAAAAAAAGAAAAAAGTAGACATGTTTATAAGTAAGAACCCAAAACAGCATTTTTTGTTAGTTTTAGTGACCTGTATTAGAATCCACAGATGAAGGCATGTTGCCGAAACGTTTGGGAAAAAAGAAAAAAAAAACAAATTAAAATGATTTCCGAAGAATAAACAAGTTTTATTTTTCAAAAAGATATTTCAGACCAAAAACCCAAGAAAATCTCCTAAGTATATACATATATATATATATATATATATATATATATATATATATATATATATATATGTAGCCTGTATTTTTCGCATGCATGGCCCTTAATTTTAGACTGAAATTTGAAAAAATCGGATAAGCAGTTTTTTAGCTATGCTGCGAACAGACACACTGACCGACGGAATTGAGAAAACATGTTTTCCGTCATCTAGGGACCCTTAAACGTAAAGATCTGAAAAAATGTCACGAGGGAAGTAATAACTAATTATCTTGTGATTTAATAAAAGTGTATAATACTTTTGCAAAATAAAATTTTTTTGTTATCACAATACAAAAAAAAACAAGTTTTCTTTGCACAGGGGTGGCCTGCATTTAAATAAATGACACTGTATAAGTGGTTTGATTTTAAGCGGGGCTCATAATTTTTGGTGATTGATAAAAAAATCTCACTTTCATTAAGTGGTTGTATAAACAGAACATATCCTGATTGTTCCACTGATTCGAACTGCCTTCCGACTTTATTATGGCGTTTGCCATTTTGTGTAGTTTTGTTTTTGCCAACCAAATACATATTTAGCGAATTTTCTTATTTAGTCCCTCGGCATTTAATATATAAAATAATATTAAGTGGCTATCTTAATAATATTGCCTAATATAATAAAAAAAACTATTTTCTTTCTCCCTGTATATTTGTAAATAGCCCATCGAGATTTAAAAGCTCGATAAAAGAATCACACAACATTTTGGTATTCACTGTGTTTTCTGATTTGATTCATAATGTTGGTGACCTTTGGACCCGCACGATAAGACCGCATTCGACTATATAAAGGAAATTTACCGATTTTTTAAATTATAACTAGCTTGCAAAAGCAGACCTCTACATACGAGTGTTTAATTGCAAATTAGTAACCCTAGGGGACCTAGAAATTTGAAATTTGAAGGAAATATTCATAAAGTACCTTAGGGGTGCACTAAGGAGAGATTTTACGAAATTACATTCATTCAATGGGGGTGAAAGGGGATGGTAACGTTTGTATGAAGAAAAACATTTTTCTTAATAACGGCGATGACATTTTGTAAACATAGTCTTCAAAACCAAATAAAATAACATGTTTCATTATTTTAAAAAATTCATCTTGTAAGAGAGGAACGGCGGTGGCAAAATTTGTATGGTGAAGCATTAATTTTGTTGTATAGATTTGAAACTTAGCAAGCGTACGTAACTCGAATGACCATACAATAATTTGATACCATCGGGCTGATCTGGTAATAACAAAAACATGTTTTGTAGTTTTTTTAAACTATGATGTATTTCTTTTTAATTATGATGAGCATTTGTTGGAATTGCTTCTAGATGGCAAAAGCAATTATCTACAAACGACTGTTGAGTAATTGCAAATTAGTAATCCTTCAATCAAAATCGTATTGGGTCACACGATGTATTGACCAATCATAACGTAACATATTCTGCGAGCCGTTCAGTTCTCTGACCGCCCGTCAATCAGCCTGATATACCGGAATATTAGCAAAGTTTTTATTTATTAATATTTCTTTGGATACGGCTTAAGGATGACTTTATTGGTAAACCTGGTGCCAACCCGAGACTGATCCACCTAACGGTATCAAATATTGAATATAAGAGGAGGTTTTTTTTTCTCCTGTTTAGCTCATTATTTTATTATACAGGGTTATTCACGGTGAGTAGCCTATTAAACGTTTATGGAGAACCGATTTACGGATCGTTTTAAAATTTTAGTTACAAATGTAATCAATTATGATCTATCTTCCTAAAGTATTTTCAGTTCCGCGGTCTTGCCGCTTCTATCCGAAACGGGTGGCAACATCGGATCTACGTTAATTTCTGGCTAACTTTCGTAAATATCTTCCTATACCTATCTGCAGTCGTTCTTGAGATATTAATTAATTTAAATTTTTTTAACAGAAACAGGGCTTTCAAAAAGCCTTAATATTTCCATGCTCTATAACAATCTGAAGTTGGAATTCTGGTTTCGATTCGGCAATGCCCGTAAATATTTATATTTTTCGCCATAATAATACCAAAGCTTACAGGGTGATCCAGAAGTATAAGTTTGTTAGTAACTTATAAAAGTGGCCTAATATGAAATGTTTTAAACGGGACACCCTGAGTGTAACTACTGATTTGAAATAACGATAAATGTAGCTCTTCAAATATGTGTAGGTTCCCTATACCCAACTCATCAAGTTTTCGATTTATAAGCATTTTTTATGACTTCTCATAAAACATGTAAGGCTAAACGAGTTCGGTAGTAGGTGGTTATGGCAGCATCGTTATTTTAAATGGAACACTCTGCATATTTTTCAATTTTCAGAATCTGCTAAAATAAAATAAAATAAAATTCCGCTAAAAAAGATTAAATTAATTAATATCTCAAGAACGGTACAGACAGGTATGGGAAGATATTTACTAAGTTAGTCAAAAATGAACGTAGATTCTGAAAATTGAAAAATATACAGGGTGTTCCATTTAAAATAACGATGTTCCCACCCGTTTTGGGTAGAAGCGGCAACACCGAGGAACTGAAGAGATTTTTGAAACATAGATCATTTTAAAACGATCCGTAAATCCGTTCTCCATAAACGTCTACTAGGCCACTAACCGTGAATAACCCTGTAGATACAATATTTTACATCACCCCCAAAAAAGGTCCTAACCAGGGCTAACCAAAACACAATCTGATTTTTAAAACACAATATTTATATTACCTCATCATATCTATGCGTACGAATTCGCTGGCAAAAACTAGTTAATATACAAATACAAATATACAAAAAATAAATCTTTCAAAATTAATTATGTTTTGGAAATGCTGGGAAGTTTTACTTTATATTATAAACAGTGACAATGTAAGAGCCAAGGACTTAGAGTTTATGTGTACATTTACTTAAATTTGATGTGTACATTTTGTTTAAAATTTCTGGATTGTTTTCATAAACCTAGGCAATATTTAAAAACGAATTATTTGTTTAATGCTACATTCAATATTATCTTAAGAAAAATGGATAATTCGGCATTGCTTTGAAACAATGAGTTTGAATTTCTTACTTAGTCTAATATATCCTTACAGGAAACCAAAAAGAATACAATATATTTTTCAACTATTTTTCAACTGAAGCATTACGCAGCAACTATGTCACAGCTGAACGAAATTAAGTGGCGGAGAACCAGAATTATGTAAGGTGCGGCATCAAGTCGAGTGTTACCGGATAACAATAAACCATTCGCGTTCTAAATTGTTGGAGCGCCAGATGTTTGTTAGATCAAAATGCACTAGTATTTTCGTTTATAGCGATTGATGCATATTTATTAGATTTGGTTTTGGTGTTTTACTTCTATCGCATAAAAAGAGGATTTTAAATCATGAAAAATTACCCTCCGATTTCAGTTCGTGAAATTAGTGAAAATAGAAACGGAATACCAACAGAATTTTCATAATTTTCAAACTAATTTAAATTAAAACTGGCTAATCAACTTTGATGTGCTTTTCGGATTTTAAAATCCTGAATCGTAAGAATTTACGGTAAAGTTAGTTTTTATTACTCCTATTTATATAATATTTAATTATGAAAACCTACCTTAATTTTTTTGTGTTATTTCGAATTGTAAATTATATATCCATTATTTAGAAACTATACACACTTTCTAGTAATTAATGACGTCGTATGTTTAGATTAGAATGCACATATAAATACCGCCATTTCTAATTAGTCGCCAGTCTAAGTCTGTACTTCGTCGTGTAAACTTATATTCGTAATATTTAAGAAAGTTGTAATTTTGGAATTCGATCGAATAAATTCATTTTAAATAGTAATAAATGTTTTTTAAAAACGGTCTTTCCTGAAAATTACACGTAAATGGCGCAGTCGTTGTAGGATCCTCAAAGTTCCAGATTTTCACTATCCAGAAGTCTTGCTTTCGCTGCAACAAGAATTTCTACGAGTGGAGGTCCAGATCTTCAGTTTCAACTGTCAATTGAGGATACAAGAACATCATAAGTCTCCAAGAAGCATTTTTGTAAGTTACCTTTCTTTCCTAAAGTGCTATTATAATTTTGTGAATTGGTGTTCTTTAAACTATTAAGTCCTTTTGTAAATTTTCACCCGTAAAATTTTCAAGTTTATTTACGTTCTTTTGGAAAATTTTCATACGAAAAATTTTCAAGCTTTAGATTTTTAGAAATCCTCATACCAAAAAGTTCTTTTTGCGAGTGTTAAATTTTCATAAATAGAAATTTCTAATTCTATTAACCTTATTTTAATATTTCATACAAAACTTTAATTTTATGAATCTTGGCTCAATCTTAGAAGATCTCCAGAATTTTAGTTTGACAGACAATAAAATGGCTGAAAGTTTAAGAGCAACTGTCCAACTCTTAAAATCTTTTAATGGTAACCCCGATCATTTAGAATATTTTATACACGCAATAGACGAATTTTATACACGTTATTATACTGGTGATGAATCACAGAAAGAATTTGTTTTACTTTCCATAAAATCCAAATTAATCGATCAAGCCGGAAACTTTCTTATGAGTCGACCCGATTTAACAACATGGACAGATATTAAAAATGCTTTAAGACAAAAATTCGGCGACCCCATTTCTAGACAGAACTTAACAAACCAATTAACCTTTTGTGCAAAATACAAAAACGAATCTCTCTTAGAATTTATTGATAGACTTAAAATTTTAGTACATAGAATAACCTCTAAATTACACTCAGAACATTTGTCACAGGTAGTAAAAAATGCCTTTATTGAACAAGCGGAACAAACGGCAGTTCAAGTCCGTATGGCAAATGTGCCCTCTGAACTAAAAACCATTTTGTTAATTCATAACCCTGCAAATTTAAGTTTAGCTACTAGCCATGTTATGAATTTTACAATGTTAGAAAATCAAATTAACTTTAGGCCTAACCCAAATAATAATAATAATAATATTCCCCAAAGACAGATACAAAAAACGCCTAACTTCTTTAAGTCAAATCTATTTCAACAAATGCCAAATAATTTTCCTTCCCCAAATAGCAATTTTCGCCCTCAGCAAACGCAATTCCCTAGCCAACCTATAAATGTTCAACCTCGCAGGCCATTCCCGCAACAAAGATTCCCGACTAATTCGCAAGTTTTTGGAAAACCAAAAAATGTTTTTGCACATCAAAATTCAAATAAAAACTCAAGCCAACCTACACCAATGTCCGGAGTTAGTGTCCAACAAAAACATTTTAGGCCGAATAATTCAGGTCCACAACAAAACCAATTTTCTCAAGTGCCTAACAATAATTTCCAAAGACCAACAAACTCCGCTTCACAAAACTTTTGGCAGAAAAATCCCTATGCTAACCCCTTACGATTTCAGGAAATCACTTATATGAATGATTATCCCGAACCAGAATCCGAATATTTTGACAATTCAGATCTTTACAATCCTGATAACGTAGATGATATAGAATATAATTACAGCCAGTTTTCTAATGACCATGAAAATTGCGAGGAACAGACCTTAGAGGAAAATGAAAATTTTCCATCGGAGGCCTCTGGAATAGACCATCCAGTTTAACTTTAAATAGCTTTCAAATTAATGCCCTTCATATATCGAAATAAAAAACCCCCCTTGTAAATTTCTAATAGATACAGGTAGTCACACCTCCCTAATTAGACCAGCTATTGCAGAAAAATATTTTGCAAATAAAATAAGAAATTCCAAACACACCCTAGTTACATGTATGGGAAAGCAAACAACACAAAGTAAAGCTGAAATAAATATTTTATCAGACTTTGGTATTTCCCAACCACTTGAATATATACTCTACAACTTTCATGATTATTTCGATGGCATAATAGGCATTAGAGATTTGAAAAAACTACAACTGAATATAGACTTAATGAACCAATCGCTATATAATAACAAATATACCATACCTTTTTATTTTCGTACAAATTTTGAAGTTCAAAAAATAGAAATTACACCTAATAATAGTTTATTAGCAAAAATTAATACTGATTTGCCTGAAAACACGGAAATAACCATTCCTTATATAAAAACTAATCAAGTTGAAGTATCTCCTTGCATAACAATGGTAAATAATAACCAAATTCTTCTCGAGTTAAAAAACTTTACTGATAAAAGTGTAATTCTTGAGTTTTTGCCATATCATATAAGAGAAATTAGTTCACCGTTTCACTCCGAACAATTTGAATTATTTAATTTAGAACAAGTCCGAAACGAGGTATATCAAACTGACGACTATATAAAACTTAATAACCCCTTTTCATTAATACGTTCAGACCATCTCAATTCCGAAGAAAAGAGTGCATTATAAAAATTAATTAATCAATTTCCTAATGTCTTACATAAACCAGGCGATAAACTTACATTTACCAACCGTGTTAAGCATAAGATAAAAACAACAGATGAAATTCCTATACATACTAAAACATATCGGTATCCCTATGTCCACCAACAAGAAGTTAAAAGACAAATATCTCAGTTGCTAGAAGACAATATTATTAGACCTTCCCAAAGCCCCTGGTCCTCTCCTGTTTGGATTGTTCCAAAAAAAATGGAGGCATCTGGCAAACAAAAATGGCGTATGGTCATCAATTACCGCAAGGTCAATGAAAAGACCATTGATAATAGGTATCCTTTGCCTAATATCTCTGATATCCTTGATAAATTAGGCAGAGCTCAATATTTTACTACGCTAGATCTCGCATCAGGATTCCACCAGATTGAAATGCATCCGAATTCTATTCAAAAAACAGCTTTTAATGTAGAAAATGGTCATTACGAATATACTCGTATGCCATTTGGTCTAAAAAACGCCCCAGCCACTTTCCAGTGTGTCATGGACAACGTCCTCCAAGGCCTTCAAGGTAAAATTTGCCTCGTCTATATGGACGACATAATTATTTTTGCAACATCCCTTCAAGAACATGTTAAAAACCTAAAATTAGTATTCCAAAGGTTAGTAGAGAATAACATGAAAATTCAGTTAGATAAATCAGAGTTTCTTCAAAAATCCGTTGAATTCCTTGGTCATGTCATTACGCCAGAGGGAATAAAACCATATCCCCGAAAAATAGAGGCTATAAAAAAATTTCCAATTCCTAAAAACCCAAAAGAAATAAAATCTTTCTTAGGTCTTATTGGATATTATAGGAAATTCATAAAAGGTTTTGCAAAACTCACTAAACCAATGACAAATTGTTTAAAAAAGGATAGAAAAGTAGTTCATACGCCCGAATTTGTCAAAAGTTTTCAGATATGCAAAGAACTTCTTATGAATGACCCAATACTCCAACACCCCGATTTTTCAAAACCATTTCTGCTAACCACTGATGCTTCTAATTACGCCATTGGAGCAGTCTTATCCCAAGGTCCAGTAGGTCAAGATCTACCTATTGCTTATGCCTCTCGTACCCTCAACCCCGCTGAATGCAATTATTCAACGATCGAAAAAGAATTATTAGCTATAGTGTGGGCAACCAAATATTTTCGACCCTATTTCTTTGGAGTAAAATTTAAAATCCTCTCTGATCACAAACCATTACAGTGGCTAATGTCAATTAAAGAGCCAAACTCTAAACTCGTACGATGGAGATTAAAATTAGCAGAATTTGACTACGAGATCCAATATAAAAAAGGCTCTCAAAACATGAATGCAGATGCATTATCTAGGCCCCCTGTACAAATAAATACCCTAGAAAATAATGACTTTCCGGAAATACACATACCGGAAGATAACTTAACTTTAGCCGACATAAGTGACTTTGAAGAAACTTTCGAAGAACTTATACAAGACAATTTACCTAACCTTCCACCAACACCGTTTGGGTATAGACACCCAGTACAACATTTAAAACCCCCTTGTATAAAAGCCCCTGTTAAAGTTCTAAAACAACCTGACAATTTAGAAATACCAGAATTTTCAGACGCAAGTTCAAGTACCACTAGTCGACATTCTTCTGAAAAATCTGCAAATAACCCTAGAAATAAACTTCCTCCAGATCAAGATGATAACCAAACTGTACATACATCTGAGGAAAATCCCATCTTAGGAGCACCCTATACAATAAAACACCTTAATACCTTCAAAAACCAAATAATCTTTCGTTATTCAAATAATAATTCTAACAGAAAAGAAACACAGTACCCATTTGAAGGAAAGAAAAGAATAATATTCTTTCTACAAAATGATCCTTGTGAAAATATAATTTTGAAATTAATTAAAGAAAATATGCCTCCAGGTAACTACTGTATGCATTTCAAAGATAAAACTCTGGAACCCATTATACTAAGAACATTTCGGAAATTCTTTAATGCTAATTCGTTCCAGCTAAAAATAAGCAACACCCTTGTCGAAGACATCACCGACAAAGACGAACAAACTCACAAGATACAAATATATCATGAAACAAAAACATCTCACCGAGGAATTACTGAAAACATTACGTCACTAAAAAGAACTTGTTATTGGCCGAATATGGAAAAGGACGTACAACAATACGTTAACACATGTGAGATTTGTCAAAAATCCAAATATGAAAGACAGCCACATAAAATTAAATTAAAACCAACCCCGATCGGTAACGAACCTTTTGACCACTTGTATATTGACGTTTACCAATTTGACAAACATAAATTTTTAACAATAATTGACAGCTTTTCGAAATTAGCACAAGCTTATCACATCTCTTCAGAAACAAGCCCCGAGATAGCCGGTAGACTAATTGACTATATTAAACACTACAGTATCCCAGGAAAAATAACAACAGACAATCACTCATCTTTTAAAAATGCATTGATACAAGACCTTTGTAAATTGCATCATATCCAATTGCATTTTATTACTCCCTACAATCCAAATTCCAATAGTCCGATAGAACGTTTTCACTCGACAATCAGAGAAACGCTACTTTCTATACTCGAGAAAAATCCCAAAGAACCTGTAGAAAAATTAATGTCACTGGCAATCCTCTCATATAACAACTCGGTACATTCAACAACGAAATATACGCCCTTTCAAATAATTAAGGGAAAATTAGATTGTAAAAATCCCCTCGAACTTTCAGAAGAAGAATTACAAACACAATTCATGACTGAACACCGCGAAAACATAGACTTTATCAATAAACAAATTTACGACAAATTAAAAGTTTCTCAAAAGAAAACTTTAGAAAAACGAAATGAAAATTTAGATGACCCTCCAGAAATCAACACGTCTAAACCTGTGTACGTAAAAACACCCAGTAGACAAAAACGAATGCCCCTGTATAGAAAACTTAAAAACCCTCGTAACTCATCACAAAAAGAGAACATTTTTGACAATAAAACTCCTATTCATAAGAGACGTCTTAAGAAACAAAGAAAATAAAAAAATGATTTCATTGTTTCAGACGATGCTCAAGATATGGATTCTGCTGTTTCCCCTAGCCACAATGAAAAGCATTAGTTATGAAATAGAGGAACTTCGGAACCCTTTATTACCCATTTCTTTAGGAAATAGTTATTTAATTAATGACCAACATACTGCCTTTTATCACGTAAACATTTCAATAATTAGATCATGTTTACAAAGCATAGAAAAATCCTTAATACAAATTCAAAAGGCCATTTCACAAGACCTTAAACATGACGCGTTATCATTCATGATTCAAAGTAAAGTAAATCAAAGCTTATATTTGTATGACCAATTAAATCGAACCATCTCTTTATTTAAAGAAAAGAGACAAAAACGTGGTCTTATTAATATTGTAGGGAATGCACAAAAATGATTATTTGGAACTTTAGATGCCGATGACGAATTAAAATACGATAATTACATACACATTCTTAATAACAATCAAAAAACCCTTAGCGACGATTTAAAACAAAATAAAGACGCACTAAAAGCTATTACGAATACTTTCACAACTCAAATCGAGACGTTAGAAAATAACCAAAAACAAATTAAAAATCGTTTAGACTCGTTAGAAAGCCAGGAAGCAGGCTTCGCAAACACTTTCTATATATCTGTGATAATCGACAACACTAATTTGCAAATACAAAGAGTTAATGAGCTTTTACAGAATTTAGAAATCGCAATTAGTTTCGCGAAAGTTGGTGTTATGCATCATTCCATATTAAAGCCGTCCGATTTAAAAGAAATCATTGAACACATTCCTAACGAAAGAATTATAAAATTTAATAACTTAGTTAATTACTATGAGATAATGTCAACCCAAGTGTTAATACAAAATGACTTAATAATATTTTCAATACATACACCAATGGTATATCCAACCCTTTATATATTGTATAAAATATATCCTATTCCTATCCTTAACCATACTATTAGTATCCAACACCCTTATATATTACTTACAAGAGAAGACTTCTACAATAGCCCATACGAGTGTCCACGGATCGGGAACAGTCATCTTTGCAAACTAGACGATTTGACCAAAGATGAACCTTGCCTGTACAACACTCTAACAAAAGCCAGAAGTGAGTGCCCCACTCTAGAAATTACATACACCTCTAGTACTATTAGGAAAATACAAGACAATACTGTACTGGTTATTCCTGAAAAACCTATTTTATTGAAAAGTCAGTGTCAGTTTTCAACCAAACAAGAGTTGATAAACTCCCCTTCTTTGATATCTCTCGATGAATGTAAAATAGAAATTAATAATTTCTCATTTAAAAGAGATGTAAATGAAATTGTTGATTTTCAGTTAAAATTACCTGTACTCAAGTTTAACCTAAATTCTACTTCTAAGAAAACACTTATTTTAAAAGAAGTAGATCACCTGGCTATAAAGCAAGCTCAACACTTAGTTGACCAAATAAAAAATCATAAATTGGAAAATTTAAAAATAATATCTCAACCGAATCATGTTTGGACATTTATAACAATAATCTTAATTATAATAATAATATTGTTCACTTTATTATTTTTATATTATAAGTATAATCCAAAGAAAATTGTTACTAAAGATATTGAACTCCATATTGTAAAAGATTCAGAAAAAAGTGATGAACCCTTGTTTTCTGAAACTTGAGGAGGGAGGAATTATATATCCATTATTTAGAAACTATACACACTTTCTAGTAATTAATGACGTCGTATGTTTAGATTAGAATGCACATATAAATACCGCCATTTCTAATTAGTCGTCAGTCTAAGTCTGTACTTCGTCGTGTAAACTTATATTCGTAACATTTAAGAAAGTTGTAATTTTGGAATTCGATCGAATAAGTTCATTTTAAATAGTAATAAATGTTTTTTAAAAACGGTCTTTCCTGAAAATTACACGTAAATTGTAATAAGCTTGAGATAATATATTGGAACGAAAAACTTATTTAAAAAAATTTCTAAATCGCATCAAATCCAACTGTTTATATTAATGTAAATAATTACTTATATTAAGAAAGAAACATATTTTAAGGAGCCCAGAACATACAGATTTTGATAAAAAACTGCATAAACCTGAAAAAATATTTTCCGTAAATTAAGAAATTATCTGTACAATTTCGGCAACAATTTAATTGTAAATATTTTTTGTTTATTTTATAAGAAAATATGATAATTTATATTATTGCCTCCCGTCATTTTTAACAGTTTTTCGAACCCCATCATCGCAAAAACGATAAATCTGTTTCCTCACCTTATCTGAGAAACACGTCAATCTCAGCAAGTCTAAGTCGGGTCTTTGTAATTTAAAATGGCATCTTTATTGTTAAAATAGACGCATGCGGCTGTTCTTACTGTCCGCGCATTTCACTTTCTGAACCGGAAATTTTTGAAATTTGTGTTTTTTAACTTTCGAAGTGTTCCAGCTGGAACGGAAGCGGTAAAAACGCGATTTTGGTTTATAATAAGGCGGCAGCGGCGTCCAATATGGCACTCATTACGAAATCTCGATTATTCAAAATGCAGGTGACTAGGGTGAATTTTTCGAGATGGGTAATTTTTTTTCAGATTTCTTGTCCAAAAAACTTGCACTAATTCATTAACGGGCAACATCGGGGTACGGGATGTCATTTTAAAAAAATAATAAAGAAGTTGCAAGACTGGGGTAACTTTAAAGGCATTTTGCAGAGTCGAAAACCCTGACTACTTTGTCAAGGTAAAAATGGGGGTATAAAAGAGATTTAGAATCAATGTAGGATGTCTATACCTCAAATGCCGAAAAGGCGGTCGAAATGCAAAAAAAACTGTTTCCGCCTTTTCAATTTTCGTTTCAAATCATTTATAAAACCCCAAATTTCCATATCGTCAAAATTACTCCCCGGTTTAAACATGGCGAGCCATTTAGATTTTTCATATATTTCCCAACGGTCTTTATTTTTTCTAGAGAAAATCAGCTGTCCTAATAAGCAGTTTGACAGGGTCCCAATGTTCTTAACCCAAATGCCTTCAAAATTTGCAAATATCTGTTGATCTATGTATCTATCTATTTTATATACGAAATGAAGGTCGTTATAACACAAAATAATAAATACATGGATGGTGTGGAGCTTTAAAGGTATGTATATTTATGTTTTAATTACTAAGACATTTCTCCCTTTTAGTGAGCAATGTTTACTTCTTCCAGTAACGGCCGATAAAGTAGGTTCGGAATAATTATCACTTTTTTCGATATACGCAGGATAATAGTAGTGATTGTATTCTTATTTTTTTGCATTATATCTATGCAATACACGGGGTGTTAAAGCAATCCGATTCGGAATAGTGTCATTCTCCAATAACTGGAGGATTCAACAGCAGCTTTAATTTAGTTTTTGCTGTTATGTACTGAATACATAAAGTCGCCACTTTGTGATTTCTAAGGCTGTTGCGGGCTATTATGCTTAGGCTAACTGATAATCATTTTTTTGTTTACTTATATTTTTAAAAACACATAATATTTCGAAAACGGCGAAATACTTTAACTTTATTTTAATTTTTGAACATAAAATAGTTTTTTTCAGTATACAAGGTAGCTCTAAAATCGAGATACGATTTTTATATAAAAAATAAGGAGTATTTTTTGTTTTTTTTTGAAACCATTTTTTCAAATAAAATAAAAAAAATTGTATTCCAAAAACTTTCCTTGAAACGACGCGCGACGTAGAATTTGTTTTACTGTTTTGTACATATAAACATTTTTTCTACTATACATGGTAGCTTAGAGGGATGAAACTGCTTCTTGAAACATGTTCAGTTATTTCTATTTTTTGCCCATATTTTTTCCACTATAAATAATATGTTTTGTTATATATATATATATATATATATATATATATATATATATATATATATATATATATATATATATATATATATATATATATATATATATATATATATATATATATATTAGTTAAAAAAATGGTGAAACATATCAAATTTCTTTGATCCCTTTCTACATTCAGTATGTTCTACGCTATTCAGGGCTGCCCTTGGAAATGCAAGAATCTCTAAGCACACAAATAATTTTTAATCCAAAACGGTAAAACAGGCCAACTTTTTTTCTTTTATTGCCTACAAATGCAATTTTTTGTATTAGGGTCATCATTCTAAGAAGGTGAAACAACTCCCTAAAATCCAAATTAAAACTAGGTTTTTCTTTTATGAGGCGGAAATCCCCAAATCTTGTTTTGTATTTTGTATATAATTTTTTTTCGACTACACAGGTTATTCTAAGAGGGTCAAAACAGGTCTTTAAAAATGAAAATATTTTTTTATTTCTGAAACTGTTAATATTTTTAAAAATTGTATTATATTTGTTTGCGTATCGCTTTGTGATTTCGTTATTAGGTGGGGTCTTTAGCAATTAAAACAACATAACATATAAGCTTAAAATATTGATTTTGGGTTTTCAATAATAGATAGAATATTTGACAGTTTTTTATCAAGACTAATTTTTAGTTCAACATTTAAACGGTATTTTAAAAGATATATATTTAGGATTTTGTGTACTACACAGTATATACGGATCTGAAGTATTATCTTCAAGTCAAGATACCAAGTCATACCTGCCTATACCATCCTGCAAAACAGAGGAGGGGATGTCTATATATATATATATATATATATATATATATATATATATATATATATATATATATATATATATATATATATGTTAATAATAGTTTTGCAATACCGTGTCAGAATTAGAGGCAAAAGTAAATACCGACTATCCTAAACAAGTTGGAAAGAACAGTAAAAAAGAGACGATTCTAGGATAATTATACCATAAATTGTCTCAGAAAATTAATAAACTCATAACTCTAGGCATTTTAAGGTAAATAGAATCCAAGAAACTTTATTAACGTTAGTACGGAATAATTTTGTATAAAGTTTCAACCATTTACATTGCTTATGTCAATGTATAATAAGACGTTATATGAAGAAGGCCGGCGTTCGCGAACGATCAATATATTTTCGTAATTACCTATATCACTAGTTACACTATAAGTCTTATAATGTTAGTTATTGAATTCTCTAGTCTAGTACAAACTTTTACTCTGATTATTTTTGTTTAAACGGGCACACAAAACACGAATTATGTGTTAGTAACTTAATTTCTTTGAAGATTTTTTGCTATTATATTTTACATTAATGGAATTAAGTCCTGCAACTTAAGTCAGCTATGTAGAGCCATTAAAGTTGGTTAAGTGCTAATAAATATGAGTTATCGTAAAACTTTGCACATGCTTATATATTTTGGCACAAAAATATCATAAATTCAAATTGCGTTTTGAACAATATTTTATAATAAATCATTTTGTGCAGTTTTACAATTTGAAAATCATTTTTAGAGTATATGATTTTAAGATTAATTGAATATTTGTATTTCTTAATAAATTAGTATAGTAAGCTTTGATTGAATTTATTGATTTTTTATAACACTAACCACTGACTATTGGTTTATGTGTTGGATAGTAAAGAAAATAATAGGCATTCCTTACTATTCGTTTCTTATGTTAACTAATGGAAGTATTGGAATGTTGTGTTCCTAAATTCTACCTAAAATGATATATTTTATTTTTTCCAGCAGTGGCGTACTTAGTATTTCTTTCAGGGGGTGCTTCGAAGGTCCTAAAATTGCACGATATATTAAAAAAGGCCCTTACTGCAAGTCGAAGTACTCTATAACGTGCGTCTAATTTGTATTGTTATCTAAAAAAAGGTCATGTCCTTCATATATATGATTCATTGCAGATGTATTCACCTTACATACACAACTACTTTCAAGAAGATATTATTTCTAAGGAGTTACCGCTGTTTATTACTAGCCAATGTATAGGACATCGCATGATACGAAATTATTTGAAAAACAAGTAAGAATAGGTTAATAGTATATCGTATGTAGAAAAAGTCTAAGGATTAAAGCAAAATTCGAAAATATAAGTATTAGGATAATTTAAATATTTTAATTTCAAAAATGCTCAACATAAAGTAGAAACCAGGCACTTTGGTAAGCCTTCTGTTCATATTGTTTTGTTGTTTTTTCCTTATAAAAATTAATAGGTAGGCGCGCCCTCGCTACTCGCCGCATTTAATTGCATGATTTTTAATGTAACTTCAAGTTTCTAAATGACGATTTAAAATAATGAATATGTAACGGCCCAGAACATTTCCACGCCTACAGATTTCCTTATGCGAATCCCACCAAGTTCTACTTACTAAACCAATCGTGGGTAGAGTACGGAAATTATGGATTGAATCATACTTTGCAATTCTATATCAAACCCAACATTATATGATAAGCAGTAATGTTACTTGTACACCTACACAAACTCTTGCATAAACCTAAGCTGAGTTGTTATTTAGGGACGAGGAGAGCTTGCAAAAAAAGAAAGAAAGCATTCGTTGGGTTGTCCGCTTATACAAAATGAATGTGTGATCAATCGTATGCACGTATCACTGACTACCGATCTTTATCAATGCGATCATATTAGTTGAACGACAGTACACATAGCTCCAAAACGAAAAACAAATCAGTCTCCAACAAGAGGTAAGTCATAGACACTTTGGTTTCAGAGAACCTTCTGGGGTAAAAATCATAACTCAAGAGTGATAAAGAGATACAAAATTATTGACTATTGCACATAACCTATATGGAATAGAGTGACAGCTATTAGAATATAGCTTTGGGAATAATATTTAAACAGTACTTAGTCCATTTAAAAAGTCTTCTTTAGTTGGCTCGATTTTTGAAAAGAACACGTGCTTCAAAGATTAATTTGAACTGGTAAATTTGAATATCGATATGTCAACAATTTTTTATATGGTCTTCTCCTGTCATTGCAAAACTCAAAATGAATGTAAAAAACGTCCACGCAGGTTCAACTTTCGCCGAAGGCTCTACAACAGGAAGATTTTTACGATACCAATCAATTTAAGTATTTTTATGGAGAATTATAACGCCTATGAAGATTTATTAGGCATATATAATTATTTCAGCCGGCTAAACCGCGGCCGTGGATTCACTTTAGGGACCTGGAGACAACCAGGAACGGACCTAAGAGAAAATATTGGGGGAAGTAATACAATTTTGTCAACAGTTTTTCAACTTTGCCAACACAATATTAATTGGGGGGAACGTTCCCGCATCCATCCTATATATTTGTCCTTAGAGAGAAGTCTGGACATTAACTTTTAAAGATTAGCAAACTCCTCTTTTAAACATGTTTATTAAAGTTTGCAATTTTTTAATTTTTCTCCTCAGCAATATATTGTTTATAGAAAGAATTGTAAACCACGTTTAAAATTGTACTAACATGGTGATACTCGACAAAACAATAAGCATTAAGCGATATTAATAGTGTATGTGTGCTTCTTAATGCAGTCCATCAAAAATATGTTTGATAATAATTTCAGCTGTCGTCTCTAAACAACTACATATAAAAATCGGAATACCCGTTTAGGCCAAACCACACATACAAGAAGTTGCAATTTGCTTTTTGTAATTAACAATGTTCCTATCCAAATTTACCAAAAAAAAACGCACATAAACATGATAACAAAAATATTAATAATAATAATAATAATAACAATAATAATACCTAGCTAAGGTACCTCCAAGCTCCATCAACTGGCAAAGCAAGCAGCAAGAAACACCTACCTTCGAAGAGTGCACCTAATTCTCAGAACAACAAAACTGTCGGCGAAGAACGTGGTCAAAGCTATTACATATACACAACGTCTGGAATCTCATATAGTTTTGGCATAATGAAATGGACCAACACCGAGTTACATGAACTTAACATATAAACCAATAAAGAGTAACCAATTTAACATGTAAGCTCGGCAGACGCGGAATCCCAGATGTTATAATTAGACACAAAAACCAGTTGGCCAACCTCGGACAATATTTCTATAAGAAATCACAAAAAAGCTACCCCTCTAGGATAGCTGAACTTTATCGCGAGGGAAACTGTTGACACCGCAGAATCTACCTCTTATCTTCGGGCCGGTAATTCGTTTGTGAAAACAAAATATTCAAAATCGAGTTATTCCAACAAAGGGGTACAAGAGACCGATTTTTGGCGACAACATGGATAATATCAAATGCTGCATGTGTAACCCGAAATATCAATATCTTGATCATATCGTTTGCAGTTTGTACCACATTAGCTCCGAATCTCGATCGACATAACAGAATGGGAAATATTATACATCATAAACTTCGAAAAATATATATGAGATGTAGAGACACTATTCCATACCACCAATACGAACCACCACTAGTGTGTAAAACTGAAGATGTTCGACTGTACTTGATCAGAAACAATCAAACTGACAGATCGAACCCAAACAATATTCCACACCTTGTGTTAATCCTTAAAAATGAGAAAAAATCCTTTATTATGGACTTCGCTGTACCTCTCATCTAACGTGAACAAAACACACACTGAAAAAATCAGTAAGGGACGAAATCCAACAAATGTAGCAAATGGACAAGGTAGTAATCACTGCTGTTGTCGGCACTGCGAGCGAAATGCCTAATAATCTAAAAACAAGTTCAGCTCAGTTGGGTTTATAACCAGAGTTATACTTACCTCTCCAAAAGTCCTAAAATAATAATACTAGGTAGTACCTCGAGCACTTGGAATAGTTAAAAAAGGTTTTATAAACAATACTCCACAGTTCTTTGGTCAGCCGCTTACATATTACGCAAGGTATTAGGACAGATTTTTTTTAGATCTCTGATTAAGAGCTGGAATCTACCTTTAGGGATTTAACTAAGTAAGACTTATTCATTTATATCTGTGATGAATTGATAATTATTATTATTATATTGGTTATATAATTATTATTACAGATTGAAGAAGATACTAGTATTTTGTACTATGATCTTATAATTTTAGCAAAAACCAACGACCTTTTTACTTTCATCTTTTTTTTTATCAATAACCGCACGCACTTAATGGGCTAATCATTTTTTAAAATTTAAACATTATCTTGTTGTATAGACCAAAGGTATAATAAGTAGTCTTTGATATAGGGATAGGCGACATAGATTAGTGATTATTTAACTAAAGAGATTAAATAATAGCCATTTTTTGCAGAGCAGCATAGTATTAAGATTTCTGTGCGTAATTTGAGGTGTCAAATTTTTCATTTTCAAAAAGATCTTCTTGGTTCTTGCTGACGCGACTTTAAAATAGACATTTTCACTAATTTTGACAAGAGGGACTATTTATTTCGACATGAGTCAAAAAATTTAATTGTTAGTAATAAATTAAAAAAAAACAAAAAAAAAACACTGTTTAGAGCTAGCAAAACTACTTCTGAATCGAAGTATATCGAAGAAAGCATCTCCTCCGATATCATGTTTGTACCACTATTTTATTTTTCCTATTATAATTGTGTTTATTTGGTAAACAAATTTCGGAAAGAAATATATGTTAGAACTTTGGGTAGATTCCGTATAATTTACACCCTTTTAAAACTGTTGAAGCATGTCGGATTAAATAGTCTCTCTTGATATCTTGTTAAAATTAGTCAAAATGTCTACTCTGACGTTGCACCAGCAATGCACACCTCGAAAAGTGAAAGTTTTCTTTGAAAATGAAAATTGTGTGCATTTTTTTACAAAATGGATTTCACCCAATCTCTTGACTTAGTTCAAAAATTAAATGTAAAATTTTTTGACCTGTCCAATCGCTTCTGTCCTAGGAGCATCCGATATGCAGGTACAAAGGCTTAAACCGAAGCAAAAAAATTCGTGCACTCTACATTTCAAACATTTTTGAAAAATCTGCCTTAATCCCAATCGGACCGAATGTAACAACCTCTAGAGGAAACACAAACATTTCTTCGATGTGTATAATCTTTTAGCCCAAGATCAGCCTTTTAGATGATACTGGTCTGAACCTGAAATAATTGCTTCTATTTGGGATTCCCTGTATAGTATATAAGCATGTGTGCCCTTCAGTTTGTTACCTTTTGCAATGGATTATAATTTTTGGTTGGATAAAATGAGGTACTACTTCCGCCATTATGATTTATTTACAGGCAAAACTAGCTAAAAAAATTTGCGGTATACAAACGAATCTAGGTAGTAACAACAAGGGATACATATCTACATACATGACTGTTAAACACACTACCCTCCTCGGCATGCGCAGTCAGGTAAAAATAAGAAGATAATCAATTTAATACGTCTATTACCTATTATATTAGCGTTATTGGCAGATGCCATTGCTAATAGTTAAGTACTTACACATATATTAAAAAGAAACTATTCCGCCTTGTTGGAATAGGATTTTTTAAAGGCAGCGTAACCGCAGCGGCAATAGTTAGTTTTAAATCAAAACAAACAACTGGTTTCAATCTCCTTTCTCCAATAAAATCAATAGTTGTTTCTGTGAGTAAATGGAATCGTTAACCTACATTAAATATCAGACCGTCAGGTATCTAATATTAGATAGTAAATGGTAAGATTCTATACGATCTTTTCTTTCATTTAACTTTTAAATTCACGGAAATCATTTTAAAATTCTCCGCGCATAGGGATTTTCAATATAAACTTATGCTAATGTTTTTAACTGATTTTAAACACTGCTTATTTATTTTACGAGAAACTGTCATGTATTAATTTAACACTACATAACTAGGACTTTTTGGATGAAAATAGAAGAGTGTTGTATTGAATTAATTTAACAAAATAGGAAAGAATCACCTACATTTTTCAGATTTTTGGTATCTTTGTTTTCTTTCTGGTGTAAGCTGTAATTGACCCATAAGGAGAGCGTTTGATTTGCATTGCATGGGATAGACGAGATTCAAGACCACATTATATTATTAGAAAAATCGGTTAATTTCCATTATCTGGAACTTCCCTAGTTATAATTTTTTTCTTTTATTTAGAATAAAGAAGTGTGACTCAGTTTAGTTCCATTCATAGTCATTTATTAACACATACTTTTTTCCAAATATTATTATTAGGCGCCATATTGGATTCATACCAATATATCACCAATTTCTACCCACGCCAAACTTGAGTTCTGTGCATAATTTAAAATAAACTAAATAAGTAGCTTTTACACTGTTCTTTCTTATGCTCACCATTTTGTTCTTATTTTACGGAATCGATAATAAATCCTATAAAAAATGGATTCTACTTCAGGTAACGATGTTTGAAGACAAACTTTGGCTACTGCGATCAATGTGTTAAATAGTATTTCAGATACGGTCGTAAACATGTTTTTTGGAATCTAGGGACCCTAAAACGTGAAATTCTATAAAATCCTGGAAAAGTGATTTTTCACAATTACAAATATTTTATTTGCCCGCCATTTTGTTCTGCCATCTTGAATTCTTACAACAATCTGCCATCTTGAATTCTTACAACAATTTTACCAGTTCATCTCTATACCACAATTAACTCTTGAACAATAAATCAATTTATTAAGTGATTTTTTCAAGCTGAATTATTAAATATTTTATTAAGCCAACATTTTGTTTTGCCATGTTCATACCAAAAATTTTCCAGTTGATTTCTAGTTAATATTTGATTTTTGTGCAAAACTTGACATAAATTGGATAAACAGTTTTTCGTAATAATTTTTTTACATTTGACTATTCCGTAGTTTTGTTTCGCCATATTGGATTTTTACTAAAATGTTACCATATCATTCCTATGTGACCCTTAATTTTTGACCAAAATTTGAAGTCAATCGGGTAAGTATAAGTAACTATACCGCGAAAAGACAGACAGACAGACAGACAGAAGGACGGAATCGAGTAAACATATTTTTCGGCATCTAGGGATCTTGAGACGTAAAGATCTGAAAAATCTCGGAGGGTGATTTTTTCACGATTTTAATAGTCCTCTTTGACGAGGGAAGTCAGAATCATAAACTGAACAAAGATTGTGAACAAAAGATATGAGATATTTTTCTAAATATAAATAAATTCTATTAATACTATTTTATTTGACGTTATACCAAAGTTATAACGTAAAATAAAACTACGCTCCTTATCTAGAATATGTCCTGCAATGACGAAGGTACAATGAACTATTTTAGTCAAGCGATATCGCAATTTCGCTTCTTGACTAAAATGGATCAGTGCACCTGCGCTATGGCAGGACAGAGATAATACTATATTTGTTATGATGTATGTGACGTTAGTATAATGTAAAATAGAAATATATTAACATTATTGCTCCCAATGGAAGTCAATTGCCAACAGTCTAATTCAATATCGTTTGTGGTATTAGCCAGCTGAGTAGTTGTTGTGTTTTGTGTTTTGTTTAAAACAATGCTATTCCATTTTGTGAGGACTGCGTTGAAATTCACTTAAATCTGTATTTCAAAGTTGACATGGTTCCTTTTCTTAAAATTGAATTAGATCTAAAACGTTTTCGTAACCCTGCAAACATTTTTAACATGTATTTCGCTATGGTTCATTCTGTTCCGTTTTCAGTAAAGAAACCTATTTCCTTTAGAAAATTTCCTTTCTAAGAATAAATTTTAACACATTGAAATAGAAAAATAAATTACAAACGAACGGTAACCAGACAATTGACAAAATTTTAAAAAATTTCATTTCTAATAATAAATTTTGACACACTGAAATAGAAAAATAAATTACAAATGAACGGTAACCTGACAATTGACACCCATACCGATGTACGAAAAAAATATAAAGCAGACGGCATTTATTAGCCGTTTTAAATTATTTCGCGATCCGTGAGGAATTAAACTTTTTTCGTGCCTCGTTGGGTGTGTATTTTTAGAATAATTTCATACATTTTCATAGAATAAAGTTTTTTTCAGTTCTTTGATCAAAATTGTGATTACAAATAGACCCTTTGAACGGATTACCCAGTTTAGCAACAATTGTGTGTTCGTACTGCAGACATTTCACCAATTGCCAAAGGATCCTTTCCAAATTGCTGGATTCGCTCGCAGAATACTCTTAAGTCTTTTATAGTACCAATGTGAACTTGGTGCGAGCGAATCCAACAGTTGGGAAAAGATCTTTGACCTTTGCAGCTTGGTGAAAAGTTTGCAGTAGGAACACCCAATTGTTCCTAAGCTGGATAATCCGTTCAAGAGGTCTACTATCCTTTTGTTAGTTGTTATCTCAATTTTGTTTCTTTCGACTTTTCTGGGTCTCATCAGTTTGGCGAAGTAGTCAAAGAGCCAAATTACATTTTGGTGGAAAGTCAATACGGCGAAACAAAATGACCCCTTAATAAATTGTTTAAAAATTCAGTACCAAAATTTTTCTAATCAACATAACTTAAACATTTAAAAAAATCCCTAAATTCTCCTTTACCCAACTTGCCTAGTATAGAATTCCACAACACACATTTTATGGATCCATGTACTCGTATATAGTTGTTTGGTAATAACTTTAAAAAAAATTAAAATTAAATTAGTTTATATGATTTGTATACAGTTGCTATTAAGAAATTATATTTATATATAAATTGTGTTATCTGTTCAGGGTGTCTGGATAAATTTAAAACCCGATCTACAAGCTCGTTTAGAGATATCAAAAAACAGTATATACAAAAGTTTTATGATTTTCTCTAAACCATCAGGATATGCTAAACAAAAATTAAAATTGGAAAGTAAAAACAAGGGCATCGATTTTGCTATTTTAAATAGAACATCTGTATAATATTTCATTAAATGGGTCTGCTTATAATAAATATATCAGGTTTGATACCCTTGTCTTTAAAAGCAACTAAGAAAATTGCCAAATATCCTGCCATAAGAGATCATGCTTCTGGAACCCTGCCTCTTATGGTAGGGTTTTTGTTAGTTTTTTCAGCTGCCAGCTGATAAGGACCCGGTATATTTATAATCACCAAGACAAGATTAATGTAATGCAATGATATTATACAGTTTGTTCTATTTAGAATAATAAAATCGATGCTAATTTTTCTACTTTCTAATTGGTACTTCTTAATTTGTGTAGCAAATCCTAGCGGCTCAGGATAAACTGTAAAACTTTTATATAGACTATTTTTTGATATCTCTAAAAATTAAGCTTACAGACCCCGTTTTAAATATAACCAGATACCCATGTATGTAATGGAAATCTGTACGAGGGAAGTTGTAGGTAAAGGTGAAAATACCGACCACAAATGGTGTTTACCTAAAATAGAAAATAGAAATACAAAACAATAATCTTTTGAAATTGCTTTATTTTATTTTTTTGCGTAAACAAGTGTACTTTTGTTACGTCATTTGGATAATATGCAAGCAAATGGTAATCGTAACTAAACTATTTCTTAAACAAAATAAAGCTCCAATTAACGAAGCATTCAGAGTTTCAATTAATCATAAGATTATTTCACATCGTCGTTCATTGTATACGCACGAATCGCATTTTGCCTTTCGTTTACATTTTTATGACATAATTTGCATCAAGGTAAACTCTAAACCGCTGATTAACGCATTGATACGATATATTGCTTTACACTTAGTAGTTATTAATGCAACTCTAAATAACGGGAATTTAACACTGTCTAAATAACCTTTACTTGTATACAACTGCTTTTGATTATAGACATACAAACTTGAATATGGATAGTTAAACTAACTGATTAGAAAATATTTAAATAGAAACGACTAATTCTCCAGATATAATCTTTTCAAAATTTATAGCGTTTTTTTTTTGAAAAAAATAATCTAGCCTGTAAACATGTAGACCCTATTCGACATTTATAATAAAAAATTTATGGAAAAGAGGCTTCGGCCAAGTCGCTTAAAAATATAGTATGTTGTAGTTCCCAACCATCTGAACAAAATATTTTTTATTATTTCGGAAAATACTATACTTTAAGTATGTTAAAAAAGCTTACCGTGCGTGTATCATCTCGTTTTCCCTAGGTTTTATTCACGAGACTTGGGCAAAGTTGAAAACCCTGTAAACTAGCTTTTGCTCAGACGGTTGAAAACTACAACAAATTTGAGGCACTCCTTTAAACAGAAAATAACAGCCTGCATTATATAATGTAATACTAGAAACAAATATTTTTTTAAAAATTTACTAAAAATAGTGATATTTTTTTATTATACGGCATAGTTCAGGGTTGTTGTGTTTTGAAATCAATAATCTATAAATCGAAATACGGGAATTCAAAGTTATACTAGGTTTCTAACTATTCCATAATTTTTCTGAAAAGTGTACAAGTTCTGACATTAAAATATTCTGAAAGTCATTATATTTAATACACAATTTATGTAATATTTCGAAAACGGCGAAATACTTCGACTTTATTTTATTTTTTGTAAACAAAATAATTTTTTTCTACTTCACAAGGAAGCCTAGAAAAAATATATGATCACTTTTGTGATGTGGAAGTTATACTGATTAAAATATCTATAGTTACCCTTTTTTAAAATTATCATTTTGTCTCATACATTAACAACATTTAACATAATAATAGAGCGAAAAATTTCATTTGGTATATTTCCATAATTACATATTCTACTGCACAAACATGTACGTATCTCTTCTCAATATTACAATAAGTCAAAACAAATAATTTAGTTATCAATTACGTATGTACAAAACACGTATACCTGCAACTGATAGGATCAAAATAATTTTAATGTCCGATTGGCTTATTATTGACAAATAAAGACATTATGTCAAAGCCAGTTAAATAAAAAATAAATTAATGGTGTTATTATGCAAAAATAATGCCCTAGGTCATTATAACTAATAATTAAACAAGAAACACCACCTTAAGACATTAAAAATAATAATTTGATTTATTGTTATTAAATCTAGATTTTTCTTAAAAAAAATTTCATTATTAGCCTTATAACAAACACTCTTGTTACCGTAATAACTGGAAACTGTTTATATACATAACGAGTTTTAACTGCAGAATATCTATTAAATTTGCTCTAAAAAGGTGGTAGCTCCGGAGCTACCTCTTTTTGCAACGAATGAAAGGAAAAGGACAAAGTGACTATATTTTCTATACTTGCTATTTATGTTTGGACCAAAGTATATACGTAAATATCAGTTTATGCATTAACTTAATAATTTATTTCACGTAACCAAAATAGACCTTTCAAAAAGGAACATGTTAGTTATTATTATTAAGGGAAAACATGTATCATTTTACAATATGCTATTCAACAAAAAAGAGGTGATAACGTGTAAATATAATAAAGGTAATAGACAGCAATTTAAATTCTATTTACGAGAAAATCACAAAATAAATGGGTACATAAATGTCAAATATTCTCTTTTTAATCGACTTCAAAAAAGGAATATGTTTTAAATTCGATACTATGTATGTTACAAAAGGCTAATTAAATACAGAAAAACAGCACTGAACAAAACAATCGGTAAATTTCCTTTTCCCAGAACTTCCTCTGTTATGGATCTTTCCTTTTATTAGGAATAGTAAAAGTGTGGCTCAATTTAGTTCAGTACATAGTCATTTAATAACCAATATATATTATCTTTTTAAACATTTTTATTGGGCGCCATTTTGTCATCATATTGGATTCATACCAATATTTTACCAGTTGCTACCTACGCCATACTTGATTTTTGAGCATAATTTAACACGATTTCAGAGAGTACTTTGTACATTGACACACACCGCTATTTTGTCAAGTCGTTTTAAATTCATACAATTTATCCCTATATCACATGCAATTGAATAAGATTGTTTTGCGTTGATTTAAAAAAAATATATATTTGGCCGCCATTTTGTTCTGCCATCTTGAATTCTTACTAAAACCTTACCAGTTTATCTTTATATCACACTTAATTCTTGTCTACATTTTAAAATTAATCTAATCAGTATTTTTTTAGGCCGATTTTTAATATTTTATTAGGTCGGTATTTTGTTTTGCTATCTTATATTCATACCTATACTACCAGTTCATTCCTATGCAATACTTGTTTCTTGTACCACATTTGAGGAAATTGGATAATTAGTTTTTTTAATAATAATTTTGTTAATGGTTCTTTAAGCCGCCATCTTGTTCCGGCATATTCGATTTTTACCAAAATATTACCAGGTCATCCCCATATGACCCTGTAAATTTTTTACTTAAATTTGAAGTCACTCTGATGAAGTTTTTAAGCTATTTCGCGAATTGAGAGACAGACCCACGAAATTGACAGAAATATTTTTTGGCATCTAGAGACGCTAAAACTGAAAATATGTAAAACCTTATTTATATTATTATTTATTAGTTATATATATATATATATATATATATATATATATATTTTATATATATAACTTATATATATTATAAATATTTTATTTGGCCGCCATTTTGTTCCGTCATTTTAAATCAGTAACAGTTGCAGGTATTGATAACTAAATTATTTGTTTATACTTATTGTAATAGTGAAAAGAGATACGTACATGTTTGTGCAGTAGAATATGTAATTACGGAAATGTACCAAATGAAATTTTTCGCTCTATTATTATGTTAAATGTTGTTAATGTATGAGACGAAATGATAATCTTAAAAAAGGGCAGCTATAGATATTTTAATCAGTATAACTTCCACATCACAAAAGTGATCATATATTTTTTCTAGGCTGCCTTGTGAAGTAGAAAAAAATTATTTTGTTTACAAAAAATAAAATAAAGTATTTCGCCGTTTTTTCGAAATATTACATAAATTGTGTATTAAATATAATGACTTTCACAATATTTTAATGTCAGAACTTGTACACTTTTCAGGAAAATTATGGAATAGTTAGAAACCTAGTATAACTTTGAATTCCTGTATGTCGATTCATAGGTTATTGATTTCAAAAAACCTTTTTTTCTCGGAAAAATACTTTTTTGTGTTATGTGAAAATGTTGACTTGAGGTTCAAATACTCTCTGCAGGGATTTTAAGAAAATAAATTAAAAAGTACAACGTGATGTAAATGAAGAAAAATTTTAATTTCATTTTTGACATCAATGGGCGGATTAACTTACTTCATTTTTAATGTGCAATTTTACGATTTAGGTTTCTGATAAATAAAAAATACAAAGATTTTAAAAAAATACAAAATTGTTGTAGCCAAGTTTATAATATTAACGTAAATGGGTGAGATTTTAAAAATTCTTAAGAATAACATTTTAGTTACGTTGTATTTACAAATTTAGACCTATTGACGCCTAAGTCTTTGCTTTTTGTACTTGTTTGATATATAGAAAATATCACGAAAAAGTTATTAGGATAAAGGTTTTGGAATAGGTAAGGATTTGATTTTAGAGACCCATTATCTGCAATTTACGATTTCATCTCTGATTTTGTTGAATTCTTTGATATACGGGGGAAAAGAAAATTATGAGTCGATGTAAATTAGAAAAAAAATTACTGTGAGAGTTATCTGTAATACAAACAGTCCTCCCGTTAGGTTATATGCTCTTAACTAACACATCTCCAGTCACTAATATAGAACTAATTAAGATGTGCATAATCAAATTTACATGAAGTTCTTCTCTCTTGGGGGTAACTTACTACTAATTAGCTGGTGTAAATTTTGCCATTCTTGCAGTAAGGCTAAATTTAATACGGGCTGCCGGTGCATCACAGAAACCCTCTGTAAAAAGTATAACATGCGTCTTTTAGATTTCGCAGCAGTTCCCTCCAAGCCACAAAAAAGCCTTCTATAAATAACTGTATTTTTGAAAGTGCATTGAGTTTATTGTTCGCCAGGTCCAATAGCTCTATATCAGATTGTGATCGACCTTGTTCAAATAGCCCTGTAGCATAGGTGCCATTTTCCGCTTCTGTTAGCATGCACAGTAGTTCTAATAGAAAAACAATTAGATATTACACCTGAATGAAATTGACAAATTGTCACCCATGACACTTAACGTTAAACGTATCTATACTAAACAGCATTGTTTCAAAATCATGCGACATGATGAATATACCAATGTTTAAATTGTGATTTGTTTTAGGTTTATATATACTTAATATATATATATATATATATATATATATATATATATATATATATATATATTTGGAATTGTTTTTCATTAGTAGCATGTCCTTGACTGTTTTGGTTTGGACCTAATATCTTTTCAGAATTTTGTTTATAGCACCTTTCGATCTACCCATCAAGAGCGCTATATCAGATTGTTCAATTAGCCCTCTAGCATAGGTGCAATTTTCCGATGTTATTGTTCTGTTAACATTCATAGTAGTTCTAAAAGAGAAACAATTAGATATTACGCCTAACACTTAACGTTAAACGTATCTGTATACCATTATTTAAATTGTGATTTTATTTACATTAAAACAACTTGAATATTTTTGAAAAACTCCGTATTTCTTATTTATCAGAAGATGTAGGCTATCACTAATGACAAATCTGTATATTATGGCACATTAAAAATCAAACAAGTCGATTTGTCGTTAAATTAAATTAAAATTTTCCTACATTCAGGTTACGTAATATTTTTAGAAAGAAAGATATTTTTTAAATACGAAAAAATATTAACAGAAATACCAGCATCCAAAGTTTTTTTTGACAGGTGGATCTATGTTTTCAGTTCGAGTGTTATTGGTTTGCGCGTTCCCAAAATGTGATATTTTTTTAGGTTTTTATATACTTAATATATATATATATATATATATATATATATATATATATATATATATATATATATATGAAATACACGTGTTATTGTCCAGTTGTGACCTTCCATTTCTTTATAAGAAGAAATAATGAAACTCTCTTCATTTTTATGGTCGCATAAATCCTGAGGTATAAATGACCCAGAAAACTTTACTCTCGCCGTGTGAATTACCAGCTTTCTTGTCATTATTCTAAAGTAACACAATGCATCTATTCATATTTTACGATGCACCTATTACCATATTAAAACTAAATCCAATTAGTGTTCAAAACAAAATCTTGGCATACTTGATGGAAACCACAGAAATTCTAGTGATGAATGTAATGAATAATAAATTGAAAAATTAGGAAAACCGTCTTTCTTGGCTTTAGATAACTCACCCACAGCATGTCATTTTCCAGTCTTCAATGCAAAGGCATACATTATGACTACATTTCTGCAATCGGGATTTCACTGTAACCAAGATATAAATAGGTTTCACCGATCACAAAGTGTATAAGCAAGTACAGTAACAGTTTTAATAAAAAAGAAAGTAATATTTAGGGATTAACTAGCGACTAATTACTTAAATATTTAAGGGAATAGGGAAATACTGACTACAAAAAAAATTCATTATATGAATATCATTACACGTAATATCTCATATTAAAATTATGTCATCCACTTTTTTTATGCCAATATTACAGGTATTTTATTTATATATTCGATTTGCTCTAAAATAACTATTCTTTAGTCATTTTATTCAATTAACCACTAAAATGACTTGACTAGAATCGAACAGTGTGTGTAGGCAGACTACAATCACACTAAGTGTTTATAAATCTATTTGCAAGACTAAAAGTAAATAGGCTGATGAATTTACTACCAAATAGTTAAGTAGTTACTGACATAAATATAAGGTTGGCCGTAAGGTATATTACTTAATTAAACTTTCAAGAAATCGATATAACATGTATATCGAATATGTGTATTTATAGGTTTTACATCTTTTTATATATTTATATTATAGATCCGATATCTTCTTCTGAATCAGAGATATTTTTAAATGTAAAAAATTTAGACTGGATACTGTTAAATGCCTTGTCTTTTATTGATTAGCCGGCAGAAAAAATATATGTAAGCTTTACAGATAAAAAATACTTCAAACCTCCCTAAATACTCAGTTCCCTATCTATAAAATCCAGTTTTTAAAGATTTTTTTATTTTATTTTGGAAACGGACCAATGCACTAGAACTTGATTTAAGATGTGCGGCGGTTTTAAAACAAAATTAGCGGTCTCATGGTCAATTAGTATATAAATTGCGTCACCGCACTATTTTCAGTTCCCTTATTAATTGAAAGCTGGTCATAACTTTTAAATCTTAAAAGGTTTATAAAACATTTGAAGCAGAAATAATTAATAAATCATTGTTTGGCATAATTTTGGAATACTCAGTTAAGTGATACATATTTGAAGCAATTTTATCATTTTTTTAAAACATTTTTATGTCACTAGGTTCAATAAAATACGATATATCTTTTATACGTAATGTCTAATTATTATGTATCATTTATAACGGTTTTTAAATATTTGTGCAATATTTTAAGTATTTTTGGTAAATAAAAAAATGATTTTTTTAGGTGTTTTTAAGGTCGTTGTAAGCCTTTATATTTCTTAAGAAAATAATATATTGCAAAATATTTTTTAGGTGCAATAGATACTATGAATAATTAATGATAATAAGTATCGATATGAAAGGCCGCTAAAGTAATTCTAAAAAATGAGCTCTTTGATGCTTCTTCTAAAATCATATTGGATCAGTTTTTGGTATCACGTTGTGTAACTGTATCCCTGCACAAACAGCATTAAGGATTTATCCTTATATTTAGTTTCCTCTTTAACAGTATTTTTTCCTTATTTAATATAACTACACCACCTCCCCGCTACTTCTGATTATGTAAAACAACCGATACCTATTAATATTAAAGAATTTTTATTTCCCTGGATCTAACGATGATTCTGTTATAACAATAATATCAGGTACAATTTGTTTTATTAAAATTCTGACTAAGTTTGTTCCTCGTAAAACGATATTTATCTAAATAATTTTAAAATTATTGTTTTTTTATATTGTAAGCTAGATTAAATAAATTTCTAACTGGTGAATTTATCATTAATGAAATTATTAGTTTTCAAATTATATTTTCACTGATCGACCTGCGCAATTCTTAATTCAGTGTTTTTCCTTACGATTTTGCATTATCTTATTTATTATCTCGGGCTTAGCAAACTTGACTATAATTACAAGTCCTCTTTTTGAATCTTGCCATTGACATTCTTTTGTATCAACATAAACATTGCATTTAAAGCTAAATATATAATACTATATTATCTTGCCACAAGCCAGAATTCCACCATTTTTACAACCGACAAGTTTAAAAATTTGTACATAAAATCATTACAACGGCACCATTTATGAAGCCAAAAAATTGGTAAAAAAAATCAAAATTCTGTAAGCTGTTGCTTAATGTTCCTCAAATCTATTTATTAAAACTTGCATTATGTGCACGTTCGGCCTTTGTATTTTGCTTAATTTTATCTTAATTAAGTAGGAGTGATATTTTTACAATAATGAAAAATCTAAACAAATGTAAGAATGTTCATTACCACGGTTTCAACTTTATTATATTTAGTTTTTGGATAAAAAATCCTTTATTGGTGATTTTCAACTAACCTAACCTAACATAATCGAATGTCCTCAATTGTTTCCATATCAATTATATAGAAGTCGGCGAAGTTAAATCCAATAGAGACAGAATTGTTTGAATATTTTAAAAATGTTACATTTATATTTCTATGCAAGAATTATTTGAAAAGCTTGACCACGATATTTGAATCAGTGGATTTTTTATTTGAAAAATAATTTATTCTTGGTCTCGGGACTGAAAGTCCAACCAATCGCATTTGTAGTGATCTAGGTGCCTCGTTTGAGTCGTTTGTACCGCTTAGCAATTAAATTGTAGGTACTTTCGACTTCGGCGAAGGAATCCTTCTATATATTATAGCTAAACAAAATTAGATTTTGACTTCGATATATGTCTGACCATTCTCGATTTTTTTAGAGGCACGCCTTTTTTTATATAAGTTTATAGCAAAAACTAATTAAATTTTAGCATTGCATTTGTTTTAGTTTTGGAGGTAAAAAAGGTGAACTCTACTTTTTTTGTAATCATCTCGAAAGTTTATTAGCAGCAGTTGTGGCTTATAAAATATGTACAACAAGGTTCTTAAATGTTTTCCGTATAATCAATGTTATCTTGTTATATCATATAAATCACATATAAACATCATGGTATCAAACTAGTAGATCTTTGTCTAAGTATGAAAAATTTAAACATTATGGAAATAAATACTATTTTCTTAAATGGCAACATTGCATTTTCTATAAAATTCAATAGATTTTATCAATCTAATTATAACTATCAAGGAAAGTGAAACATAAATTAATTTATTTTAGTCGAAAGACACAGAATCGTTAAATTTTCTATTTAAATTGTAACGATTCAACTCTTTATAAGAAAAGATGGTTTTACCTATTTTTACCAAAGTAACCGAAACCAGCAAAATTATTGAATCTACCTAGTCACCTAGCCAATCACAATCCTGGCTACATCATGGCCTGTCTTATGCTAAAAAGATCTTACACATCGTGAATTAAACAAAATCGCGTCAAGAGTTTGCTTTTCGTCTTAAGACCTATCCGTCTTAATCCGTAATACTTTAAGTAAAATACTTGAAAAAAATAATTCAAAAATACTCCCTAAAGAGTATTTGATATTTGGTACTTTATTACTCAAAAAAGTAATTGAAGTACTATCAAAGCATTTCAAATAACGAGAAAATATCTTAAATCATCTAAAAGTATGTCAGATACTCTAAATCAAGTACTTTTTGTTTGGGCATTTCAATATAAAATCAATAAATTAAAGCGATCCGTTTGCATTTGCCACTGCTGCTGGTTTATTGGCGATATGTTTCATAAGGCCAACACCGAAGAGAGAGACGATGATAAATTAGATAACAAGTCTTCATTTTTGACTTTTATATATTATCTTACATTTTGCACTGTCAGTTTGTAAGCAATCGGTATACTCTAATAATTAAAAAGTGGTAAAGTTAAGTTAAAATTTGTTATATTTAATTAATTTATATGAATAGAAATAGGACTTTACAATTTGGAAAAATTGTCAATATCGAAACAATACGTTCTGCCATTACGAAATAAATAATTTGCTATTCTAGAAGTATAGAAAGTTATTTAAGCAATTTCTGAATAATCATTGATCCTTTGAATCTAATTTTAAAGTGCCATACTTTTAACACTTTTTGATTTACACACGAATGTGTTTTCATAAATATTATTTTCACCAGACTTTAGTGCTTGGAAAATTGGACACAATTCAAAAATGGATTTACTTAACGACGCTGAAGCAATCAAAGCTTCTTTTTCATTATCCAAAATATAAAATTTTATGCACTTGCATCAATAATGTCTTCATGACGGTGACTCAATATTTAACGGTAAGTCCATTTCGTTGAATTTATTCTTATTAAGCGATAATATTATGCAGGCATTTAATTGTTGTTTTATTGGAGTGACAAGTTCAATGAAAGCTATTTTACACACCTATTTGTGTTAGTTGATATTATTTGCGAATTACTATTTATAGTATATAAACATTTAAGTAGTTTATTATTATTTATGTACTAATACTATACTCCCATTAAGAGATATGTTTGGTATATTATTGTTTATGCATAGGGTATTTAATTAGGCATGTTACATGCCACAACTAAAGATTTTAATTCACATAATTCAAAATGAATCTTCCTTTTCTAAATAATTGCTATAAAGCAGTAAAGATTTTAATTCACATAATTCAAAATGAATCTTCCTTTTCTAAATAATTGCTATAAAGCAGTAAAGTAGAATTTTAAGAACTCTGCTCGCATTTCTAGCTTTCATCACTCATACATTATATAAATACAATTTGAAATACATAAAATAAAATCCTGGCTATTTGATAAATATGTTTCCGAATATTGAGGAATTCAAACTGATTAGCTCAATAAAACCTCATTCGTCAAGACGTAATAGAAATCTCGAAATCCCAGATATTTTCTTAGGTTTCTTTTTGATGGATGGGAAGGGATAACCGAAAGCCTTTATAACAATCATATTGTGTTTTTTTAAACGTCCAAATTCCAAACATTTATTTAATTTGTATATTCAAATGGATACCTTTATGCTTTTTTAAAAAGTAAAGTTCTTTTTTCATCTTTTTTCGACAATAATTAGAAATCCCACATGTTTGATAGCTTTTGCACTTCCAGTTTCACCGAAAGTGACACAATCTGTGAATATTTAAAAAAAATCTCCGAATTTTTATTTATATTGCGATAAAGCTTAAAATTTTCTTTATGTCAGTTTTTAGATTTTTGAAATCGGACAAAAAATGGCGGAGCTCTAAGCATTTGTTTTATTTCGTTTAGTTGGCCACGCCACAAATATTAAAGTGATTTTAAACTTTTAATTTACAATATTATTGGCTCCGTCATTTTTTATACATATTTAAAAACATGAAACGGATATTTTAAGCTTTATCAAAATGAAACTAAACATCCTGTATGTAGCGCAAATTCCGGTTAAAAACTGATTTTTAATTACATTTACACTTAAAAATGACGGATCAATAGTTACTTGATTATGGGGCTCAGTTGGCTATGCTACAAATACCTATACATGTAATGTTTAGTTCCTATAATTTGGATTTGCCCACAATTCCCACAATAATATAATTTGTTAGTTGCCATCCTTCGTTTACAATTTTACTTTCATTGGTTTTCTAGCCGGCTTTACTAATAGGTAAAGTTTGGCGCACGAATCTGAGTCTTTAAAAAAAAGTGCGAGTAGTACATAACTATGAAAATGGTTGCTTAGTCGCATATTCCTTTCGTCGCGGCTCTGGATCCATATGATGTATTATAGTTTGTTAAAATAAAATATGCAAAAATTACGTTATTTATGGTTCATTTTCAAAAATTTAAAATATAATTACTAAAGCAATTCGGTTTTTACTAAAAAATGCAATTAAAAGATATTGTTGCTATTTGTAAAGGGATTTTTAAAAATAAATAAGACTAATATAAATTTTTTTTTGCTCTTTCCTTTTAATCAATAGTAAAAACTTATTTTATAACAAGAAAATTTAGGAAGTTTTTGTCTTAAATGCAATTTTCCTTTGTTACGCTGCTAAACAAGTCTAAATTAGATACCTAAAATTGTATTAAAATATATGGCAAAGCCAACTAAACAAAATAAAAGAAATGCATATAGCTCAGTCATTTCTATAAATTCTTCATTTAGAGAATTTTATGCTTTACCGGAGTATAAATAAAAATTCGGAAATTTGTTTACCACTTTCGGTTAAACCCGAAGTGAAAAAAAAATTCAAACCTGTCTGGTTTCTAATTATTATCGCAAGGAGATGCTAGAGCTTTATCAGGATGTAAATATAAGTTTGAAGGTTTTGATTTAAGACATTAAAGTGGTCAAATTCGCGTAAAAATTTGACAAATAGTGTCCCATATATGTTTGCAAACTTTCAAACTAACTTTAGGAAACAAAGCAAAAAAGAGGGGACGGGCATTAGACAATGGTGACTAGACCAGATATAAAACAAGCACTATTAGAATTCAAACATTTCAAAGAAAAATATCTGGAAGTCGGAAAAAACATGACCATAATTCAATCTCTTAATTTTATATTTATTTAACTTCTGGTGCTCCAAGCCATTTCCATATAAAGAGTGTTTGTTTTTAAATATCACCAAAGTACTTCTAGAAATAAATTAATAACTTCTGGAAATACTTTAGTATGTTTGCCTGTTAGGCTTCTTCTTCGTAAAGAATTTATAGAACTATTTAGAACCAGTTAAAGAATTAACAAACTACTTAAATATATTAACACTTCTTAATATTCAAAAACTGATAAATTAAACTATGAAACCAGCCACTGGCAACATTCGACAAAAAAACTGATATCGAAAAAAATGAAAAGAAACAGAAAAAGCAAAAAAGGGACACAAAATAAGTTTATTATTTATACATTTGCACAAAAAAAGTTGGATAACGAATGCTAAGTCGTACTAAATCAAAAGATACAATAACCATAACAAAATATTAATTTTTAAATGAATTGCAAACGTTTTGTTCTACTTAACAACGCAAGTTTCCAACAGACATCAATGGAACTGTCAGCTATATATCTGCTAAAATATGCTATATTTATTGCAATTTATCAACTTGTTGGTCTGAATAGATAACACTTAATAATACTGTAATAATATTATTGATATTGAGTTATCGTACGTAACTCTGAATATATTCATTAGTTTGTTTATGCCGTATCAATAAAAAATTCATTCAGTCTATTTTAGTAACAAGCCATGTAAAATATATGCCTAATTACTCTTATTATTGCAACATGATATTATCTGCATGTTGTTTTGCGTCCAAATGGAAAATAACCGATCAAACTCATGCTATAATTGTGTTTGATAAAGAAATGAAGCGGCAGGTTCTTGTGCTGCAATCTACACTTTAACGTTTCAATAGTGGGTCAAAGCGACCAACCCATCTTTTATCACTTCCCGCAGCTGACGATTCTGCGACATATCTGGGACTTGCTTAGATCCTAACGCAACTAAATTAAATTGTTTGCACAATCGAATACTATCAATGCTGTTTACAATTATTATTCGATTGTCCGATACCGGATGATTAAACATTGAAACTGACTCGGGCCGACGATTTCCAACAACAAGTAGAATGGTCTGCCTATTTTAATGCTTGTTCTCTCATTCTAGTTAGAAGTAAGTATGAACATTAGAGTTCAAGACCAATGTATGACGATCTCAAAAAAAAAAGATGTAAAACTTGGTGGTTTTGCTTTGAAGCCCTTAAAGGCTTACGCCCGTAGGCAATGCTTATTCCTGCTCTCTGGTAGCTTCACACCTATTACTATAATGTTTTATGCTAAGTTTTAGAAGTATTTCACATCTGGAAAATCAGCTTTTTGAAGTGTCAATATTTTTCTGCGTATACCATGTTTAGGCAAATGCTTCTAATACCCATGCACCTTACATAAAATGTTCAATAGACAATAAACTTGTTAAGAACAAATATCTTTAGTGGAAATTGCTTACAAAACTTTGTACTTACAGTTTTAATTTTTAGATACTACCTTTAAATTTAGTAAAGTAATTATCTAGTGTAGCAGGGTTAACTCTTGTTGTACCCAAATCTGGGTACATATATGTAGATATGTCGACATTTTTACTGTACCGTATATTATCAAACTTTCTTGCATTATAACCAATACTAATCGTCAGCTGGTAGACACAAAAGAACTATTAGCCAGCGCTTATCTAGATGGATGTTGAAATAATTTTGATCAGAACATTAAAAACTATAATTTCTCTTAATTATTTTTCCTTATTTGTTAGAGTTTTGTTAATATTGGATAAAACATAAATTGTTATTTACTTCTTCTACAGCAATAAGTTTATTACCATATCGTATAAGCAACTCAAAACTTTATTGCACAAGATTGAACAACTTTGATCTAGGTTACATAATACAATACACGCCCAATGATCAGTATGTCATGTAGTACAACCGGCACATATCAATATTTGTTTTATTTTGATTGTTCGATCCCAATAATGTCCAGATCCGGTTCACTCTGCCTAATAAATTTGCTGACATGTCCTTGGCTTTGCTATATAATTGTCTAAATATATGCAAATATCTCGTAACTGTGATAGTTACATGTGGAAAACTGATTGTTTAATAAAATATATTAACTAGAATGTGCTTATCGGGTCAAAATATTAAGAAAAATATAATTGGAATGGAGCAGAAAATCCTTTATAGGACCACCTATTATGCGTATCTCTGTTTCTTTCTAAACAGCGGCGGCGGGACAAGACCTAATTTGATGAAGGCAAGATAAATTTTGCCAGGCCACAAAGGGAATGTATTACATATAGAGAAAAAACTGAAACTGTCAATTTTTTATTCAAGAAAAGTACAAACACTTTAACTAACATTATTAAGCTGACCCATTGTACTTCTTAAATAATTTTTTATTAATTTTAATTTTGAAAAGCTCCTTTAAACGGAGGCTATACTTACTGGTACTGTTAACAAAATTCAAATGACCATATGAGTATTTGGGTAAATTTATTATAGTTATTTTCTTTTATGTATCGACTCTTTCACATCTTTAAAGAAATCGGGTAAATTTGGGATCATTGTTTGTAATTTTTAATATGCTCTTTTGAAGTGTTTTTTAACTTATTTAGATCACAGAGAAAATCTTAGTGTTAAAAAAAAACCCGTTTCATACCGGCTTTTGGGAGACTGTATGGTTCATCGCTACTTTCATAATGGAACATCATATTCTTTAAGTCTTTTGGCATATCATAACTGCTTTTCTCAATAAATAGACGAGCATCAGAGAAACATTGTTTAAGTCCAGTTTTTTGATATTATTTGATCCAGTCACAAAATGTATGCAAATATTCAAGAGCAGTGCTTAAATGGACTTGTATGGATTGCCATAATTTGTTTACCTCATAAATACCATACATTTAATGACATCATAAACTCTCAACTGAGTGTTTCGTTCAAAACCAAATCACAATCACTGAGTGTGTCTGATTCTTCGGTGTGATTTTTTTACTATCAATACATTCGACAACATCATCAAATTGCAATAATTTATAATTTTAATTTTAATATTTAGGCCTATCATATTTGCACCATCGTCGTATCACGATAATTTTGAATGACTAATCTATTTTTTCAAGCTCTTCGAGTATTGCATTAGTTCAATATTATCAAGTCGCCTCAGCTATATCAAGAAATCCGATAATGTTTCTTATATTGTGCCGGTTGACGTAATACAGAATCTTAAAACAGGTGTTTTAAATATACAATAATATACATTATACCCAAAAATCATAGCATGCTGGAACAAAATGGCGCCCAATAAAAATGTTTGAAGAAAAGACAGTATATATGTGTCACTAAATTATTATGTGTGGAACCAAATTGAGTCACATTTCACTATTCCTAATAAAAGGAAACATTAATTACGAGGGTAGTTCGGGAAAAAGAAATTTACCGATTTTTTTAGTAAGTGGTAAACAAGTATAGTTGTATGACAGTATTTCTCTAGGATATTGGAGAGTCCCTAATTTACTGACAGAAATCAAATACTATTTTTGGCACAGGATGTATTTAGTACATAAATACTTCATAGTAATTGTACCGATTTGAAAACATATTCAGCAAAATTACTTGTTTCAGTGCTTGTCTTATTTAAATTGTTATTAAAAGTAAAATTTGAACTTTTAGTACGTTCCAGGATTAGTAGATGCATGTAGTAAATCTTAAAATTTAAAAATAATGAAGATTTAAAGGTATTGATGAACCTAAAATATTTTTTTACGAGAGAATATATTTAGCATATAGATAATTCTAAGTAATTTTTTCGGATTAAACATTAGAAGTCATATTGAAGTTTTTCTCTCTTTGGAGAGTCACAGATTGACTGATAGAAATAGAATAACATATTTACTGGAGAGTATATTAGTACATAAATATTTCATAGTGAATTTATCGCATTGAAAATATCATGAGCCAAATCACTTGTTCCATTTATGTTTAGTATATATTTAAAGTAAAATTGTCATTTTTAGTAGTGTAGGTTCCAGGATTAGTAGGTGCGTAAGAAACCGTTTAAAGACAGTAGCCCAGTATGTTTTATAAATGTATTTATGTGATTGAAATTGAAAGGTGTTTGGTAACTTAGGAAGAGATGACTTTACAATATTCGGAGTTTACCAGTTTGATGTATTTTTAAGTCGTTACTAGTGGGAAGTAAATTTAAGTAAATAGATATATTTTAATTATTTTAGTTAGATCTATTACGCAATGTTGTAATTTTTAGAATATAGAAGTATTGACAGAAATTAATTTTTGCTTATTAGATTTTGAACTCATAGCTTTAAGTTTTAACTTTAATACATATTGAGTTTATAATATTTATATTTAAAATAAAAGCGTTCTATTCATCAATAATAAAAAAACGACTTTTTTGTCAAAATAACATTTCACATCCACAATCTAAAAATGTTTAATTTAAATGGAAAATAAAACCCAGTGGTTATTGCTAAAGACTCACAGCAATGTTCATTGAAATTCTGCCAAAGGTAAGTAATAGCTCATATTAATAGCTTTAGGAATAAAACCCCTAGTGGGCAAAAAAAGAGCCAATACCAATAAAATACTTTAAATTTTAATGAAAGTCGCCTTATAGGTTAATTCTTGTTGTCTATTCAAATAAAACAAATTTTTCAGTAACAAGGTACAGGGTGTCAGGATTTCGTTGCCATTATAGGGTGTCTTCGTTATTCGCAAGATATACACTTTTTTCACGGAGCGTTCCTACTTTTTGATAAAGCGAAAGTTACCGCAAATAATTTTTTTTTATTCCTTTCATTTTTAACGTATATTGAGAATAAACATAAAGGATGATTCTGAAAATTTTCAATTTCCCTGTATCTCGGTTTGGTGAGCCTATAATATACAAAATTGAATGAATGATTCCTATATATGTTTTTCCATAAAATTCAATGTTATACTTAGTTTTTTTTTCAGAGTCAGCAAGTTCTGAGATATAGATCAAATTTGTGTTTCTTTTAATAGAACACCCTGTATATTTTTAAATCATTGTATTCCCTTCACTAACACCGTTCCAATTTTGTCAGTTATTCGTAGCCGGCCGCGGTGATGAAATAACTTGGCTGTCAAGTTTTTTACATAGTTTCATATAATAGTGAATGGAGATAAGAATAGTTATGATAGGAAAGTGAAGCATCTCTAGCATATATTTTCTTAAATGATGAATCTGCGCAGACACACGCTGTATTGTCAAAAGTCAATTTTTATTTACAAATATAGGCAACTGTTGCAAATTAAGGTTTAGAAAGAAACACTATTCATAACAGTTCATGTCTGGAATAATGAAATCTACAAATTATTTTCGTTAGCAGTCAATATTTATTTAAAACGAAAGATATGCAAGAGTCAGCAATCATGTAACTATCTGATGGTATCTGACAGTGACATGACTTTGTTTGCCTTTCCATTTTTAAGCCGGTTTTAATGACGCTATTTGCAGTTATGAAGATATATCTTAAAACAATAGACGCAGACCTAATATATATAAAATAGTAATATATAAAATAATAATATATAAAAACACTGAAATGGATGAGTTGTTTTATTTCGAGCTTTTGCTTCCGAAATTTCTACGTCAAATTGAATTCATAATCTCTTGGGCGCACAAGTTCACGTATTTGACAGATTCTGTGCTGTTTTATACACCGTAACGAGAATAGCGATGAAGCAGAAGAAATGTATTTAGAGTTATAATATTAGAAGGTCTTTTTCATTTTTGTGTTATTTATAATATTTTTATATAGGTATCCAGGTAAAAGCAACCCAGTAACATAATATTCAGTGGAGTTAAACACAACCTGGTTTGTTTTGGATCCCTTAGCAAATTTCGATCAAAGTCTTATAGTAATAATCCACGCGCTGGATTGACACGTTTAGGTATAAGATGGCCAGCTAGATTGCCGGACCTTTCAGTGCTTGATTTTTATGTATGGGATTATTTGGAAAATAAGATTTATCCTAAGATCCAACTGGAAACATGAAACCAAAATTGCATTCAACAAAATAGAAATCAATTCCAGCAGTTTTTATGATTATAAATTTATATTCATACCGGTTAAAAACAATCTTAGATTTATTTTAATCGTAACGTATTTAAAAACGTACTAGTTACAGATATCTAAATTTACGTGTTAAGTAAAGAAATAAAAAAAGCACTTATATTTTTAACATATGTAACTTCTCGATAGCCAAGTATTTCATAGCTGACTATGAATAATCGAATAAAGTTTATATATATTTATATATATATATATATATATATATATATATATATATATATATATATATATATATATATATATATATATATATATATATATATATATATATATATATATATATATATATATATATATATATTAGTTTTATTTTGCAAATGAAGCAAATATTTTTGAAAAATGTGGGAAAATCGCAGAAATACCACCATCGGCAAAAACTTTCATTCTCTAATAGATATGGTAGTTGTGAACATGTGACTTACATGCTCAAGTAGTATGATTTCACATGCACAATTCTCATACCTATTAGAGGAGAATTTGAAGGTGTTTCCGAATGCGATATTTCCTGTGATATTCCCGATGAGTCTCGGAAATATTTACTTAATTTGTAAAATAAAACTACACTATGTTAAGTTTTTTTGAATTGAATATCCCGTAGTATAAAGAAATTAAAATAAAATATTAGTTTTGATAATGGCAACTAATTAATCATCGTTACCTTCAGGACCCATCGGTTATGTGGTTACACCTTTTTTTTTAGGTTAAATATTGGTTAGTCTAAATATATAACATGTATATATTGATGAAATCGGGAAAATATGAGGGATCAAATAAACAAAATCAATCAGTTGCATGTTCCATTTAAAAAAAAACAAAAGTTGGTATTTCTTGACCATGTCATTTATTTATGCTAATAGAAAATCCTGGCGGTACAGGCAAACCTCTACAATTTTATATTCAAAGTTTTTTTTGTCTCTAAAAGTAAAATCTATGAGGGGCTAGATATAAAGAGACACTCTGTATATGTAACCGTTCTAGTTGTTAAATAAAATGTAAGATCTACAGATTCGTTTTACAAAGAAAAAAGAATCGGTTATTTCAGCGGTTTCAACGCTGTTGCATTTATGTAAAATTTGTTTTATTTTCTTTTAATTTTTTTAATTTGTTTTTATTCAGTACCAAACAAATTGAAACTACCTTGACTGTTATAAATTTAAAATTTTAATCAGTTTATAGTTTTACCGAGAGTTTCTCTTTTGTTTATAGAGGCGCAGAAAATATGTAAATAATAACAACGAATTATATTACCCAAAAATCTATATTTAATGATAAATTGTATGTTCTTATTTATGGCTGGGAATCAAAAATTATTGACAGAAAAACAATTCCGAAAAATTATTTTTTTGGATGCCTAATCAGCAGGCTAAATCAAAAAGTGCAGTATACTAAAACTCGTTAGAATTGAACAGAGTAAGCTTAACTAAAATTCTAACACACCAACTTTTAATTAGGCCTTGCTAACTTCATTCAATTTCGTCACAAAAGAGCAACTAATATAGAAACTAGCGTTTAAAGATGGGGATTTAAGCCCTCTGTCCCATGCGACGACTGACAAAAAACAAAGAATTTGGTAGTAAATCACTTTTGAGTTACTTACCGATGGTTTTTATGATAGAGAAATCGTCGATATCATAGCTACCGTCATCTTTATTATTTTCTTCTGAATCTGAGTTTTCATATTCCTCCGTATTGGTTCTAGCCGACGATGAGTCAAGGCTATCTGTACTTTCCTGTCTGCTTCTAATAACACCATTCACCCACTCGGCCATCTATATAACAGACAAAAAGGTGTTTTTATCATAGGACAATATTAAATTTATTTCAAAAGTATTTCCTAATAGCTTAAACAATAGGGTACATTAACGATTATCTCTAAGCTGCAACGCTTAGAGAACAGCTCTAAATCTTTTTTATTATTGGACTTGCGAACCACATTTTAACTTCGGTTCAATTAGGAACCAATACCTTAAAAACCCCCTAATAAAACACGATTGCAAAAATTTTAAAATTTTATCGAAGGCCAAGCGATCTAGAACTTTTGAACTCTCATTATTTTGTAATAAGTTCGAGAAAAAGGTATAGTTATTTCGCGATTCGGATGGCCTCACAGATGGCCCTAGATTTGAACCCCCAAGCCTTTCTCGCTATCTGCGGTATTGGACAGGTTATATTATAAAATATGTTTAGAATGTTAAAAATAACTCGTAAACAAAAATGTGACAGAGGCTTCCACTGTTTAAGACAAGTGGCAAAATATCATCTACAAGAAATATCAAAATTAAGTCAAATCCAATATGTGTTGAAAGTATTGTGAAATTAAAAGGAAAAGAGGAATTAAGAGCAGTTTTATTGCTAAGAAAATTAAGTAATTTCTTCACTTCTATTAGTGGTGTATATTTAATAAATTAAAAAAAAAAACACACTATTAGAATTTAGTTTTTCGTATAACAGGTTTTGCCAGTTCCCTTAGGAACAAAGTTTAAACCGCATATGATTTAATTATTTAAAAAAATAAGGATAATAAAAGAAATGAAAATCATATAACAAATCGTATTTTGTTCAAATATGTTTAACCTCTTTTAGAATGTTACGCCATACATTTCAACGTACCTTTAAATAAACATATAAAGGTGTATATTCGATGATATTTAAATTTTCCCTCAAAAGTTTCCTGTTATACATTTTTTCACTACCCTTGTAGTGATTTCTTTTAGATCATTTAAAAGCATGATAAGGGGAAATGACTACAAATATTTTAACGGGTGAACGTACAGGTCATTTCGAGAATATTTGCGTTAGTGTGTTGTGTGAGATGCAAAATTATAAACATTCCAAGTGTTTGTTGAGTAAATCTCACCTTGTCAAAAAAATCATAAATTTTAAAATGGCCAGGACTCCAATGCATTTGAGTGTCATATCACACTTTTTTTACTAGATACTTTTTGCCTTACCCAGTAAAATATTTGTATCATTTCCCATACACATTGCACATTCGAATGACGAGCTTCTATGCCCCGTAAACTTGTTCCGGTATATTGTATCTGCCGACTCAAGAATGATAAATTATACTGTCCTCGTCAGAGGAAAAAGAACAAGCATGTGTCCCTTCAGGTTATTTAGTATTGCAAGTTACATATTCTGCTTTCCCTCGGCAACTTTGGTTATAATTGCATACAAAGTTTTGAATGATTTGCTTAGGTGAAGAGAGGAAATAGCAAGTTAATCTAAAGTCCATCAAGCAAACCGTAAAAGTCCAGTACACTTCCATAGGGAATTTTCGAGTATGGATCATTTTGATATGAGTTAAGTCTTAGCTTCTTAGTTATATTGTCAGAATATCAACTCTCTCGTGTGACTAGTTTTTATGATACAAAGTGTGTTAAAATAAACTTTATATAAAATAATAGAGGCACTTTATTAAATTATGGAGCTTTCGAACGTGGAATTTTCCTTAAGATGCCATTTTATAATAACGAGTGTATTTTCTGCATATACACAAATAGAAACATACGAGGCGTAACAAAAATGCAGATACGAGTGTTTCAATAACCTACGATATTAATCTATTAATCAATGTTTGGAACCTGAGATATTCTGTAAATAAAATATATTAAACAAGTTGTAGCATAATGGTTGTACAGGGTGATTCATTATTTTTTGACACCCACCTACTTTAAATACAAAAGTAGTTTAAATACATCCTGATTTAATCGTTTCGAACAACAAAATTCCATTCAACGAAAGACCAGAAATATAGAAGACATTTCTAATAATTAAATGCTTTTCGAATTAATGATATTAACTTTTTTAAACGAAATTTAAAAAATAATTATAAAACTATGTTTTTTCTAATTCTAATAATGGAGGCCGTGTCTCCATTTTCAATACATACATGAACTGATAAAATTTGGTGTTCTATGTTTAATTCTGAAATTTCACTATTTAGTTATGGTTTGTAAAGTTTCAGTTCTATTATAATAAATCTTGTTCTTCAAGTATCCCCACAAAAAAATATCCAATAGATTTAAATCTGGGCTGTTCGCTGGCCGTCTGAGAGATCTATGTCTACCTATCCAAAGTGGGTATTTACCATTCAGCTGATCGGTGACTAATTGGATATTGTGTGAAGGTACACCGTCTTGATGGCATATTAGTTCAAAATACTACCTGAGTGGAATATCTTTTAGTAATTGCTCTATTTCTGTTTTAATGAAATGTAAATATCATTGGCCAGTCAGGGATCCCTGATATATAATTTGTGTAGGGGGCTTTTGCGTAGACCAAAAATGTTTATTTTATTTTTCGAAGACGCCTCATCAGTGAATATTATATTTTCAAAAATTGTTATTGTCCTGAATTCTTTGGTACATTTCATTGCAAAACTCAAGCTTACCTCATATTTTCATTTGTGACATTTCAACATTCGTTGAATTTTGCTATACGATTTGCCGGGAATGTTTTTAGCTTCACGTGTGGAATATTGAGAATTTTTAAGAAGAGGAAATAATATGGTAATATTTCACGAATTAAAAAAACATACTCGGGTCTACCTTGAAAGAGCCGTCAAAAGTTAAGTTCTTCATCTAAACTTCTTTCTATCTTTCTGGTCTTCCGTTGAATGAAATTTTGTTAATCGAATTCGATTATTCTTCCCAGGTAAATTCGTCGATATTCGACTATTGCAACGTTATTATCGTTTGAATGAAAGAGTTTTTTTTGTTCTCGTTTTTATTCCTCGGAATAATCGATTTAAATTATTTTCAGCAAAATTAAATAATTAATATCAAACGCATTAATCCATAAATGACAGAAAAGTGAAGAATTATGTATTTGGTTGTCATAACTACAGTTATTGAAACAATTGCCATCCAGTGCATTTTTGCATTATAGTGATGACCAAGGCACAATTTACGATAATGTTTAAACTGAAATAGATCGAAAACTGCTGAAACAAATATCAACAAATTATATATTTTTGAAAACAGGATGACAAGAGCTTTCTTTTTAACTATTAATATATGGGGTGTTCTATTTGAAAAATACATTTCATGTAGTTTTTTTAACTTCCGATAGTTATTTTTAAAAATCTGAATATCCAAAATGTAAACCTTACAACTTTTGTATTTAAAGTTTTTTCTAAATCCTATAATTACGGCTGTAGGTGGGTGTCAAAATATAATGAATTACCCTGATACATACTCAAAAGGTGCAATAATTGTAATTCCTGCCAAACTGAATTTTTGTAGAAGCCTTTATTTTGATATCCTAAGCGTTTTCTAAAAACCAATTTTCATTTTTTAAGGGGGGAAACTGGGTGAATTGTCAATTGTGAATATTGTCAATTTTAGGAGGAAAATAGGATATATACTGTCTAAACAAAAATTGGTCACACTACAAACTTATTATATATGATTTTCAAGTATATAAAAATATATTGAAAACATTTCACTGTAGAAAAAAATAGTTTAAATGAATCTACAGAAGAATTAAAGCTTGCAGACTTATTTATCGCGTTTGAGTTCTTATTTGACAATGAGTGTCAGATGGCTGGCACGCAAAAAAAGGAAGAACTGAGTTAGATTTTCGAGAGCACCTGGCCCTCAATTTCGTCACTGCTTGCGATACAATAACAGCATCATGGATTAAATTAAAGTTTACCAAGCCATCTAGACTTGACTCTTCTGAAAGTTGTTTTTATATTCGGAGGCCATAGATATTGCTTTTTATGCAATCGAAACGGTAATGTGATATGCAATGATTGTCTTTAGAAGGAGAAACTGATACTTCCATAAATAGAAGAGTACATTTACCAACATTTCACAAGTATCTGATAGTGAAGAAAATTTTAACGAAAAGTAATTCAAAACTTGGTTGTGCAAAAATAGTTTGGAGAGTTATTTGTCCCTTTTCAAAATGTAGCTATACCTATATAATAGGCACATAAGACATGTAAGTAAGAGTTGATATGTTGTTATGTGAGCAAGCAGACAAGATTAGACAGATGGGGTTTTAAAAGTAATGTTTTGTTATCCGTCTTGTCAAGGGACTAGCTTTGCTATTGGAAAAGTGGTCAAGTCCCTTAATATAATTTTATTCGTCAAAATCTTGGCTATATTCTCGTATTGAATCTAGATTACCGTGATGCCCAAGAATTTATAAATCGTCTCGAGGAAGTGGAAATGCTCACGCATTAAAAAACAGGACCCAATGTATAATAGAAAAAGTCAATTCTTTGCCTTTAGATAGCTGAATTCCGCAGTGTGCATTTAAAACATATTTTCGAAATACCTGAAGGGCACCTTACTAGCATAATTGCTGTAAGTTTTACTCAAAATCGTTTCCAAAATCATCTCCTAGATTACGAAATAACTCTCAAAATCACACCGAAATAAAAAAATCGAACCGAAGTCTTATGATTTTTTGGCGGAGTGGGACGCCTCTCGGAAATACCTTATTGGAAATCTTAACGGTTATCATCCTATCATGAATATGCAAGATGTAACAATTCCACTGATACAGCAAATATTAGACGAAGAGACCAACCTAACGCCGCCGATCAGATCAGAGGAGCAAACAAAGCAATATATATGCAAGGCATGGTGGGTGAATACCAATTAATCCCCTGGATAATGAAGTCGAATTTCCACCTTAAAAGTGGACTATTTCAGAAAACTGATCTTTGGCACAATCTAATTAAAAATATCATCATCTTATATATAAGACAATGAGCATGCCATTTCAAATATATATTTTGAATATGAAGCTAGATTAAATAAAGATCATTTTTTAAGATGCGACATAGACATTTCACCATATATCAACTAGCGATGCAATACGATGAAGACAAAATTACAGGGTATTGTCATCAGTAAATGTCATACATAAAGTAAGCGTAGTATGGTTTTTGGAATATATCAACCAAATATGTATTACTTTAGTGGAAGAACTTTATATTTACTGGAAGATGCAGCTGACGGAAATAACTTTCCAGTAGTGTTATAAGATGTTGAGAAGACGTATTTTTTATTACATTTCGCACGTTATAAAAACATTTGTATCCGCGTTTTTTGTCTCGCCGTGTATGTTTTCATCTCTTCATATGTAGTAGAAAACAAACAGGGTATTCTGCAAACACTTAATTATTTCTTCTAAAGAGGTTTTTTCACACCTTGTATCTTGTAAACTGGTCACAAGACTGAGTTGGGATTTTGAGCAAATAATTAAGTGGTAAGAGGTAACTATCAAAATTTCGTCAAAATTGGCAAGACGCGAAAATTCTCTGACAGTGTGCGGGGTCATTTAGTCTGATTTTACTGTTTCTTAAAAAATGATCGGCAGTCACCATTGTCGAGGAAGGAACTCTTAACTTATTAGACTTTATAGAGATCAACTCTCTTTAGGACAAATATAAAATAAATAGCACAACAAACCCCAAAATTACTTCATCCGACATGCAATTACACCGTTGAAGAAGGCTTCACTTGAGTTGCTTTTTTACTTCCCTCGTAAAATGAAAGTATTGTAATCGTGAAAAAATCACCCTCCGAGATTTCAGATCTTAACGTTTCAGGGTCCCTAGAATGAAAATTAAGGGTCATGCAAAGATAACATGTAACATCTGGGTAAAATTGTTTTTAATTAATTACGTCGGTCCGTCTGTATGTCGGTCAGTTCGCGGCATAGCTTAAAAACAACTCATCAGTGTGACTTCAAATTTTAGGCAAAAATGAAGGGCCATATGGGGATGACCTGGTAATATGCCGGAACAAGATGGTGAGTTAAAGAAACGTTAAAAAAATTATTACTGAAAAAACTAATTATCCAATTTCCTCAAAAAAAATTTGTACAAAAAGCAAGTTTAACATAGGAATGAACGCAAAAAAAATCTTATTTATTTGAATGTGATTTAGGGATAAACTGCTACGAATTCAACATGACGTAACAAAATTAATTATTGAATTTATTTTAAATTGTGCCCAAAAATAGCTCAGGTAGAAACGGGTAAAATATTGGTGGGAATCCAATTTGATGGAACGAAGTGGCGCAGAATAACAATGTGTGAAAAGATAGTATATGCGTTATTAAATGACTATGTACTGAACTAAATTGGATCACTCTTCACTATTCCTAATAATAGGAAAGATTCATGACGAGGGAAGTTCCGGCTAAAGGAAATTTACCGATTTTTTAACGGCATATTTGATGTATCCGTGAAAAAAAATAGCCACTACACCTTAAATTTTGCAATAAAATTAAGTTCGTAGGGATTGGCTGGGTAAATTTTGATGCGAAGACCTTATGGCAGAACAAAGTGGCGGCCTAATGAGTTGTTTAAAAAATCATTAATAAAAATACTTACCCAAATGGCTTGAAATTTTGCAAAAAAAAATCAATTGTGAAACAAAGATAAAGAAGTCTAATAAAATTTTCCGACAATAAAACCTCCATAAACCTTCTGTTTGTGAAGGAAAATTATAAACAACCTGATAATATAATATAATATTGCCATTGACAAGTGAAAGAAAAGTGTGTAAGTATGTACGTATGTATGAATGTTAGATCTTAGCTTAAATATTTTGATAAAAGTTGTAGAGATCAAAAATCTAAAAAATGTTCCAATAATCCGTGATTGTTAGATATTTGAATGGAATAGATATATTGTGGTAACTCCTGTTTAGAGAACGGTGACTTTCGGCTTTAAAAACACAACAAAAAATGTGGCAAAAACAATAAAAATATATACAAAACAATTAACAAGAAAGACAAATTTAAAAATTCGGTATATTGGTTTTACCCGAAACTTCTTTGGTAAACAATTCCATCACACAAAGACAACAGACTTTATAAGTAACTATATATAAAATAAAAAATTTCTCATTTATTTTCTTAATTTTTAAAAAATTCTCTTTATAAAACGTTTTATTATGATGTAAATTTAATATGCTGAGAAAAAAACGATACATATACGACTACTTAATGTTTACAATTTGAATATATTTCTTCTCGCGTTTTTCTTGGACCTCTCTAATCAGGAGTAACTGAAAATAGTTTTTCTTTAACACTTTACATAACATTTCTTGAGAACCAATAAAAAATCAAATATTTTCAAACATTTTGCTGAAGAAGCTGAACAATGTTTTCTAAATTCTTTTACTCACACACCAGTATGTCTCCAAATACAACAAGCTAAGGCAAAAAAAACAAACAAAAACATAAAGTAAGAGCAAAAACCTGAGAACAATTATGACGTACCGTCTGTTTAATTCAAGATGACGAGAGTTTTATGAATAATTATAATGTATTACAGTCTCTTCCGAGAGATAAAAAATGAAAGTTTACTTAAGTTCGCCGTACACGTGTTTGGAAGGCTGTGAGCCTAGGCGACCGTTTGAAACTCGCGACGATATAATGTAAACTGAAATGAAAATCGCCGGTTGAATCGCCTAAAGCTTGAAAGCTGCGAGATGCTGCGAGACGCTCTGTTGCCAATTTATTTTTACTGATGGATCTAGTTGGTTGTGGGTGAAATGTCTAAAAATACTCACTAAAATATCTTTGTAATAATGATTTTGGAACAATAAAAAAATAAAAATAATAATAACAATAATAATGATAATAGAAGAAAAAATATTTCTGAATATAGAGACCTATACCTGAAGTGAACACCTGAATGAAGAGAGCTGCATAATAAGGAACATAAGGCTGAAACTCCGTGAACCCAAGCTGCCAGGAAGAGACCGCCTCAAGGAATACCAGTCCGACATTTGGGCCCAGCCAAAGGAGCATAAGTTGGATGCTAACTGGATAAGGATAGAACGAGAAAGAGCGAATATCCCTGACATGTAATTTCCAGGCACCAGCCCAGGTTAGATGATCATCAAAACCACTAACATCTCGAAAGCATTGCATGCTGCAGGAGGCTCTTGCTCGGTAGTTTACGGCGTTTACGCACATCCTCTTAATCACAGAGGATACCAAGGTATTCTTAATGTATGCCTCGACCTACATGCTACCAAAGAGTGCAAGAATGGATGATCTATCGCAGTATCGACTTATTACATGTCTGCCAACCTTTAAATGTCTCTACTAATCAGGTGCAGATTCACCTAGCGGTTCCGAATATTGAATCGATTTATTATAAAGTGTGCAATTTTGGTTATTTTAAACCATTTAACGTTTCAATGTATATATTGATGTTTACGTCTATATAAATATTTTTACATTTTATATATGTATATATATATATATATATATATATATATATATATATATATATATATATATCGTCAAATTGATAAATTAAGTTAATATATGAGATGTTTTATTTTATTAAAGTTTCGGTGCTATAACTTTAAACCTTGTCAAAATATACAATGATTATATAGGTCAAAATACGTTTTATAAATTAAATACTAAAATAATAATTTACAGTAGAAAATTACGGGAATCCTATTAGGGAATCTGCCATGTCATTCTAAAATAGATTTAAAAAATAATAAAATAATTCTATTTTTGAATGACATGGCAGATTACCTAATTGGATTACCCGAACTTTGTACTGAAAGTTATTTTAGTATTTAATTAATTAACAAAAGCTAAAGTTGCAGCCGAAACGTTAGTAAAATAAGACATCTCTATGTGAATATAGTTATTTAATTTTTCAATTTACATTATACAAAAAAGTTCCAGTGCAAATGATTATCTGCAGAACACTAAAGGACATAATACTGAGTACACCGTGTCCATAGATTTTGCCTTTATATCTTTCCATCGAGACATTTCAAAATCCCTAGATAAAACTCGGATGGACTCCATGGAAATCATCAAAAACTTCAAGTATGAAGACTAAAAAGTAAATATATAGGGAAGGGTTAAATAGGTGGACAGAGTATTTTCAAATCTCATCCTGCAGACTGCATCTGCGATTCGCTGATGATCATATCAATCACCAACGACATTAACGAATTAAAGATAATGCTAGAGAAATTAAATACGGCTTCCAAATTAATCTCGACAAAAGTCCAGATAATCCTTGTAGTTCAAACTGCTGAAATCATGTGACGAATTAGGCTCAACTGGGCTGCCTTTGGGAAACTGGAATATGTGTTGAGAATGTTTATACTACCAGCAAGTAGGAACTAAGAAAAAATATCAATAACAAAATGACGTGCAAGTCACTCGAGAGTAATGCAATTCGCCTGAGCCTGAAAGTAATGCAATTCATCAGAAAGAACTGCAAAAAAAGAAAATAGTGAGTCCAAAAAGAGCCCCCTACACCCCCACCTCGCCTCTGCATATAGGAGCACTTGACTGGAAAAAAGTGTAATTTAGAGACAAATTAATCAAATATAATACATAGTTTTTTAGGCATACCTAACCTGATCTAAGATTTGCTTCCGCGTAGAAATTATCTACTGGAAACAACATAGTTAAAGTCTGGGCATGTTTTATAAGTAACATTTTCCACTACAGACAATTCCTTGCCTCTGTCCATGACTATAAACGTATTGTATAGCAGACCGAGCACACCCGAAAGCCGTTCTAAACTCATGGGATTGATCGCACATTAGCGTGTGATACCGAACTTTGAATATAAATTCCATAATAACTATTATTATTCTTTGGCGGTTTGTTTCAACGGAAATCGATTATTAGGTACCATTCATTTTGTTGATAAAAATTAACGTTGATTATTTAGACGTTAACTAGGGGACAATAAGAACGAAACTCTTAACAGATGGTGAAATTCAGGTAAATGTGTTTATCAGTGTTTGATTTATACTTCCCTCATAAAAGGGAGATATTGTAATCATAAAAAATCACTCTCCTAGAATTTTTCACGTTTCAGGGTCCCTAGATACCGAAAATTATGTTTCCCAATTCCGTCGGTCTGCCTTTTCGCGGCATAGGTAAAGAACTACTTACCCGATTGACTTCAAACTTTGATTAAAAATTAAAGGTCTTATGGGGATGACCTGGTAACATTTTGGTAAAAATCCAATATGGCGAAAGAAAATGGTGGACTAGTGAAGTTAAAAAAATTATTACTAAAAAACTGCTTATTCAATTTATCTCAAATTTTGCCCAAAAATCAAGTATTATGTAGAAATGAACAGAAAAAATGTTGGTGTGAATCCAAGAAGATGGAACAAAATGGCGACTTGATAAATTATTTAAAAATGAAGCCTGAAAAACTCCTGGATTTTTTTCAAATTGTATGTCATAACTAAGTGTGGTATAGAGATAAACTAGTAAAATTGTGGTACTAATTCAAGATGGCGGAACAAAATGACCGCCCAATAAAATGTTTGTAAACGAGAAAAAATCTCCCTCTCAGGTTTTACATATCTTCACGTTTTAGCGACCCTAGATGGCAAAAAATATTTTTATCAATTCCGTGTGTGGTCCGTGACGTAGCTTAAAAACTACTCCTCACAGTGACTTTAGATTTTAGATAAAATATAAGGGTCATATGGGGATATCCTGGTAATATTTTAGTAAAAATCCAATATGCCGGAACAAGATGGCGACCTAGTGGAACGTTGTTAAAATGTTTACTAAATAAACTAAACCAACCAACCAAACCAATTTTACAAGTTTTACATAATAATCAAATGTTATAAAGGAATGAACTGGTAACATATTGGTATGAATACAAGGCAGCAAAACAAAATAGCGGCATAATATAATTCGAAAAATCGGCCCGGAAAAACTGCTTATAGCAGCTGCACAACTAGTAAGGTTGCGGTACGAATTCAAGATGGCTGAACAAAATGAAAGCCAAATAATTTTTTAAGAACCAACGTAAAAAAATCGTATTCAGTTGGCTTCAGATTTTGCAGAAAAATTAAATTCGATATATGGATAAACTGGTACGAATTCATCATGACGTAACAAAATGGCGGTGTGTGTTAATGTAAAAACTACTTATAGGTTTTACTTTAAATTATGCCCATAAATCAAGTATAGCATAGGTAGAAAATAATCAAATATTGGTAGGGATCCAATATGATGGAACAAAATGGAGCCTAATAAAAAGGTTCGAAAAGACAGTAATGACCATGACCACTCTTCACTATTCTTAATAAATATCAATGATTGGTAGAGAAATTTACAATATTAAAACTCCTTTACCCGGAACTTTCCTCGTTATGAGTCATTTCTTTTATTAGGATTAATGAATTGTGACTTAATTTAGTTCGGTACATAGTCATTTAGTAACACATATATAGCGTCTTCTCAGAATTTTTATTGGGCGTCGTTTTGGTCCACCATGTTAACTATGTACTAATATTTTACCAGTTTTTACTTACGACACACTTGATTTTTTACTATAATGTAAAATAAACTAAATAAGCAATTTTTTACTTCGATTTTTTAAAAATTTCATTAGACTAAATTTCATCATACTAAAATGTTATCAGTGTTCCAATATATCATCTATTTCTTATGCAAACATTAAATAAGTGTTTTTTTTAACTTGATCATTTAATTCTAGGGACACTAAAACGTGAAGATCCCGGGAGTGTGATTTTTTCTGGAACACAAACATGTTATTATGCCGCCATTTTGATTTACCATCTTGGATTTATAGTAAAATTTTACCAGTTCATTCCTACAAAATGTTCAAAATATCAGGTAAATTAGATAAATATTTTTTAAATAATATATTTTTTTAACATTTCACTATGCCGCCATTTTCCAATCTTGAATTGATAGCATCATTTTTCCGTTCCATTCCTAAGTAATACTTGTTTTTTTGGCAAAATTTCAGGTATATTGCGTAATTAGTTTTTTTAGTGAGTTGTTTCATTAGAGAATTAAAATATACCTGGGTGTTTCAAAAGACATGCGCCAACGTTTAAAGGGAGATTGTAAGAAAATAAGACGATATATAAATATATAGGAAGATGTGTTGATTTTAACGCCATTTTTTTTCGTGTATGACGTTAAAATTAACCTGGCTTGAGAATGTTTCTGATACTAATATTCCAAACGATATAGCAGAAGTTATGTCCTTAGGTGATAGTTTCTCACTATCAATTAACAACGAAAAAAACCTACCAATAACCGAATACATATCTTGCGTAGAATCAGCGATTCATGAAGTGAAATAAAAGACAACATAAAGTCTAATGTCGTAAATGCAATTACTGACCATAAATTTAAAATCAGGAATAAACAAATTAAAATGAACAAATTCCAAAATCGCATAATTAAAAAAATTAACAAAACTAAATAATTTATTAAAGATAACCCTCAAATTACCATCCTTAAACCTGACAAAACTAGCAAAACTGTCATAATGAACACCACTGGCTATGACACGAAAATGATTCAACTTCTAAATGACACAAATACATATTATAAAAAATTAAAATCCGACCATACAAACGTTTTACAAAATAAAAACAATTCTTTTATAAATAAGCTTAAAAACAAAAATATATTAACTGACATAGAAAGTAAAAATTTGTCTATACACAATGCAGTTGCACCTAAAATTTATGGACTACCCAAATTGCATAAACCAAACATTCCTCTAAGGCCAATTGTAGCTTGTGTTCAATCGCCTTTCTATAACCTTTCAAAATATTTGTCCAAATGTTTATCAAACATCACAGGAAAAAACAATCATTACATTGAAGACTCTTTTACATTTAAGCAATTTATTGATTCAGTAAAATTACTACCAAACTCCAAACTTATATCTTTAGATGTAATTTCTTTATATACTAATATACCTAATGAACTTGTAGCTACAGCGATAAAAGAAAAATGAAATGAGCTAAAAGAATTTACAACTTTAACTTACAACGATTTTATAGAAGCATTAAATATCGTAACCCTAAATAACTACTTCCAATATAAAAATGATTTTTACCAACAATTAGACGGTTGCGCCATGGGCTCACCAATTTCTTCCTCAGTGGCACAAATAGTAATGGAGTTTCTAGAAGAAAGAGTTCTCGAAAAATTGGATTTTAATATTACTTTTTTTAAAAGGTACGTTGACGATTGTTTGGCCTTAATTCCAGAAAACAAAATCGACAAAGTATTACTAGCTTTTAATAGTTTCCATCCTAAATTTCAATTCATATTTGAAGCAGAAGAAAATAACCAAATAATTTTTTTAGATTTAACCGTAATCACTCAAACTAACAATAATTTAAAAACAAAATGGTTTACGAAAGAAACATGGTCTAGACTTTACCTTAACTTTAATTCTCAGCATCCCAATAACCAAAAAAGAAGTGTCGTAATTGGTCTAACTGATCGTGCTATAGCCCTCACGTCACCTGAATATCGCCCCGAAACTCTCCAAAAAATAATAAATATCTTAAAATCTAATCATTTTCCTGAAAGGTTTATCAAAAAAAGAATTAAATAAAGAACCCACAAACATTATAACCAAACTAATCAATTAAAACAAGATAAAATTAAAAAAAATATGTAGCAATACCTTACACAAATTAGTTATCAGAAAAAATGAAGTACATTTTAGGAACACATAATATAATTGCATGTCACAAAGCACGCAACTTAATTGGTTCTTTGTTTACTAAACTAAAAAGTAAAGTACCAAAAAATAAAAAATCTAATCTAATCTACTCAGTACCCTGTTTAAACTGTCCAGCAAAATATATAGGCATGACTACTGAACTATTGGAGAATAGGTTGAAGGGACACAAGTATACAAAAAATGCATCGACAGCGTTACACAAATACGAAAAAAGTGTTGATTTTTAAACAAATTAGTTGGCAAGCAGATTAGCAACCGAGAAGTAAACAATAAACATTTTTCGAGGTATGTACCAATTTCTGTTCCTGTTTTTGTCCCATTTTCGTTTAATTTTTAAAACGTATTTCCCTTTTTATTCTAAGATATACGATATTTTAAATGTAAGTTTTATATCAATGTTAACAATTTGTAAAATTTCAAAATTATTTTAGGTTTAACATGTAATTTCAAAATGGAAAAAACTTAAATAATAAATAAAACCTTTTGAAAAGCCTACTAAGACGGGCGAAACGTCAAGGAAATAGCAAGTTTCATTATAAAACATAAACCTATACCCAAGAAAACTAAACACTATATTATAATATTTGAGGTTTAAGAAAAAGCTCAACACAACTGTTTTTGAGATAAAGGATGCTAAATTAACACCCTGTATCTCAAAAATAAGGCATTAAATATTGATTAAAGCTTGTTTTCTTGGAATGATCCAATCAACTAAAACTGAACCAAACAAAGGTACCACAGGCGTGCATCAAAATAGATTATTTTTGCTCGAAAAAGACTTGTCATATCATAAAACATTAAGGGGCATTTTTTCTGTGTTTTTACTTGCCCTATACAATAAAGCTAGAGGTTTTCTTAAAAAATAAGTAATTTATGCCCATATTTGAAGTGAAAACTGCTGAATGCAGAAATGATATTTGTTTGTAAAACTTTAACACCGTGTATGTCTAAATACAAATATCTGTATATCCATATTTATATGAACTCGTTTTATTTTCTTACAAAGAATCTCACTTTAAACAATGACGCATTTTTTTTGAAAATCCCTGTATATTACATTAAAATTTTTAACCTGTAAAGAAATAATGAACAAAATTTAAAAAATGTATGTATAAACTAAAATCTTATTTTTAGAAATATTATTTACATACGATATTTAAAGGGAGCCAAAATATTTTCAGCACGCGGACACCGATAACCCTTACGTGGGCAAAGTATCATTGATGACGTGTTTAAAAATATGGGAGCATAAACAAAGTTCGTTAATATTTTGGTAAGAGTAGTCGTGGCGCAACTTTTAATTTATAAGTGAAATTTTTCTGAAAAGATTAACTTTCTATTTTCACTCATAGCGTCTAAAAGAAAAGTGATAAAAATAAAATTTATTAAGAAAAAATGAATATTTTCATGACATCTTTCGAATTAGACAGGTCCCCGATTTTTAAGAATTTTTGTTTTTAGTTTCACGGCGGGAAATTTTCGATCGAAAAGAACAGCTCGGTCGGAAACTTTTACAAATTTTAACCTAGCGTGCTCGTACTAGTAAGAATAACATTTTTTCAAATTCAGAACGGAAAGGATGATTTTGATAGATTTTCGTTTTATACCTAAAAACGTCCGTACGCTGCACAATAACTCTTTTAAGGCCACGGCGACAATGCCCTCATAAAGTATACGTGGATTACTATTAAATAATGCGACAATCCCCGGGCTAAATAAACCTGTTGATTTTTAATCGAATTTAGAAATTCAAAATTATAGAAAAAATCACGGGCATAGATTTTCGTACGTAGAATACGGGAAAAATAAGTCCCTAAAATTTCCAAATAACTTAAGAAAGATAACAGAGCTCCCCAAAAACGCTGCTGCGTTTACACGTTCGAGATTAAGAATGATCAACATCCCAGAATGCCAAGAGTGCAACTTTGCTCTGATTGGTCCAAACGTGCATTTCGGGCGGAGACCGTCGAACGCTAACAAAACCAGGGCGCTTTTTGGCCAGAATTCAGTAAGTTCCAGTCATTCGTAAAGTCAACGCTTATAGCACGGAAGCGATCGATAAGAAATGTTTCCTTCGACGGGGGAAGCACATCGGAGCTTCTGTCTGACATTTTGCATATCACTTAGCTCTAAAATAGGATTTTTGTTCGTGTGATTCGCCAAAGGGTCGTACGTTATACTAACCATGTATGCGTACAGCTAGGTGGGGTAATCGAAAAGACAGAAGATAAACTGGTGCTCTAAATGATCGCGTAGAACAAACTACAGGTAAGCGGCCTTCCGAGCCTGACTTTTTGCAATCCCATTCGAAGCTATTAGTTAACCCTTTGTGCATTAATTATTATTTTGGCGAAATCTTTATTATTTTATTGGTAGTAATCCGGTAGTGCATTTAATTCCCTTGAAGTGATTGAAAACTTCTGAGCTTCCATTTCTTAGCCTTCAGCAGTGGTGACTTTAATTTTTTCAATTTGTTTTTTTCAAAAGTGAACTTACTCATAATATTCAAAGCTAATAATTTTCTCTCATTAAACTAGTGAAGCATTTAATAACTTATTTGAACATTTAAACATTTTTGTAACTTACTTGTGTGATATTTTAGTGTGAATTAATTTTGTTAAATTGTTTAACTGACTTACTGATCATAACCGTATGTAGGCAATATTAGTGTTTTCTGATAAAGTCTCTCCAAGTTCGCAACCCTTTTATTTATTAATGCTTAATAATATTGTTGCTTTTAAATAAGTAACTTTTGCTAATTTTTACAGTGTCATTAAAACTAAACGAATTTTGTCTGAACATTTGTTTAATATTGCGAGCTATATACACCAATTTAACTTGATACATTTTCAGTTATTGCTATCTAGTGTAAAGTGCTTTGTCTCATATATTGATTAGTATTTGTTATTAACCTTATTAGAGGTAACTTAACTGAGTCGAGCTTTTTTCTAATTGTGAAAATTCTCTCCTTGATTGGATGGTTCCTAAATTTATCAGATAAAACTTGTAGTAATAAAGTGTACGTACTGAGTGTTTTCCCAAATTAGGGTATGTATAGGTTAGGATAGTATTTAAGGTGTAGCTTCGAAAATTACGCTTTTTAAATATCCCTATCAGACTCTTGGCTCGACAGCTTACGGGGCTCTCTTAGCAGTAGAGGTTATCTGGAGTAGGTGCATTAGAACAACCGTGCCTTATTATAAACAATTGAAAGTTTGAATTTATTTATTATTCATTTAGCGTATGTTACTTAATGTGCATGTTGTATTGGTATTTATTTTAGAACTACCGTACAGTAAAAATTTCGCGACTAACATTTTTGAGGCGCGTGGAACGCCGTGGTGGAATAAGTAGTATTTATTATTATTGCTAAATTGTTAATAACAAAAATTTTAATTGTTGCTAACCTCAATTTTTTTTCTTTTAACCACGTTTGTTAACAACTGCTGTATTTTATTAATTGTAAAATTCTTTTGATAAATATTTTCAAATAAGCTTTGATAAAAAAGTGAATTTTTGGAATATTTTTGTCACAAATATAAACAGCTGATCGCTACCCGACGTAGTGGTTAGCAGTGACGTAACTATACCCGCGCTAGCCCCCGCACCGCGAGGGGCCTACAGGTGCGGAGGGCCCGGTGATAATGGATCCCACAGGAAACTATAATTTTACTTGTATCTAATAAAACTGATATATCAACTAATAGTAAAAGTTTAAAAAAAAACACCACTTTAAAATAAAAGCGAATTCTTTTACTGTATTTATCGGGGATTCACCCAATAACGAGATTTCAGTTCTGATCTGAGAATCAGGAAATCTCAATCTGGTTGGCCCTGCCGCTGTCAGGCTCTGTTCTTCGCGATCGATATTTTTTATTGTTTCACAATTTCAAATTGCCCAAAAAAGTTTTTTTGGTTTTCTCTTTATTATTACCAGAAAATATTCTTAAAAGAGGGGATGAGTTACAAAAATTTTACAAAATTGATTTTAATGAATCAGAATCTCTGGGTCTTGAACTAGTTGCCATAAGAAATAATAGAGTGATATGCAGAGATATTCAAAATCAAAATATTAGAGTATAACTGAGTTTTTAAAATATTTGTTAATAGAAAATTCAACAGTTGCATCTAGCTTCCCTAACGCAATCAAAGCGTTAATCTTATATCTAGCTTTACCTGTAAGCGTAGCTAGAAATGAAAGGTCATTTTCAAAATTAAAAATTATTAAAACCTATCTTAGAAATAGTATTTCTCAGGAGAGATTAGACTCTCTGTCTCTCTTAGCGACAGAAAATGATTTGGCAAGAGACCTCAATATAAATCAGGCCACTACTGATTCTCAAAAACTGCGGTGGGGCCGAAATTTTGTAGTTACGCCATTGGTGGTTAGTCCGCGAGTGTTCAATGTAAATAATCAAGAGAATTATTTGATAACTTCCGGAAAGGAGGTTATAATTTTATAACGCTGATGAAAAGAGGAATAATATTTCCCACCAAAAAAACAACAATAAAAGTAAAATTACAAAAAGATCCATAAGACAATTGTTAAGATTTTAAAGAAAAGGTTTTATTTTTTAATTATTTTGTAAAATTGTCAATAATAGTTGTATTGTTGTCCTCAGGACATTTAGTTGTACACAGTGTACTTAGCGCAAAGTGTTTGTTGCTAAGTTTTCTTTTGGCTTTCAAAGACATTAAATATAAAGTCTTACTCAGTTGAACAAACTTTGGACAAAAAACTGTGAAGTGAATTTAATTAGTCAAAAAAACAGTAAAGTGAACATAAACTCTTGAACAATTTTAAACAAAAACTAAACTGCAGGTCCCTTGAAAGACTTTACGCCAAGCTTTCAGAAGTAACTTTTGTAAGTGTTTGAATTTTAACAAAAATTTGTAAATTAGTGACAGAAATTTATCCACCCGGCGTCCACGTTAGTAAGGTGAACTGAACGTAGTTAATTTTAAGAAGTATAAATTGGAATTGTATTTTAGAAAACTGCCATTTAAACAAACTGACTTACTTTCTCCCATAATACATTCCCGTCGCTACTCTTAAAACTTGTTTCACAGTTGTGAAATTTAGTAAAAATAAAAATAATTATTAAATAGCATATTTTGGCAGAGACCATCTTCAGGCTCTGTTTTCCAATAAATATGGCTAAATTCACGCCCAGTGACTTTTCTTCCCCGTTAGAGTTTATGGGACTCCCAACTTTCTTTGAGGTGGGTGCCTACTTTCCGGAGGGCAGCAGGTAAATGGTGGCTGGACCTCGGTTAATCCTTCGGGGTTAGCCTTAATAAATAATTCCCTTTTAAAAAGCATTCCCCTAGCATGAAAAGCGATGTATGTAGTTAATCTTAGTATCTTTAGCAATAAGAACGAACTGAGTAGTATTAGAAACCTACGCTATGAAGATGAGAACATAAAAACAGAAAGTAATAGCTTGATAGAAATAGCCAATGGCTACTCCCAAAAGGAAAATTTAATGTTATGTTGACACTTCATGTAGGGCCGAATTGGAGCCTTTACATGATGAAATTAACCCTATGGATGTTCCAGGGGCATACGGTGAAATTTTAAGAAGGGGAAGCAATTTTTAGAAACTTACCTATTTGTAATGTAATTCGATTCTTCGATCATTTTTTGCAAATTCGTCAATGACGTCATCAAAAAAACGTCGATGCTCCTACATATTTTGGAGAAGTTTATTTTCAATGGATAACAGCGATGTATGTGAAAGTCTCTCCTTCCCCGTTGAATTTCTCACGAAATTTTGTATACGTTTAGGTGTTGAAAAATTGCGTTCTACTGATGAACTTGTGGCAGGTATTGTCAATACTAATTCATACAATTTCGACACCTCGGTGTAGACATCTTCCAGCGTCTTGTCTTTTAAAAATTTTATTAGTTCCTTAGCGTTATTTTTTGCGCTAATGTCATTAGTTTCGTAAATCACTTTTAGTTCAGATCGCAGTAACACTCGGGCGAAGAACTGGCCATAATGAAATAGAAGAGATTTAAACTCATCTTCTGGAAAAGTTTTTCCTTTAAATGTATCAAAATTGCAGAGCTCGAGGAATTTAAAATCATTTAAACCGTTAAATCTATAGTTTATTTGTTGCTGAATTTGATCGATTATTTCATAAAAGAGGCGTCTGTATGATGTTTGAACATCTCCCACCTTGTCTGTTCGAAGACGCTTGGCTTGTGGCTCTACATTTAACGTCAACGTTTTCTCCCAAAATAGGTCTAAGTCATCTCTTTTTTGGCTTAACATGGACTTAAAATCATCCACTTTTTTTAGGCAAAAAGCAATATCATTTGTTTTGTTTTGTAATATATTAAAAACATTGTCCGAAAATGGAAATGTTTCTGAAAATATGTTCAACAAATAATTAAAATTAAAATTTCGTTTCAAACAGTTGAAAAACCCCCTCAAACTATTTATTGCTTCTGAGTCCCACTTTTCATTATTTTCTATTATATTCCCAAATAGTTCAATCAGTGACTCACGATTTTCAGATACTATTAACACAAGTCTTCCATTATAGTTCCACCTAGTAGGAGCTACTTTGGGCAATCGTTTGTGTACAATGGAGTCCAAAGCTTGTGTACGTTTTGTTGACTTGGAAAAAAAAGCAGCCATGCCACTTAAAGTAACGAAAAATACTTTACACTCTTTAATGTGATTGATGGACTCGAGAAAACTAAATTTAATTTATGAGCAAGACAACGGACAAACACAGCACTTGGGAAAGTTTCTCCAACTTCAGCTTGCAAACCCCCTAATGGTCCTGCCATCATTGCAGCTCCATCATAGCTTTGAGCAACTAATTTTTTCTCTCCATTTATTTCTTTAGTAACGTTATAAACTACGGTATATAATGCATCTGCTGTACGATTTTCGGACACACTCTTAAAACCTAAAAATAGCTCTTGAAAACTTCCGTCTGTTTTAACGTAGCGTATTACTATAGATAATTGACTAAAATTAATTATATCCGTTGTTTCGTTCAGCCGAAGACTTTTTCTTTTGTGACGGCCTGCAAATGCGCTTTGGACATAATGTGTCTTTTTACACCTTTACGGAAATTGTTTAAATCGGAAAAACCAGTTTTATTCCAGAGACCTTTTACATTTTCAAAAAGTAAACATGGCCAACAAAATAATTTACTTATATTTCCGGATAAAAATGTCTAATACAGTTTTTCATTTTTGTGGTTAAATTTTTCATTCATTGCTTTGGAAATTATTTGAAGCTTATCAGCGAAGTTTAATGTTGAAAATCCCTTTATTATAAAGACACACACCACACATTCACACACACTCTTCTTACTAAATTCTCCAACATTTTCAACGTTAATACCGACAACCGAAGTTGTCGGTATTTGCATATCCACGATCGTATTATTGTCTTCCATACACGACGCGACGTACGTATCACACAACACACGGATAGCCGTTCAAACAAAGAACCTACTCCAATGATAGCTTCCGCCCCCATTTAAAGCACGCTAGTGAAATGCAAAAATTGCAAACACCCGGTGGAAGGTTCAATAACCTCTGGCTCGATTCACAGGAAATCAAGCATACAGGACTTGGCTGCAAAGAAGCTAGCGGCCCGCTTAGGTTCTATTCCATTTTCTATTGTGGCTCGGTCGGAGTCAAGGCCACATTTATTATGGGCTTGATATTAAGATAATATTTTAGCATTTTTAATATAAACTAAATTAATGGTTTCCTATTTCAAAAATTACATTTTAGAAGATGTTTTGTAATTTTTTTTGGGAAAGCACTGCTTCCCTTGCTTCCGTGGACTGCACGCCCCTGGGATTTTTCTAAAATGCTGATCAGCCGACGTCGCTATCCTCAGCGTCAAATTTTTAATGACAGTTCTTTGGAACTCAATAAAAACTTACAAAGCTCTGCAAGTTTCAAATCATTTAGTCACCAGTCTCTAGTGTTTGCCCAATGCGGCACCTAGTGCAAAATATTAAATCAAAGTAACAAATTTGACAATGGTATCCTAGAGGCACCAAATTGAACTAAATTAAATGATCTTTTGTCTAATTCAAAACTAAAGCTAGAAGACGAACCAATAAAAATTTCCAAACATCCGAAAAATCCGACGTTTCAGTTGGGTATTCTCACCATCATACGGTTTAATTGCACGAGAACGTATATGTAGAAAAAACTAACCCAAATACCTTAACTAATCAAATGAAAAATATTAACAATCCTTTCTCTGACGTCACAGGTAACCCAGAGGCCATGGAAGGAAAAAGTAGTCCACATGCTTCATCCCTTAAAGGTCTTACAAAAACTACGAGCCATAAATTTAACAAATAAACTATAAACTCTGATTTTCCAAATCTTAAAAATAAAAATTTTCAAAGTTTCAAATAACAAGCCATCCATCGTCAGAACACAGCCAAGAAGAAACGAGTTTTGGTCATGGGTCCCGGTTGCGTAGGGCTAAACGGAATGTTTATAGATCCGCCTATATGGTAGCGATGGGGGTGCTTAGTTCCTAGGTAAACTAATACTACGTTTACGTCGGGCCATTTTATCCCATGCAGTTAAAGCGTCCAAAACTAACAACTTAAATAATTTCGAGATGCCGATCGGCTTCAACAGCGAAATTCAAATCTTACTTATTTTTTGTGGTCTGATTTTAAACAATCGGATGAATCAAGAAATTGTAACAACAAAACTCGGATTGAATTGAAAAAATAACAGAAAACAGTGCAAGTATGAGTCCTGAAACGTTTTTTATTCATAACTAAAATTATATAACGCCCCTTAATTTGTTAGAAGAATAAGATTTCATTGTAATTTTCACGTATGCCTTTAAAATTATGTACTTAGACGGTTAGTTCTATCGTATTGTTGGTTACAGGCACGTAACAAGAGAAGGGTTCAAAGGGTCTGGACCCCATCCGAAATTTTGAAAATATTTTGATGCATGCTTTTTCTTAATTATTTTTTGAGGTTTAGAACCCGCACTCAAAATGCATTTCTGAATTGGACCCCCAACCCGAACTTCTGTTTACGTGCGTAGTTGTTTACTTTATTTAGAAAAATATTATTTATGTCTCTTCTTTTAGATTCCACTTTTTAGGACTATGTAGAGGATTAACTGAATAGAAGATAGAACCTATACCGTAATAAATTAATCTCTGTATCCGATTCTGTCGATTATCGCGTTTCACTAACATAAATATAATCATCATTACGTTGGAGTATTGCAATATTTGTCTCTGACAGCTAAAAAATACATTTCCTGCTTAAAACAAGTTAAATTCTAGGCGCATTACGAAAAGATAACATGAGTGCCAATTTATTTTTACATTTCTGATTACCTTCTCAATTGTAGGCGAAATCTATAAATACTAACTTGAGAGAATGGTGGTGAAGTTCGAATCGACCCAAACAATAATATTTGTTAAAAGTGATATATCGACTTAATTTTTCAATTTCCGCCTAAAGGTAGTTAAATATTTAATATTGTTTCTTTTGTATTCTTGTACATTTAACTGTTCCATTTCCATCACAAAATAACACGTACGTACTGTTCGACAGAACATTTATAAACAAACGCACTATCAAGCGTGCTTTTGGAGGGATTTGAAAAAATAATGTTTAATACAAGAGATAAAAATTTATTAATCAGAGTTTTTTAAAACAAGCAAAATGTAACATCAAACATAGCCGTATTTTGTCTGCATTACATAATACAGAAGGAATACTCGAGTTTAACTTATGTACAACTATTTATTTATTCTCTTTCTTAAGCAAAAGTAAATCAGCGTTTCACTAATATGTTTAACATCCTAATTAAGATCCCATTTTTTTTTCCGTTTAGGAATCCTTGCCAGTCTGGCGACCTCATTTTTTTAATATCTAACTTGTTAATGTATTGCCTATCTATACGGTTTACTTTAACCGAAGATCAATAATATTCTTTGCATTTACGGATGATCAGATACAAATAATTTAACCACATCAGTTGTTTGTATTGTCGTTAAATTAAACCGTGCCCAACAATATTTGGCTTGGTGTTGCCTGCACCGTGAGATACACAACTTAGTACAAAAATAATGATTTAAAGAGACAAGTAGGACCACTCCAGACTTCTTCTTTCGGTGAATTTTTATAACTTTTTGAGATAATGCAGTTCTCAACTTCCTGATCAAATGTGTTATTGTCACAACTAGGGATGGACGATAATAGAATTTACCTATCGCCTATCTATACGTGAAAACTAGTCAATAAAATTTAGTTATCAATAGGCATCGCTACCTTTGCTGTGTTGTACTGAAACTGCATGAGTTTATTGTCTTTATTGTTTGAAACCAAAAGAGCTCGACTCTGAATCGAGTGAGCCTCCTGCGAATGTTAAAGAAACACTTTATATGCACAGAAAGTTGCCTTAAGAATAATAATATTTCCGATAAATAAAACACGAATACATCATTAACAGGCACGTAACTAGGGGGGGGTCTTGGGGGTCTGGAGCCCCCTCCCCCGAAACTATAAGAATATGTTGATATAGGCATGCTTCTTACTGATTTTCCTGAGGTTGAACCGTTTGGACCCCTCTCCGAAATGAATTGCTGGTTTGAACCTTCCCGAACTGAATTTCTGGCTACGTGCCTGATCATTAAGTAAAGAAAGGCTATAGCACGGTGTAACGTCATAATCAATTTGAGAACGTTTTTCAGGATTCGGCGCTAACCTCGGGACTCAACGGCCCATAAGCATCGGGGCGGCTACTTAATGGCTTCTTCATAGGATCCTCCATGCCAGAATCAGAGACGAGGCCACCCTGAACGCTCATCAATGAGGCTTTATGAAAACCGACGGGACACTTGCGAACATAACGCTCCTAAACCACTAAATCTGGTCACGGCTGGAAGCCGGTAAAGCATATAATGTCGTCTCGCTCGATGTCCAGAAGGCATTCGATTCAATGAACCACAACTCTATCGACACCACCATCTGCCGCGTAGTCAAGCAAGGAGACCCACTCTCGCCCGTCCTCTTCAAGTTAGTCGTCGATGAAATCCTTTGCCACCTCAACCACGACTGGCATAGAGGTACCTTGACTGTCGACCACTCCACTGCAGCGATCGCCTTCTCCGACGACCTCATCTTTATGTCATACAAGTAATTGGATGTCTCTCTGATGCTCGGTCAGGTAACTGAGTTCTTCACGTTATGAGGCATGAAAACCAACCCGGCAATGTCAAATGCCTCAGCCACACGAACGAACTGGGATAAAAAGCCTCTTCCTATCGAGAGAAGTATCTTCAGCATTGAGGGCAACGTTTCGGTGCAACCTGACTGCAGAAGCCCTCTGTTCGTCACCTCCTAGACTGCGCGCACAACATCCAGCGAGCACTGTTAAAACCAGAACAGAAGATGACCATCGTCAGGGAGTTCCTAATACCCAAGCTCTTGTATGGACTCCAGAACACCCGGGTCACCGCTGAGATCCTCAAAGACATCAATAGGATTCTGAAGGAGTGCGTGAAGAAGATACCCCACCTGTCCATTCACACACCCGAATGGCATATCCATGCGAGACTTCGAGACGGTGGCCTAGGAATTCCTCAACTAAGACTGACAATCCCACAACAACTGCTGTGTCAATTCAGCAACCTTCTGGCCTCGATGAGAGACGATGTGGCGCCGTGCTGCAGAGCGCCGGTTTCATGCCAAAGGCTTTAGGACTTGGCCGGACCAATATCTGCTCACGACATTTGGAGACAGAATCACCAGAACGGGCCGACCACCAGGGCAAGCAGATCATGGGTAACCACTCGACAGTCAGGATGGACCGGGCGTGACTAAGTTCAAGCAATCCACCTAAGGACAAACAATCTCCCATTCAAAGTCCTCATCTACGTTCCCGAAGAACAGAGACGATGTCGGAATCCAGGATGCGATCATTCCACACATTCTCCAACGCTGCCCGGTGGTACACGCTGAGAGAATACGTCGCCATAACGAGATCATCGGCAAGATCGCAACCCATTCCAGACGGACGAATCAAGACGTCATGGAGGAGGCGCATGTGCGACACCAGGACGGGACACTCTACAAGCCGGACCTGGTAATCCACGCAAAGACTTCTACCACCACCATCATCTGCGACGTCTACATAGTTCGGGAGAAGGGCCTCGAGCAGATGACAATTGCCCATTTCTGGAAGCCAGCCATCTACGGGAACCCACACTTTGAAGAAGCAGCGGATAAAGAATTATTTACGAATAGTCCAAGATCTGACTGCATGATTTCTACGCCCATCTATTTTTTTATTAATAATATATTTTCTAAAGATAATTATTTAGATGAATACGTTTCTGCAGGATTGCCAATCAAAATATGGCCAAGAACTTTTTCTGATACACAGGATGATTTGTGAGAAAGGTCTAAATATATTTCATCAAATATTTCAAAAACTATTGATTTTCCAGACAGAGTTTAAATTTTCGATGTAGAACACGGTACATTCAAATTTCACTTCCGACGTTTTCGTGTTCGGGCCACCGCCATTAACATTAAGTCGTTTAGGAGTTACAGAGCTTCAAAAGGTCAAAAATGCCAATTTTCAAACGCCACTTTCTCGAACACAGCTGAATTAAAGTATGAGAAACCTAACACAAAAAGTGTTTAGAATGTTCATCACAATAAAAAAATGTAATAATATACAAAATATTTCATTTAGAAAACGGATATTACCACCGTTTTAAGGTAGAAGCGGCAACACCGGACAATTATATTTTAAAAAAGAAAGTTTATGTTCATCTATAGCGAGAGCCAAATTTTCAAAATAATCTATTTATTGGTTTTCCAGATACTTCTAATAACCCACGAATAACCCTGTATAGATACGTTTTATTGCATTTTATTTAATATTTAAAACATAAATGGAAATGAATTAATCAGCAATTAAATAATAATATGGGAACAAGCAACGTTTTAACACAAAGAATCATAACAAATTGTAAAATATGTAGGAATTTTCTAAAATGTAAGAATATATTACAAGTGTTGGAAATGACCATGTAATTGTTGTGATTCTTTGAGGTAAAACATTGTTTGGTCTCATATTAGTATTTAATTGTTAATTAATTTATTTCCATTTATGTTTTAAATATTAAATAAAATGCAATAAAGCGTTTTTAAGGGATTTGAAATATATATCCAGGGCTATTCTTGTAAAAATTACCGAAGATGACGTGTTACAAGGTCGAAACGTCGTCGAGGGTATTTGTGTAATACATCATAGAAAGGTGATCAAAATTAATTCTAAAAATTTGTGTTAAAAAGTCAGGTCCCTATTTAAAAAATTATGTTGATTGAATGAATGATTGAAAATTATAAAACTTTCAAATTTAAACATTGTCTCGAAAATGAAATTTTTTTAAATATTCGACGAAATGCTAATTACGGTTACAAAATAAAAATACAGTTCATCATATCTTTATACCTGGTACTACATCTGCCTTACAAGGTCAGCTTCAGTTAACATTTAAATAGATCTTTAAAAAAAAATTTCAACCTGAATTCGTCCCCAAAATATACGGATCTTAAAATTATCCGTTCCAAAATGGCGGTCATTCGTAAAAAATATTTGGAATCAAAATTGTTGAAAACATATAAAATCCAAGAAATGTATTTCTTACACGTTTCTTATTTGAAATGTTTTTATGAACAAGGAAACTAAGTATAAAACTATTCAATTTAGAGTTTAAAATTAAATTTTCTACTTCGTAAAACACCCTGTGGCTGTAAGTATAAAAGTACTATTCTTAGACCATAAGAAGCTTCAAATTAAGGTTCACGTGAAGTATAAAATACAAGAGTTTTGTAAGTTTTCAAAAAAATTTATTGTCACTTATTAGAGTTCTGTCATCTTTTCGATTGGTCGCCATTTTGAAATGGGTAACCTCTCTTGAAGAAGAAAAAGGAATGAAAAAAACTGAACAATGTGTTTTCGATTTAAATTTTTTCTTCAAAATGCCGCTTAGCCGCCATCTGGAAATTTAAATCCCGAAACTTTTCTATTGTTATCATATTACATCGTAAGCAATCAAAACGAGTCCGCTCTAGGGACGGACGATCCGGATGTTTGTCCGGGCCTACAAATTTAAGGGTTACATTTTGACTGCAGATGTACCATAATACTGATAAGTCAAATACCTTTTTAAACAAAATTTATACTTGTCAATTCTTTTTACTACAATTTCTACTCAATTTAGATTTCGTATTTATCATTTTTGCTTAAAAGCTAAAAAAATATTTGTAATCCATAATTCTAAATAAGCAACCATAAAAGACTGGCAGGTTTAATTAAATTAAAACTAGATACATAATATGTTTACAGATGTGTACGCGCACCAGAATAAATACTTCTCACTTGTTTGCAACACGAATCGGAACAAAAACCATGCATTGTCTTATGTTTGAATGTAAAAATTATTTTATAATGCGTTACCGTGATTATATAAGTGTGATTTTTTTTTAGTAATAGTCGCTAATTTTTATGAGGATTAAGCCTATGTTGTGTTAAAAGACAAAAAGTTTTTTTTTTATTTTTTTAGTTGCCAAATGTAAATGCTTGCCCCTCCCAGGAAAGCATTCTAACTACGCCACTGCCTTTAATTATAAAAAACTGATTCAGTGTTGCCAACCTGGAGATTTTCTCCTCATTTTTGAGATTTTAAAGAAAATTTGAGTTAAGGGGAAGATTTTTTAAAAATATCCAAAGTCTGGGGTTTTTTTACCTTTAGAATTTTTTACCTCAGATTCTCAGATAGGGAAACCACGAAAATTTTGTTCATGAAGTCGGTAACTTATATGGACGATGGCAGCCAATGCCAGTTTGTATTTGTTATAAAATGGAAGAATGAGTTTAATGAGTACACTTAACATAACTTTTAAACTTACAATTCACGGTCACGGTGCTTGTTTGGTCGTTCATATGTGTATAATAAATAGTTTATGTCCGGTATTGGCCATACTACAGCTTTGGTTGTTCGAATATATTTACTTCTTTAGACTGTGTTTATGTATACAACCATGTAAGTGTCATTAATTTCGATACAAACATGTAATACAACATTTTAAATTTCTGATATAGTCTAATTTTCTATTAATTGAACGTCTTCATTGGACACTGATTCTTTTGAGGATAGTTTAAAGAATAAACCATCTACTTCCAAAAAACAGATAAAACATACTGCCAGTAGCGAAAGCAAATGTAAATATTATAAACAAAAATTCAGTATTCAGTGGTTGGGCAGTATAAAGGTATTTTTAAACCTACTAAAACTCCAAAACTCTGTTGGTGTACATCATGCAGAATTACGTTGTCGAAAAAGTGAGTTACTTAAACATAATGTAAAAAACGTAATGAAAACCAAAGCATAGAAACCATATTTAGAAAAAAATGCAATACTTGATGATGAGGTGAAATTCAAAAAAGTACTGAATGCTAAAATAAAAAAGTTTTGTTTTTATGCAGGTATAGTAAGAATGTTCTTTTATATAAAATATATATGTAATTGACACTAAATATATTAACTTTTTCTAGAACACAATGCTGCACTACACTAGTTCCCCTTCTAAAAATATAGCTTCGGATTCAAAGATAGTTTCTAATATTCAACTGGGAAGAACTAATTGTACAAATAATATCAAACATGTTCTTGTTCAGAAGAAAATGGCAGATCTGTCATCAGTTCTTAAAGTTACACGATTTAGCATGTTGGTTGTTGAAAGTACAGATATTCCTTCAAAAAATCGGGTAAACTTGCGCCGCTTTGTTCAGCTATCTTGAATTGGTATTACAACTTTACCAGTTTATCTCTATATCACACTTATTGTATGCACAACATTGAAATTAATCTAACAATGCACAACATTGAAATTAATCTAACAAAACATATTTTTTGGCATCTAGGGTTGATACGATAAAAATATTTGCCCAGTCTAACTCAAAATTTTATTTAAATCGATAAAAAAAAGTCGGTAAATAGGACCTAAGTTTTTATCCATTTCCTATGACCGACCAACGGTCGGTAAAACGTACGTCCGTGATTTTGACTCTTTATCTTTATTATTGACAGGTCGGTCGAAATTTGGCGCAAAACGTTTGGCAATGTATAGCTCTCTTAAAAATGAATGGGGGTTTCGGACTTGCGGATTATTCTCGTTTGAAACAAATAATATTGATTATTTATTTCAAGACCCCATAAAAATTTGATAGCTTTGTCCATACGCACCATAATTCCCCAGTTACCGTTTTCCCAAACCTTGCCAACAAAGATTTGTCTCTGAATCCAAGAGAATTATCTGTTAAAGGCAATACTGTTAGCGATCACCAATGTACTCTTAATGGTACGAACTTATAATTAGTAAGTGTTATGTGTCAATCATGTCCCAAAATATATGAAATCAATTGTTTTCATTTATTTATTATCCTCTATTTTTAGATGCAAAGACAATAAAATTATTGATTCTTGTAAGTCAACCACGAACGGCAAAGGCTTTAAAGAGCCAACTAATGCGCTTGAAAAAATATGTATATCAAAGACTATAGAAAAAACCAATTTTAAAACTCGACACAATAAACTCCTGCATAAAGCTAAAAGATATGAACAAACAGGTTTATTTTGTCTGGGTAAAAGCACATGTAGGCATTCCTGAAAATGAGCTTGTAGACCAAGCAGCCAAAGAAGCCAGTGTCAATGGATCATATTTAAACTTTAAATTACCTCATACAGATTTTGTTAATATGGCTACAAGGAGAATGATGAATGATTGGCAGGTGCAATATTCAATGACAGAACAAGAATTAAAATATAAAAATAACTTTCCAAATTTATGTAAAAAAGTATGGTTCCAGAAGGAATCAGATAATAATTTTGTCAAAACTATTTCTCGCATCAGAAGTTTTCATGCTTTATACCCTGTACATAAGAAAAAAATTGGCCTTCAAAATCAGGATAACTGTGAAGTGAATGTGGTGAAATTGTCCCAGATTTAAATCAGAAATTTTTTTTAAAAACCTATCAACACTGATGCAATTTCCTTTTAATTTAAATAATTTAATTGCCCTAAATAATACAGATATATATATATAGACATTTGTTCCGTTTTATAAACGAAGCAAAACTGAAGTTGTAGCTGAGCCATTACTTGAATATTGTTTTAGCATAAGTAAAAGATACATTGAAAAAAACAAACACAAAAAAAAAAGAAATAAATAATTTAAAAAAAAAGGAAAAAACAAACGAATGGAAATAAAAACATAAACTAACAAAAAAGGAAAAAAAAGGTTAATTTAAAAAAAAATAAAAAAAAAATAATAATTATAGCTAAAATATATGATGACATTGTGCACAAGAAAAAGTTTTGTATAGAATAGTATATTTATGTATGTATATTTATAGAAATGTATATATGAAATAGTTTGCTTGTTAATGGGATTTCCGGAAAATTGGATATTAGTAGAGCAAGATAACATAAATTATTAAAAAATATATATACTATCATACTCATAAAGAGAGATGCTGGCCATTTTGTTTACACCAGAGCCATAAAACATACACACACACACACACACACACACACACACACAAAACTCGAGAAGCTCTTGTACCTTCCAACACAATTCAAGACTTACCTCTAAGCCCATTTAACAACTTAATCGATCTCGAAAAAAATAACACCTATAGTTGCTACATCAGAAGAATTTATAGAATACCAGAAAAAGGTAGATGCGGAGAAAAAAAAAAGAAAGAAGAAGAAAAATCAGAGAGGGTGAAAAAAAGTAAAAATCGGGAAGAAGAACAACCAAAGTAACAAATGAAAAAAAGTCAGAAAAGCTGACAATTCTAAACCAAATATGATGATAAATAATAATGGCACAAATAATAAGACAACTAAGACTGATAGCGAGGTAAAGCATGTGAATGTAATATACGAAGAAGAATATTTTCCTGGTTTGATCCTCGATTTAAGTCCGAATGATACAGTTGTAAAAACAATGGCAAGGAAGGGTGTGAATTAGAAGTGGCCCGAGAAGGACGATATACTTACATACAGTTCAAATGAAATTGTACGCAAGCAAAATCCACCAAAGTTAGTTAACCACTGAGCTATTTATTGTGTATCTGAAATTGAAGAGCTTCAGAGGGGTTAAGAAAGCAATGTGTTCCCAAATATAATTATAAGCGTTTTTTTGTTTTTTACTTAGATTTGATTGTTAAATTCTTTTTTGTAAGGTTTTTTTTTCCTAAAGTAATTTATTATAATATATTTTATTATACTGATACAAACTACAAAAACTAAACAAAAATAACTAAAAAATCAAGGTATCAGTGATATTCTGCATAAAAATGGCAGTCGGTAATACGACCCAAAATGGTCATTATTAAGAACATCACATAGGAACGGTCAGTAAAGTGTACATATCAGAAGTTTCAGATAAAAAAACATATATTTTTTTCCCAATAAAAAGATCAATTTTTCTATTATTTCTTACTCTCTATTTTTTAAAAACATTTCAAACTTCAAACTAAAAATATTAGAAAATTTACTTTTTACTCACAAACTCTTATATTAACCTTTTTCTGAGGAAAAAGCTTAGGTGGTCGGTGAAGGGTACATTTACCTTAAGTAGTTTTTCAGACTAAATTTTTGAATATTTTACTAAGCTGCCATTTTGTTCCGCCATCTTGGATTCATACCAAAATTTTGCCAGATGATTTTACCCAAAATATGAAATCAACCGCGTAAGTAGTTTTTAAGCTATCTCGTGAACTCTCACACAGACCGACAAACCGACAGACGGACTAACGGAATTGATAAAACATATTTTTTTGGCATCTAGAGACTCTAAAACGTGAAAAGTAAAACCTGAAAGAACGATTTTTTCATGATTACAAATTTATGTAGCCGCCATTTTGTTCCGCCATCTTGAATTAGTACCACAATTTTACTAGTTCATCTGTATACCACATTTATTTATGGCGCACAATTTAAAATCAGACCTTTAAGTAGTTTTTCAAGCCGAATTTTTAAATATTTTACTAAGCCGCCTATTAAGTAGTTTTTCAGGCTGAATTTTTAAATAGTTTACTAAGTCGCCACTTTGGATTCGTACCAAAATGTTATCAGTTGATTCCTACATAATACTTAATTTTTGTGCGAAATTTGAGATAAATTAGATAAGTAGTTTTTTAGTAATATTTTTTTAACATTCCACTAGGCCGCCATTTTGTTTTGCCATATTGGATTTTTACAAAATGTTACGAGGTCATTCCTAAATGACCCTTAATTTTTGACCAAAATTTGAAGGCATTAGGGTAAGTATTTGTTTAGCCGCGAACAGACAGACAAGCTAACTGACCGACGGAATTAAGAAAACATGTTTTTTGGCATATAGGGACCCTGAAATGTAAGATCTGAAAAATCTCAGAGGGTGATTTTTTATGAATACAATACTTCCCTTTTACGAGCAAAATAAAAAACTATAGGCAATTGTTGTGAAATTTTAGCATCCAGATGTATGCAAAATACAGAGAAAACTGTTGGAGTTAGTAACTATTGATGCTAAAGACTGTTCAGCAGGTTCAGCTGCGAAACTCTATGGTGAATTTGTAAAATGTTTAGAAGTATAAGAAATACCGATAAATAATGTTATTGGTATGGCAAATGACAAAGCCGGTGTCATGATTGGTAAATGCAATTCCTTCCAATCTAAGTGAAGGAAGATACTGATGTTTTAATTAGTATTAATTGTACTTGTCATTCAATAGCTTTAGCAGTGAGTAAAGCATGTGACTGTCTTCCAGAAACTCCAGAAGAATTTTTGCGATCTCTTGGGTTATATTTCTCTTTCAGTTCAAAGAGAGTAGCCAATCTGGAAACATTACAAATGTTGCATATCAGTGGCTCAAGGTGGCTTAGTCTCGATCAGTGTATTACAAGAGTATTAGATCTATGGAAAATCCTTATTAATTAGTTCTCATTAGCTGTGTTCGAAGATGAGTCACGCCAATCAGAATTTATCTTAAAGCAGTTAAACAATAAAGTTACTGCGCCTTATCTTCACTTTAAGAGATGTTCTTTGTATCACTCCAATGTCTTTAATTAGTTGTTTTAGTCAAAGAACTTAATAAACCAGGATTTATCGCAAAAAAAATTATATCGGGAAGCCTAGGAATTTTCTTTCCTTATAAAATATTACCTTGAGGCCGATTGTAATAAAATCTTGAATGAAATTTCTATTCTTATACTTAGTGATATTCGAAAAAATGCTTACAGGAACTGAAAAAAAGATTCTCATTTTTTAATGCATTAACATTGATAAAGTCAGAAATCGGACTTAGTTTAGTAAAACCATTTTTTTTACTACTACGGAGGTTCGGTTTTAAATACAATTATAGTGGGGTATTTTCCATCTGAACTTACAAATAAAATAACTACGGGCATAGTGGATGCAGCACAATGTTTTTGTGAATCCCAATATCTATTATCTCGCCATAGACCATAGAGATATTACCACTTTTTAATCCTTTGGTAAGAAAGGTAGCCGAAGGCAGTACTCACGATAGCCTTCTATTTAATCAAGACTTTAATGACCGCTTTAAAACGGCCCAACTAACAGAAAAAGCAAATAAAGAGATGGGGGCGAATCCTAAAGTAATATTTAAGAAAAATAATTTTATCGAGCAGGATCCAGTTTCAAGAATTGCTAACCAGCCTGCACTACCACCTAAACATTCTTTAAACGACAGGCGCCTCTACTACAAGCCCAGATTTCGAAACCAACCCCAATACACGAGACAACAGGGAAAGAAACAGACAACATCCAGGAGGTGATATTAGAGGTAAATGAAAATTGTTACGCAGGTAGAATACGATATTTGTATACTCAATGGTCTCTTATAACATCTGATAGTACTATTTTAAATTGGATTAATGGCTATTCTATTCCTTTTAATAAAAAGCCCAAGCAACATTATACACCAACTGTAAAAAATTTTTCTAGCAATGAGTTTAAAAATTATTCGAATTGCCTTAAACAGTTAGAACTAGTGGGTGCAATCCAAGGATACAAAACGTGTAAATATCAGTTTTTATCGCCATTTTTTCTGGTTCCTAAATTAAATAGAGGTTTTCGTTTTGTTTTAAACTTATAATAAATTAAATAAATATATCTCAGTATCTCGTTTTAAAATGGAAACTTTCAGATCAGTCAAGGAAATGATTATTAAAGGTTCATTTATGTGTTACACTGATTTCAAAGATGCATATTTTTTTTATTTCAATTGATTGAATTGAAAAAACATAGGAAATATCTAAGATATTTATTTGATAATTGCCTTTATGAATTTACGTGTTTACCCTTTGGTTTATGCACGGCACCTTTTGTTTTGACAAAGCTATGCAAACCAATCCTGCAGCATTTAAGATCTAGGGGTATTGTGTTAGTAATGTACTTAGACGATTCATTGATTATTAGTAGTTCTAAGGAAATATGCTCTAAAAATGCTAATATCATTATCACAATGTTTAAAGAACTAGGGTTTGTAATTAATTATGAAAAAAGTATGTTGCAACCAAATCAATCTTGCAAGTTTCTTGGTTTTATATTTAATAGTAGTAAATGTATATTGTTATTACCCGAAGATAAAGCATTAATAGCTCGACAAAAAATTTTGAAAATATTAAACAGTAATTTCTGCAAAATTCGTGATTTAGCTAAACTCCTGGGTTACCTAGTTTCAATCTGTCCCAATTTTACGTATGGTTGGTTATACACGAAAGCCCTTGAAAGATTAAAATATGTTTCCTTGTCAGAAAGGGAAGGTAACTATAATAACCAAATATCTCTATCTTTTCAGGCTCGAAATGATCTCGTTTGGTGGCTCAATAACATTACGTTTTCAGGAGTCCAATTGGGCTCGAAATCATTTGGATGTGAAATATTTTCAGATTCATTCATCTAGAGCTTCGGGAGCGGTTTGCAATAATGAAAGAGTACATGGGTTTTGGAATGAAGATCAATTCAATAATCATATTAATTATTTAGAGCTCTTAGCCGCATTTTATGGCTTAAACTGCTTTGCAAAAAATTTAAAAAATTGTAGCGTTTTATTAAGAATTGACAATACGACCACTTTAAGTTATATCGACAGAATTTGAAGAGTTAAATATTTAAAGCTTCATGAAATCGCTAAAGAAATATGGCAATGGTGTGAAAAAAGAAGCCTGTGGGTTTTTGCATCATATATTTCGTCAAATGATAATCTTGCAGCTGATTTAGAGTCCCGATCTTCCTCTATAAAAACAGAATATTCTTTGAATCCTCAAGTTTTTCAGAAAATAGTAAGCGTCTTTGGTATACCAACAATAGATTTATTTGCATCAAAAAACAACGCTAAATTTAAGAACTATGTTTCTTGGAAGAAGGACCCTGACTCAGTTTTTGTCGATGCTTTTACTAAACCGTGGCCTTTTTTCTTTTACGCCTTTCCGCCATTCCCCTTAATATTAAAAACTTTAAACAAAATTATCATAGCACATAGTTGTTCCCGCTTGGGATACTCAACCTTCGTATCCATTATTTTGTAAGTTATTAATTAAAGAACTCGGAATAAATATTTTATTAGCATCGTTAAGTCAAAGCTCCTTAACACAATATAATACCTCCTTAAAACTTTGGTGGGACTTTGTTATTACCAATGATATCATTTTAGAAAAGCCATGTATGCAAGATATTTTACAATTTCTTACTATACAATTTGAAAAGGGAAGCAGTTATAATTCCCTTAATTCTCATTGCTCAGTATTAAAATTATTATATAATACAATATTAGATGATATTCACTGGACCAATGGCATTGGCTTTATATAGGAAAGACCCGCAACTTACTGTAAAATACTACTCATATGGTCAGGGCGCTAAAAGTAAGCACGTGTGGGCGCTTAACTCCGGTGACTTCTGATTGGTCGACCATTGCCATGGCAACGAGAGTTACAGGCGCCGAGGAGACCACGCGCGCTGCCGCGTTGCCAATTTATGTAAATGTAAAAATAAAATAAAGAATTGTATATTGCTTTCTTCGTGTAATGTAGGGATTCACGAGTTTTTATTTAACTTTAGCTTTTCTATCTAAATAATTGTCTAAAAATCAAATTTTGTAAGTCGATTTTGATACACATTACATCTAGAGATGTGTCTAAATTTAGTTATCAAATGTTATACTTTTTTATTATCGAATGTTAGATCAGATACACAGCATGACCAAAAAAATAAAAACCTCGATTTTGAAAATCATATCTTATAAGCACACAATATTATGATAAAATATTTCATGGTGCGTTTGATTGGGGCCTGACTGGATAACATTATTTTTTAAATATTTATATAGTTATTACCTTCTTAAATTATCTTAAAAGCTTGTCACAAGAAATTCATTCATGTTTATTTCAATAGACGTAGTATAACGCATATATATTTCGCGGGAAGTTCATTGCATTGTGAATTAATATATTGATAAAATGGTGTGATCCAATCAAACTATCAAACCACATTAGGTACATATTTTTATACATCTTTTTAGATCGTTTTATTAAAAGCATTTATCAAAAATGTTTTATTGAAATTTATGTAAAAAGTTCGAATTTGTTATCTTTTTGATTAAGCTTGACATTTGCACTCAAATTTTACTAGCAGATCATGTGGTATATCTTCGCCCCAGAGGGGAAAATCCAATGACGTCAAAAAGAAATAGACCTCGTATTTCATTCATAAAAATGAAATAAATAGAATCAAACATCAATTTGTTGTTGTGTATGAATGGAAAAAAGACGGATTGATCGCATAAAGAATAGTTTGCGGTGAAAATTGCAACGCTGTCAGATATCTTCGCGAGGCTTACCAGTGGCGTAGCTATTTTTGAGATAATGTATTATTTGCTATATTTTTTTGGATTCGCGATAAAATTTAACCAGTTCGTCCCAACATCACTTGATTTTTTTGCCAAATTTTCACTGAATAACTAGTTTTTTGATTTTAAATATATCATTAGGCCGACATTTTTTTATCATACTGGATATATATATATATATATATATATATATATATATATATATATATATATATATATATATATATATATATATATATATATATATATATATATATATATATATATATATATATATATATATATATATATATATATATATATATATATATATATATATATATATATATATATATATATATATATATATATATATATATATATATATATATATATATATATATATATATATATATATATATATATATATATATATATATATATATTAGTATGTTGGATACGACAGTGTTTTCGTTCTAAGATGAACAGGAACGACTTCACATTGCAAAAGTGAGAGTTTTAATAATAACTTGAAAACAATTAATTTAGATATTATGTCGTGGAAAAGTCTGCACTAAATGGGAAACTTTTTTGTTATCAATTTTTCGAAAAATTTTCTTCTTGATAAAACTTGTGTGTTTGTCGAAAAAATAGTTTTCACAATATTCAACTTTAAGTCAGATATACAGGGCATCCAAAAAATACGAAAAAGTGTATATCAAAAATTAAAATTTTTGTGACTGCCGCGGCCGTAAAAAATCGTAAATAAAGGTTTAGTATTAGTTATGTCATATTAGTAATAGCTAAGGAAAGATTTAAATAGAAAAATGTTTTTTTTCTGTTTGACCTTAAATATTTCTATAACTATAATATAAAAAATTTTACTCAGTTTATATATACGATTTTTTATGGCCCTTAAAACTACCGTTTTTTTTTTTGAAATTGTTAGTGAAATCCACTTTTTTGAACATCCTGATCTAAAGTTTATTACTATCAAAAATATTTTTTTTGAACCACCAACTTTTATCAAGAAATCAATAATAAAAAAAGTAAATAAATGCATTAAAATGCAAGATGTTTAAAAATAAAATCATCGAAACTTTTTGGTCATTCTGAAGCACCCTGTATAATATTTTACACTATATTTGAAACTTAATTTTTTTTTATAAAAATTTAAATAACAAGGTTGAAAGTGATGCTGCACTTTATAAATTTTCACCCGAAAACGTGGTTTATAAAAATAAAACTAAGTTTAAAAGTTTGGTATAATTTATTTATAAACAGTTTGATATAATAACAAACAACTATTATTATCGACAAAACAAAAGTAACAACATATTAATTTAATATTTCATTATTTATATAACAATTAAACTCGTCTATTACATATTTAATGATTCAGTGACAATTCTCAAAATCGGAAATTTGGAGGAAATTTTATAGCTTTATATATATGTATATATATATATATATATATATATATATATATATATATATATATATATATATATATATATATATATATATATATATATATATATATATATATATATATATATATATATATATATATAAAACTTTAGGTTAGCAAGAAGCTGATTTAATATAATTGTATCAATAATTATCTGTGACAAAAGACCAGGCACGTAGTCTAGGGGGGTCCCCCCCCCCGCACGAGACCCTAAAAATATTTAGGAATTTTTACATAATTTAAAATACGAAAGTAGAATTCTAATAACTGCTCATTAGCAGTTCCGTATTGGCTCTGCTTACTACAACTATTTTTTAACTCGAACCTCAGGAAAATTAGGGAGCAGGCTATTTTTTGAAATTCTAACTTTTTGACGGGTTTTTTAACAAGACCAAGTTTACACTGTTAGACATTCTGCGATTGCAAAGAAGTTTCGCAAATATGTAAATGTAAAAAATTAAGAAAGGCTACCTTAAACAAAGACGCACCTAATGATTTTTTCGTAAGTACGACAGTTTCTAACATAAATCGATAGGAAAATAAATTTCATTTTTCTTCCACAAAATCTTCTGTCATAAGCAAAATTGCGAATGCGTGCCCAGACCAAATTTATGATAGTTCCAACAAAAATTATTATTATTAAACTTAGAATATATGGTAACTGCTAAAAATTTCTCTTCGTGTTCCATTTTCACACACTTTTGAAGTTCTTATCTTTACGTATACAAAACACGATTTAAGGAATAAGAAAATTATTGAATTAACCTTTGGGGATTGAAAAAAATTACCTCAAAAAATATTCGATTTTGACAGTGAGGAATATTTAGATTTCTCAAAAAAAGAAAAACTTAAGCAAACGCTCATTAAAAGTAGTTTTAGATTTTCGAGAAAGTAGTAAAAAGAAAGATGAATACATTTATGATTAAAGAAATCCAAATTTTTAATGTAGCAATATGGTTCCACTCTCTATGGAACATAGCACCACATTAACCTCGATATTAACAAAGTGACTAAGCACTTATTTATTAAAATACTATTAAATATATAAAACCTAAAAATATTAAGCAAAAGTCGCCAACGTCCTATTTGCTCAAGATATACCTATAATTTTTTACATTTTCGTAATTGCTCTACCTGCAATATTTTAATAGATATTGGCAAATAACTGGTTTTTTGCAACTTTTTTTCATATCTTGTTGCACTTGCAGGGGGACTAGCAACAAGTGAAAAAAAGCATTCTTCTTAATAATTTTTTTGTCATTGAATTGGTTTTGACAGGGTTGGATCCCCCTAGAACTGTAATCCTGGCTACGTGCCTGCAAAAGACATATTTATGTAATGGTTCATGTGGCAATATTTGTTATTAGCAATAAGCTTAATCATTAAAGAACAAGCATTTCCATGACAAAATACAACCAATAACAGGGTGAATTCTTATTACTATTGTTACTAAAGATGAAGATAAAACTAAATTTTGTTACATCGACCCACTTTGTGTTTTGATGTCTATACCAAGAGTATAATGCTTATTTAATACCTTTCTTTATCAGCTTATCACCGACTTCATAGGAAATGTGTAATAAAATATAATTTATCACTTTTTAATGCAACCAACTTTTTAATGAAATCGGGTTTGTTTGTCAACACATTTTGATTTCACCCTTTTTCCAACACATTTTTGTTCTATTTACGCGAAGTTAGGTACAAATTTGTGTCCACTACTTTTAAAAGTTTACCAAGCTCGCGGCAAGTAATATTATATAAAAATGCACCACCTTTACATGTATTGGATCTATTCATATTTACAGAAAATCAGCAATAAACATGGCCCAATATTAATATGAATACAAAATTGAACTTCGTGTCCCTAAAAACCACAAAACCATATTATGAAAAACAATATCTTTACCGTATTTATCCCTCAATTTATCCCCTTTTTTCACCACCATCCACCTTCCCCGCTATACTATACGCTCACTTATTGACAATATAAATATTTTGTGCCAAGATGTTTAATATTTTTAACATTCATTATAATATATAAAAACAGATTCTCCCTAGTTGGGATAATGTACCTCAGGATGGTATTTATTTACTTTTTTGATTACTTATTTTTAAAAACCAAATTTTTAGACAATAAATTAAAGCATTTCGAGCTCATTAAGGAAAATCTATAGTAAATGAAAAATTGAAAAGTACCGCTATTGCGCTATTTTCATTTTTTGTATATGCTTGCTATATGAGAACTCCGACACTACCCTAAATATTCCTTGAAAATTTCATCCAAAATGCAAACCATCCTGGAGTAATTAATGATAACATAAAATTGTGAGTCTTACAGCTTACTCAATTAAAATTTAGTACCTATGCTTTACCAAATAGTATATTTATGTTGTTTATTAACCCCTCAAAAAAGGTGGTTTGTTAAATTTTAGAGGAATATTTGAGACTTTTCACAAATATATAAATTAGCGAAACGCTGTACTCCGTTTATCATCAGTGTCTTCGACTTTATAGATAAGTTGAAGTTATAAAAAATTAATTTAAGCCCAATGGAAATGTGCAATACAAAAACAATACTTCATTTGCAAATATAAGAACGCTATTAGACGGTGATTTTACCCTTCAACTACAGCACTGGTATGACATAACCTTACTTACCTTCGAAAACAAACTTCTGGGTTTAAATCGTTTCTCTTTCTGCAAATAAAGCAAGTTCGCGCCATTTTCTTAAAGTTTTTTAAACAGATTCTTGAAAATAGCCACAGAAAACACTTGGATTTCTGAAAAACACTTATTTCACAAACTAGAACAATTACAACGCCGCGCATCAAATAGGTCGAAATCATGAATGACTACGACCGTTTTCGGCGTTTTCCGAATGATCCCGAAAGAAATCTGTAGTATACTCGAAAAAGGTAGACGTTGCCGATTAATCTGGGCTTTATTTCTTGACATAAGGAATAATAATTACAGAAGATTTAAATTACATTTAAAACAGATTCGGTTTGAGTTATTTATAATAAGCTATTTAATTATCAGGTCTAAAATATTCTATATGGAAATTGATACTCGGAATCTCTGGAATTCCTTGTTTATTTAGGTAATAGTATAAAGGATGATATCCGTTATAATCTGGCCACAGTAACGGTTTGGCAAACCAGGGTTAATGTTGGATTCCTCCAAAATGTAAACAACTGGGTCTATGTTATTTCCATGTCGTTGGGAAAATCTGTTTCCTAGTAAGAATATTTCTGGTATTTGTTAAAATGTTTAAAGGAGCAAATAACTTTACTCTTGGCACAAACAATAATAACAAATATTGTTTTTGTGGTTTTCAGGGACACTAAGTTTATTTTTACTAATTTTTATGCGTTCAAATATTAGTTACCGTGGTGCTATGTACACTGAATACTCTCTAGTATTTAGAGTAGGGCCGAGGCCATTACATAGCAAGTATATAAGAAAAATAAAAACGAGGTAATGACACTACTTTTATTTTTGGTAGAGAGTTTTCGCAAAAACTTTTTAATATTTTAACATATTGTCTTGAACTTTGAAGAATGAACTATAATTAAACAAAAAATATAGTTGTTGCATAGCTGAAGGTAGAACCCTGATCTAGTGGGTGGCAATCTTCTTCCTGGTCAGGTTATTTTGCTAGTATTTTTTCGTAGTTTTCAAGGGTATGAGGTTTAATCCTTTTAATCATATTAATCTTTGGTAAGGGTAATATTTATTGTTAATCTTCTAGAACTACGTAAAATCTCAGTTTTATATATTATTAGTTACCAGTTATCATGAGGCTGGCAAATTTTAAGTTCAATATATGGACCCAGTAGGTAGGATTCAACATATATACAAAGTTAGTGACCTATATTTCGGCATTGGAAATTTTGAGGCAGACATTTAAAATCAAACCTATTATAAATAAAAAGTAAAAAGGATAAAATAAAAAATAACAGAAAAAATAAAACCGATTAAAAAAAAAGTGAAAAGTAAAAAATAGTAGTTGATTCAATCTTGAAAATTTGACTTCATGAAGTTGGCGTTAACTAATAGGAACAGCAAATTTTATTTGTGGTATTAAATATTACTTAGACATTAGTTGGAGTCAAATTTCTAGATTGAATAAAATATAATTTTTGATTTTTCAGTGTTTTTTTAAGACGGTATTTTTAACTTCCCACGTAAAAGGGAAATATTAAGTATTGTAAACGCGAAAAAAATCACCCTCCAAGATTTTTTCAGATCTTTACGTTTCCAGGTCCCTAAATGCTGAAAAACATTTTTCTCAGTTTCGTCGGACTGTCTGCCGGTCAATGTGTTCGCGGCATATCTTTAAAACTACCTACCAGATTGACTTCAAATCTTGGTCAAAAATTAAGGGTTATATGGGGATGACCTGGTAATATTTTGATAAAAATACAAGATGACAGAACAAAATGGCGGCCTAATAAAATGTTGAAAAATTATTACTAAAAAACTACTTAACCAATTTATCTCAAATGTTGTACAAAAATTAAGTATTATATAGAAATCAACTAGTAAAATTTTGATACGAATCCAAGATGGCGGAACAAATTGGCGGCTTAATAAAATATTTAAAAATTCAGCCTGAAAAACTCTTAATGTACTGATTTCAAATTGTATGCCCTAACTAATTGTGGTATAGAGATGAACTAGTAAAACGGTGGTACTAATTTAAAATGGCAGAACAAAATGGCGGGCGATTAAAATATTTGTAATCGGGAAAAAAATCAATCTCTCAAGTTTTACATATTTTCATGTTCCTAGGTATCAAAAAATATGCCTTACCAATTCCGTCGGTCTATCTGCTGGTTTGTCTGTCTGTCTTTCGGTTTTCTGTCTGCTGTCAGTTCGCGGCATAGCCTAAAAGTTGCTTATGAGATTGACTTCAAATTTATTCAAGAGAAAAATCCAATGTCAAAACAAAATTGCGGCCTAGTAAAATATTAAAAAAAAATCATTACTAAAAAACTACTTATCCGATTTATCTCAAATTTTGTATAAAAATCAAGTATTATGTAGAAAAACATATGTTACATCCCCCACACTTTTTTGAATCATCCTGTTTACTTAAAAAATAATTTTACACTGTTAACATTCCCTAAAACTATTGAAGTTAACATTTTTTCGTAATTCCCGAAACAAATGAGATAACGTTACTCTCTCGTTGATTCACCCTGTACTATATACAATACTGCTTAAATAAGGTATGGTATTAGCTTATTTTATAGACACTCTATTATAATAATTACAAATGATACTATTACTCCAGTTGTGAAACTCAGGATTTTTTTGACATTTTTAGTGTTTTATTTTTTGTCAAAAGTACCATAAATATATCATTTACTTTAAATTTGTAAGCTAAGAATCAATAATTAACTAAATGGATTCGAAAAAAAACGTCTATTTTTTTTAAAAACTCGTATATATAGTAAAGCCGTTAAGCACTTTTTGTTTAGTCTTAGAAATTCTATAGATACAGGCAGTTCGACTTAGTCTTTTTTAGAGTTAGAAGTAGGCCTGTTTTTAAAGTAAACAGGACAAGGGACTTGACTGGCTCTACTAGATGTTACAAAAATATAATAAACAATGTTTTAAATATATTTTTCTATTACAAAAAAACCTAAACGAAATAATAAAAATACAGACGTCTATTTTTTCGACGATTTTCCTATTCAAACCTAAAAAAAATATGCTTGACAGAAAAGTTTTTATAAAAATATTGATGAGGCAAAAGAGTTGGAGACTCCCAAAAATTTCACCCTGTAGGTTAGTTTAAATTGTAAGAACTAAAATTAAATATTAAAAAACGCACGTCGGTATTTCCGGTATTCAATGTGCCTGCACCCTGCACAATATACATATTATCTGATATAAATAAATTAAAGACATTAAAAAATATCACCATGCTTTAAAGGGATTAACATGCCACCAACCATATATAGTTCTTTTCTTTAAAAGAGTAATAGTCCTACGACTACATTATTCCATCGAATCAAATGAATATATACCCTCCGTCAGATTCAGGTTACCCAACATGCAACGTCTTATACTTTCTGACCTTAAGATGTTATCAGAGTGAATCTAAATTATTGATTCTGGTGTTGTTATCTGCAATGTGACAGGTCGATGTGGGTCACCGACAGAGACCTGTTTAGTCTAACGAACGAACTGGATGTTCAGCCGAATAAACAATATAGTGTTTCACCTTGAAAAACGTGTCGTCATTTAGTGAAAAAAAAACAGAGTCTTTCGAAAAGTTAAAATCTTTTCTAAATTTTGTAACATATCCAAAAGTCTACAGTTTTTAATAAACAAAACGACAAATTGTTATCAAAAAGAAAAAAAAACTAATATAAAAAATAGTGACTGGATTATACGACGTTGAAAAGTCCATGGTTTTAGAATTACTCTGATACCCTCTTAAAATATATTCAGACCTTACTTCACTCTTCAAAAAAGACCCCTTTTTAAGAATATTATTTAAATGTTTTACATATCTTTAAAATTTGGTACTTTTTGATACTAAAAGATCACTAAAATTTATTATTGACACTTATAGCTAACTGACCCTTTAACAGTAAATCGCCACAAAAACACTATATAACTTACTAGCGGGTATCCGCGACTTCGTTCGCTTATATGACTATAATGAAAGGGATGTAAAGAGGTACTCAAATCGCCTCATTTGAGTAACTCTTTATAAACCACGTTTGTTGTTGCATTCTCTGAACCCACTATGCGAACTCACTCTAGAGCATGAGACATAGAGTAGAGTTAACCACGGGAAAAACAATCATAGCCCAAGGCTACTGTAGCTTTACGTAAGGATTGCCCTTGAGCTTGAAACTGTACACATTAAACTGAAAAGGATAATCTGATGGAATTAAAGGGATACGTGGTATAAAAACTGTTTCTCCCAGAGCAGGGGTAGACTCTATTGCATTGTTTTGTAATGTTTTAACCTGTAGTCGAGTTCCATTATACAATTTTGGTGGTTTTAAATTTCGAATAAGCATTACTGGTGCCCCCACTTTTAAAGTTAACTCACTAATGATTCCTGAAGGGTTTAGAGAATGTAGGAACACGACAGTTTAATTAACCGCATTTTCCTAAAAATATCTTCATACTAATTATTTATTACTTAATCACAAAGACATTTATGTAATGATTGATGATTTTGAATCTAATATCACTCGTATAATGTCTACTTGCTGTCTTTATTAGTTTAACGCCGACTTGATAAAATTTTCAAGATTTATTAAAAGTATTATTTTGGGATTTTAGCGCCTTGTTTTGAAGCCAGTTTTATTTTGTTTATAAAAATAATATTTTATCCCTCTTAGTTCTATTCCTACAAAATAAGGGCCAACTTTAAAGTTTTCGAGGCCTAAACGTAGATTAAAATTTTTGACGTTCCTAATAAAATAAATAAGTAGCTAGTTGTCCACTGTATATAAAATTTTACCAGAATCGCGGCAAATATTTTATAAAAATCGATATTTATCCACATTTATAATAATATTGTCAAAAGATACAAAGGTTAGTAAAATTAAACCTCGTACAATTAAAAACCACAAAAAAACAGAAGAAACATCATATTTTACAATTACCCCCTTTTTCCTCTTCATATTTCACTTACTGACAAAAGAAATGTTTTATGCGAAGGATTAAGCTGTTTATGTTGAAATTGCAAACCGAGATAACCTGATGTAAAAATATAGTGCTGTGTAATGACTTTTGGTTAATTACAATCCATACTAAATTTTAAGACAGTTAATTAAAGCAATTAAAATTTATCGCAGAAACTCCTAGATATAAAATGATTCAAAATGGCAGCAGCACTACGCTGAAAACTTCCTGAAAAATTCTTCCGAGTTGATCAAATCATCCTGGAGTAATCGGTGTACATACATATGGTCGAATGGATAAATTACTCTTTTGTTCAAGTTGGTTAAAAATTAAAATTCATGAACCTCTTTTTTACATCGCTTCTACTAAATGAGTATTATTAACATTCTTATTTAAAGCCAATGGTATTAATGTTTCTTTCAAAGTCTAGGCATCTACTAAGGAAAAAAAGAAGTTTTATATTTTTCACCGTTTTTTGATTTTTTTTTCCAAGGGGCTGTCTCATACTTTTAGGGCTATCCTGCATGTTTACGAGACACATTTACGCACACATCCGTACAGATATCATAGATTTTTGTTCTAAAAATATATTTTTCGTATTCTAGGGTCGATTATACCCAGTTACCTATATTCTACGCAAATTTTTGCGATTTCAATACTTCATATATGTATATAGCAATATTAGCAATTGACCACATCGTGCATTAAAAATGTATTAGTAATACAATATATTGGCTCTTATATAGGGAAGTAAAAATAACCCCGTTTTATTCGCATAAGAGTGAAATTTTTGCAAAATTCTAAAATTTATATTTAGATAATTATTTTTGAAAACCATTGCCGGAAGAATTGTCTTAAAATCTCTTTTAGATAAAGGGTTATAGAAAACAATGTAGTTATAAACATATTTCACCCCTAAAAGTGCTAAATTTTGAAAAACCTATTCTGTAACATTTCACGACAAACCCTTCCTTAATAGATGCGTTTGTTATATAAGAAAATTTTGTGCAGAATTCCAAGTTCCTAGACCCGATTAAGGGGGTATCCTATTGTTGAATGAGAATATAAATTGTCACATTCCAACTATTTGACCGACTTTGTATAATTAAAATTATTACGTTCTGATAGATCTTAAAATTTCTGCATCAAATTTCTTTCGTTACCTCACATAGTTTACGCGCACAGAATAAATTCAAAATTATAATTAAAATATCTGCCAATATTAATGATCCATTGTAATCTAATATCTTCATTTAAAGAAAATCTCAAAAATCTAAAACTTGGAGAATGTCTTCTCGAATTATGACACACAATATCGACAGTGGTCTCCAGATTTATTGGCCATTATTTACAAAATAATGTAAAAGTGCAAATGTAAAAAATGTACTACTTTTAAAAGGCAAAACCTCAATCCAAAACTCAACAATTTATCAGCGAACGCTCTGAAATTAATATCATATTTTTGTTCCTACACGCGCTAAATCGAGATCGCTACATAACACTTTATCGGCATCGTCGCATAGCTTTAAAATCCCGACGTAGACGTACATAGCCCGCCCCTTCCAATGTTCGACGAGCGGCACATTCAGCGCTGAGACGCGTGAGTTGGTAGAACGTGTGTTAGGAAAGGGTTTTTGCACGTCTTTCTCGTATATAAACTCAAAGACTGGACATACTACACTACATCATCTTCGGCTGCTTACAGAGCAGGAGCTAACATCGAAACTATAAGAAAGGCTGCAGGTTGGTCCTCAAAGTCGGATGTTTTTACAAAATTTTATAAAAAGCCAATTTTGAATAAGTAAATCTTTGCTGAAACTATTCCAAAGCTTGCATAAATCATTTAAATAAATTATACGCATTAGCTTGGGTTGCTAGTTGTTAGATAGACAATAATTGTTCTGTGTTATTTTCCTTACTAAACAATACATTTATTACATGAATAATAAAATATTGATTTTAGTGTTATCACTAGTTTATATTGAGTATTATTAGTTCTTGTTCATATTATCTTAGTTCTTGTTGTACTACTCTGCTAAATTTCGTTCTTTTATACATTTTGTATTATTATTATTTTTATATTATATTTTACTGTATGTCATATTATTATGTGGTTTTATTTTCTCAGAGGATTTGCTTAGACCGCGTAGGTGGATATACTTTCAACATCTACATGGTTGTATATAAGGAAGTGGTTCCGAAATACAATCATAGATTAAACGACTTACCTGTAAGGAAGTTCGATCTTGATTATATGAGGAACCATTTTCGCATAGACCAACCCACCCAATCATTAGCTCTTATATTATTATTTTTTTTTACTCCCACCCTTTAATATTTCCTACGCGATCTAGGCACTAGAAATCATAATGAGGTGGACTTCGGGAAGAGGCGACGAGGAATATTTTTGTTTAGGTTTCTTTATAATCCAGTGATCGTTCCGCGCCTGAGGCGTAACTACATGGTGGTCTATGCGGAAGTGGTTCCTCATATAATCAAGATCGAACTTCCTTACAGGTAAGTCGTTTAATCTATGATTAAATTCAATAGTGATTATCCGACAGAGCCTAAAAGATTCCAGTAAAAGTTGTGTTGCTTTTAAAGTCTCCAGAGAACATCTCTGTTTAATGGGGAAAAAATTGTATAAATAATAATAATGCATTTTTCTACCTACCTAGCTTTTTTGGATTTTTTTAGGTTTATTTATTATGTTAATTAATTACGAAACTCATTTATATATTGTTATATTTGTACTTTTGAAAGATTTTTGTTGATTTTGAGGAGTCCAGAGAACAACTCTGTTTAATGGAGAAAAAAATGTGTATAAATAATACAAATCCATTTTTCTTATTTCCTAGCTTTTTTGGATGTTTTTTATCTTAATTATTTACGATGCTCATTTATATATTGTTATATTTGTACTTTTGAGAGGTTTGTATTTATTTTGGTAGGTAATGGACTGATAATTAAGACTACTTCTCTTTTCATAACATGTACATTAGTGACTGTATTTTTGTCTAGTCAAAGTTAATAATATCTAATGCACAATGCTAGGTACAAGATTCTCTGAAACTTTTTTTTGTTTAAGAAATTTCTGTTTTAAGATAATAAAAACAGGCGATAATAGATAGTTAGATAACTTTAATCATCCTTAACTCATTTTTTTTTAGATTTTGACTAGTCATAAAATAGGATCATTTTTACGAAATTAAAGCACTTCACAGTTGAAACAATTATTTAATCATTTAGGACGAAATAAAGTGTTATTTAATTTGAATTTACATGTGATCAAATGAGTGCTTACAGTTTTTTCACTAAAATTATATCTGGGGATTTCCGGGAGAAAATAGACTTTTGACCGGGGATTTTAATTATGAGTATGTTGGCTAAACTTGGACAATTTTGTTAGGCGCTAGCATTATTCTAACTAATACGTTGGTGGTGATCTAATAAGTTATTTGCGTTTATATAAAAATATTTGGTAGTTTTACACTACTTACAGAGTAAGAATAAAAATATTTCTTACTCTAATGTTTTAGAGTTTAGTGTGATTTTTTATAAGTAAGCCTACAAATATATTAAGCTGTTTCGTTTGATAATGTTTTTTTATTATTATAAATTTAACATTAATTACAGCAAACTTTTTAATCGATAAGAATTTAATATTTTACACATTGTACGTGGTGTCTAATTTTCGATATCTTGCGGGGTACCTAACTCCCTTAAATATAAAGATAGAAGTACTGCCGCAGTACTAAGCTACTTTTTTGTGAAACGAAAAATGGCCGAAACAAAATTTTCATTTTTAATTTTTGATATACACGGGATTTTGTAAAAATGACCCAAATCAATTTTCCCACATAATTCAAAAAGGTAAAATTTTATAAAAAAAAGTCTAATACAAAAATTTGTCGGCTTTTTGTTCGTTGCGACGTTTCGTCTTACCATTATCAACTTCTTTTTTTAAATACGAACCTGTTTTTTTATTTTAGTTTTTTGAAGCTTATGAGCTTTCAGATACAATGATATATGTAAATCTAGGTCCGTATTTAATAAAATGAAGTTAATGATGGTGCTCTGGTGACGAAACTTCATATTCAGAATCTGAGTTAGTCATCGTGTAGCGAAGAAAAAACCGACAATATTTTCTATTAGACTTTTTTTATTAAATTACACGTTTTTGAGTTATGGTACCAGGTGTTTCTAATAATAATTGTAGCAATCATTAAAATGCTTGGTAAAAGTTGTTTGAGCATCATAACGGCAACTTTTTAAAAACAGCTGAGCTGTTATCTGAATTTGATTCAATAACAGAAGAACACTACGCACGTGTTCAAAAAAAGTCTGGACCCTTCGGCTTTAAACAACATTATTTTAATTTAGTTTTTTTAACATCATTAAAAAATGAAATAATTCCAACATAAAATAAGATTTTGCCAACAGAACAAAATATTATATTAAAGAATTTGGGGTTAACTTTGCAAGATATTAGAGGTTATGGATATGACAACAGGTCTAATATGAGGGGCGATAAAGCTGAAGTACGATTTAGAATACAAAATTTTAATTCGCACGCATTCTACGTTCCGTTCAGTAGCTCTCAGTATTTACTGTTTTCGGAATCTACTTTTCGATGCACAATACTTTTAAAATATGTTCAAGGATTAACTTTAAAACCATTGAGTAACACTAGATTGGAGAGTAGACGAGAAGCCTTAAAGCCTTTAAGATTTCACATGGGATATGCATTCGACGCTTTGCTAAGCATTTATGAATATCAAGAACTTGATAATTTAATAAGAGATGAAGGTTCGGATTTATTAAATTGTATTAAACAGTTCAATAGTTCTTTGGTATAAAATATTAAATTGTATTAATCCAATTAATAAGCTGATGCAAACAAAAGATTTTGATTTAACATCTGCCCTTGATCTTTTGCAAAGCTGCAAAAAACTATTTAAAGGTTTTCGATGGGATAAATCATTTAATGAAAGTATTATTGATGCTAGAGGACTGTGTGACGAAACTGACATCGAGGCTAACTTTGAATCAACAGTACCCCGACACCTGGTAAGAATAAAAAATCGGCAAATTTCTTTTACCCGGAATTTCCCTCGATATAAATATTTCCTTTTATTAGGAATAGTGACGTGTGGATCAATTTAGTTCAGATATAGATATAGTTATTTAGGATCACATATATTATTTCTTTTCAAACATTTTTATTGGACGCCATTTTGTGCCATCCCCATAATTTTTGACTAAAATTTGAAGTAAATCTGATAGTAGTAGTAGTATTCAATAGAGCAGTTTCTAACCTATACCGCAAACTGAAACACAGAGAGACAAACCGACAGACGGATTGACGGAGTTGATAAAACATATGTTTTGGCATCTAGAGACGCTAAAACTAAAAGACATGTTAAACCTCAGAAGGTAAGTTTTTTCAGATTACAAAAATTTTATTTGGCCGCCATTTTGTTTCACAATCTTGAATAAGTACCATAGTTTTACTAGTTCATACTTATACCACAATTGGTTATAGCACACAATTTGAAATCAGTTTATTAAGTAGCTTTTTCATACTGAATTTCCAAATATTATATTAAGCCGCCATTTTGTTTTGCCATCTTCGATTCAAACCAAAATTTTACTAGTTGTTTCTTACGTAATACTTGATTTTTGTACAAAATTTGAGATAAGTTAGATAATTAGTTTTTAACGTTCCACTAAGCCGCCATCTTGTTCCGGATTGGATTTTTACCAAAATATTACCAGGTCATCTTCATCTGAGCCTTAATTTTTGACTAAAATTTGAAGTCAATCTGATAAATAGTTTTTAAGATATGCCGCAAACTGACAGACAGACAGCCAAACCGACAGATGGACTGACCGAATCGATAAAACATATTTTTTGGCATCTAGGGACGCTAAAAACGCGAAGATATGTAAAATCTGCAAGGGTAATTTTTTCAAATTACAAAAATTTTATTTGGCCGCCATTTTGTACCGTCATCTTGAATTAGTAACCACAGTTTTATTATTTCATCTCTATACTATAATTAGTTATATCACACAATTTAAAATCAATTCATTAGTAAGTAGTTTTTTTAGGTTGAATTTGTAAATATTTTATTAAGCCGCCATTTTGTTCCGCCACCTTGTATTCGTATAAAAGTTTTAGCAGTTGATTCCTACATAATACTTGATTTTTGTGCAAATTGGATAATTAGCTTTTTTAGTAATAATTATTTAACGTTTCACAGACCACAATCTTGCTTCGGCATATTGAATTTTTACTAAAATATTACCAGGTCATCTCCATATGAGCCTTAATTTTTGACTAAAATTTGAAATTAATCTGATAAGTAGTTTTTAAGCTTTGCCGCGAACTTACAGACAAACAAACCGACAGACGGACCGACGAACTTAATAAAACATTTTTTGGAATCTATGGACGCCAAAACGCGAGGAAACGTAAAACCTGAGAGGGTGACTATAAAAATTTTACTTGGCCTCCATTTTGTGCCGCCATCTTGAATTAGTACCAAACTTTTACTAGTTGATCTCAATACTACAATTAGTTATGGCACACAATTTGAAATCAGTTTTTTTAATATTTCACTAGGCCGTCATTTTGTTTTGCCATATTGGATTTTTACCAAAATGTTACTAGGTCATCCCCATACGACCCGTAATTTTTTTACCAAAACTTGAAGTCAATCGGGTTAGTAGTTTTTTAGTTATGGCGCGAACAGACAGACAGACAGATAGACAGGCAGACCAACGGAATCGAGAAAACATGGGTTTCGTCATTTAAGGACCCTGAAACTTAGATCTCGAAGAGATCTTAGAAGAGTGATTTTTTCACGATTACAATAGTTCACTTTTACGAGGGAGTAAAAAACATCATCTCATACGACGCACGAGATGAACCGATCGAAAATCTGAAAGAAAAAGATCGGTTTTTTTTAATTTTACAATTGACCAGCACTACATGCATTAGATGCCAGATTTAATCAACGTAGTCACCACAGCGACTCTGTCAATTCCTATATAATATATCCCATTTAAAAACCATGCCTAAAGGAACACTATTAAAACACTGCAATGATTTGGAAAGTATTTTAACTGATGTTGATTCTGTTTTATAATTAGTGTAGAATTACCAGAAGAAATTTCTGCTATATCTGCGCTTTTGAGCCAAAAAGAAAGCCCACTAAAGTTAATAATTATGTTAAATTTTACCCCCTGCTATAAGAACATTGATAACTATACCAGTAACTGTAGTAGGTGGAGAAAGATGTTTCTCTAAATTAAAGTTAATTATTAACATTTTACGTTCCACTTTCACGCAATGGTTTGACCATTTTAGCGATTGAGCATGAAATTTGTGATCAAATACTATTAAACAAAGTTTGCAGAACTAAAAGTGAGAAAAAAATGTTTTCTGTAATTTTTATAGTAGTAGTTTATATTACTTTTGTTTAGTGTTTATATACGTTTTTTTTTGTTTGTTAAATACATTTATCTGATATAATTAAAAATGTTTTAATGTTGTACTACTTAACTATTAATTTTTAGTTTCATGATTTTTCTAAATATACTTTTTTGTTTTAAATTAAAACCCATTGAATTTTTATTTTAAATAATATATGATATTATGAATTTAAGGGGTTTCAATTTGCCTTTTTGTTCGGCAAAAATACTAGAGCGGCGGCTGCTTGAGTGTAAATTTACCAAAGGACGCAATATTTATCTTAAATATCATCAATATACCATTGTGAGACGTAGGAAAGTACGAAAGCTAACTCAAGTAGCACAATCTAGTGGCCGATTTCACTAATAACCACATTTTCCGTCTTTACAATTGACGCCGACACACAGTGTTGCATTCAATGGACATAATTCAAAATTTTGCCGAAATGGATTTCAATAATTATGGGAATTAACAATTAATAACTATCCAAAGGATGCCGAATAAGCAATAAAAATTTCGCACTGTCAATATTATGATCGAAGTAGGCGAATACGTCGTTTTGGTTGCCATGATAACAAATTTTGATGATATGCTTTTAATGACATTTTTAATGAAAGTTAAGCGTTTAAGGTGGTTTAAGCGAGCGGTAAATTGGAAATGGCGAATAATTTTAAAGGTATTTATCACAATAATGTGTTATTTTCGTGTTTCTACTAATCCTTATCATTTTAATATTTATATTATTGAACAATACGGATTATTTTAGTTTAGCTAAGGTTTAAGAAAATATATATCAAAATATATCTGAGATCTTTTTTTTATAAATATATCTACCCTTAGACTTTACTAAAATATAAATATTGTTTGCCGCTTTTTGTCGCTTTTCTTGCAATTAATAATATTATAGGCGAATCACCTGCCATTCAACGAAAAATTTTGTATACTAAATGGGTTGACAGCAGTAAAGACAAAAAAATATCAAATGTGCTGGCGAAAATGCGCAAAGAATTGGAATCTTACGACTATCTAGATAATTTTGAAAAGCTATTATTAGAAAAAAGTAATTTTTTTTGCTTGAACATTGACCGAATGTGGAGAAATTGCAACAGAACGAGAAAAACATTCGAAAATAAGCATGGTGACTGGCTAAATGGAACTATTATTTTTTTGGCATTAGAATCAGACGTTGAGCGAAATTTAGAAAATAATAACTTGCATCTAGGCCCTAATCGTGGGAGGCCGCGAAAGCCTTTTGAGGAGGCATCTCACAAAACCAAAATACGTCGAGTTGAGGCACTTGTTTCTAATTATTCTGCCGAGGAACTAAGTTTTGCTGCTGAACGATCTGCTGGTCTGCAAAAATCAACTCTTAGTAGTAATAATAAATCCAGTTTATCTAATCAACAGGCCTTGGCCCTATTTTGTAATCTTAATTTATCATATAGAAAATATAATATTTTGCGTTGTACAGTAAATAATTTACATAAGAACTGTTTTCCGAGCTACCGTACTCTCCTAAAAACTAAAAATGAATATTTACCGACACAAATTACTGTCACTGAGACATCAGCAGAAGTGAATCTACAGGAACTTTTGCAAAAAACGACTGACAGCATTTTAAAAATTGTACATCCCACTACTTTTTCCGAAACTCACTTTAAATTAATTTGCAAATGGGGATTTGACGGGAGCTCGGGGCATAGTCTCTATAAGCAAACATTTAAAGACATAAATTCAACAGATGAATATATGTTTTTAGTTGCATTAGTTCCCTTAAAATTAATTACCTCAAATGGTCAAAAAATTATTAGGTCTAACTCGACACCATCTTCGACGTTCTACTGCAGACCAATCAGATTTCATTTTATTAAAGAAAATGCGAATGTCATCCGCGAGCAAGAAAATTATATAAAAAAATTAATAAATGAACTATCTATTTATGAAATCCGCGGCGAGAATAATCTTAATGTTTCGTTTAATATGCTGTTTACTATGTTTGATGGCAGTGTTGCTAATATTTTATCGGGAACTAATGCAACATCTAAGTGTATCGTTTGGGGAGCCACACCCAAGGAAATGAATTCAAACAAAGTCCTCAGTAAAATTCCGAACACTGAGAATTATAAATTTGGCTTATCTACTCTTCATTGTTGGATTAGGTGCTTTGAATGTTTAATACACATCTCATACCGTTTGGAATTCAAAACCTGGCAAATAAAAGGCGACGAAAATAAAAAAATTGCTGAAAATACTAAAAAGAAAATTCAAGCAGAGTTTAAATCCAGAATGGGGTTGATAGTAGATAAGCCAAAGCCCGGGTATGGTTCCACAAACGATGGCAATACCGCTAGGCGTTTTTTTTATAACCCGGAATTAAGTGCCCAAATTACTGGAATAGATAAAGATTTAATTTTAAAATTTTCTTTAGTTTTGAGAGTTTTAGCTTCTGGTTGTGAAATAAATATTGATAGGTTTAGATTTTTACTTGAAGAAACGAGAGCACTGTACCTAGATTTATATGCGTGCTAATTTTATGCCGAGTTCGGTACATAGAATATTGATTCACGGGTGTGATATAATTGATTCCTTAGAACTACAAATTGGTCAACTAGCAGAAGACGCGCTAGAAGCAAGACACAAAGAATTTAGAAAAATTCGATTATATAACACCCGTAAATCATCTAGAATATCTAGTAACACAGATATTTTAAGAACCCTTTTATTAACTTCAGACCCTCATATATCTAGTTTAAGAAACATAATATTAAAAAATAAATCTAAGGACTATGACAGAGATATACTGGAATATTTACACATTGATACACCATCATCAAATTCTACATTTTCTTTCGACATTCCTGATGGAATTATCAATGATAATAGCGATGATTCTGATTAAGTTAACACTAATAATGTACAGTTGCGTTCATAAACATGTGGGAGAGCGACTTTAGACTATAGGGTAAAATCAGTTTTTCAAAAAATTTCACATTCAAAAGTCTGGGTGACTGGTATTCTTCGATTTCAGATTAATTTTGAAAAAAATTAATTATAAACAAAACATTTATTAACGGATAACAACACTATTCTGAGTTTGTTATGTGCCAAATGCTGGAAATCTGTTGAATGTGAAGTCTATGCCACTTCTTTTTGATATTCGAACTATGACATGCAGCTTCACACTATATACAAATGATGTCCCACTTATTTATGAATTCAACTGCACCGTGGTGTATTGGTTGGAATAATAATTACCTATTGATAAAATTGTTTTAGCGCATTTTCCCAAATAACCCCATACCTAACCGTTTTTAATCCATCTTTTGGTAACCTCTGAGGTGTATTTTTTTTAGTTATATTTGTTTGTCGCTGTTTTTAAAGTATTATTTCGTAATATTTGAACCAATTAATCTCCCAGTAAAAAAGCCTTTGTACCAAGACTTCTGCAAGACCCTGTATAATTTTCATACAGATACTTTGATATCTTGTATGAATATTTAGGTAGTACGGCTGAATTTGGAAATAAATTTTTGATTTCAGATGTTAATTTAGCATAATTTATAATTTGATATCAACTTTTAAAAATAAGAATTTTCAAGACCTTGTATAAAAACCAACGTTACTTATTGTGTTACAATATTGAAGATTCATGTATTAAAAGGTAATTCTATCATAATAAAATAATATGTGCTCAATTTTTATGATCGGAACTATTTTTGTCTATTATTCCCTATCTTGTGCAACACTGTGCGACAGCGCTCCAAAAGAAGTCCACCAAGCGACGTTTTAAGACACAACATCTTATCTATCTTTGTTTTAGGAATTAGTTACAGGAGCTCTATTCGTACGTGAAACGGTTGTCCAAAACCTAGTTAAAATTATTTTACTCAAAATTCAGTTGCAGTGAAAACATTGTTCCAACGGCTAAAATAGTTAAAACTGCTCGAATTCAATTCAATTAATACCTTTTGCCAGAGATGTGCCGATGACACTAATGACAGGCGAATGCCAGGCGGGTATAGTCGAATGCGGTCTTATCGTGCGCTTCCAAAGGTCACCAACATTATGAATCAAATCAGAAAACACAGTGAATACCAAAATGTTGTGTGATTCTCTTATCGAGCTATTAAATCTCGATGGGCTATTTACAAATCTACAGGGAGAAAGAAAATAGTTTTTTTTATTATATTACGCAATATTATTGAGATAGCCACTAAATATCATTTTATATATTAAATGCCGAGGGACTAAATAAGAAAATTCGCTAAATATGTATTTGGTTAAAATTTTTTGGTTCGCAAAAACAAAATTACACAAAATGGCAAGCGCCTTAATAAAGTCGGAAGGCGGTTCGAATCAGTGGAACAATCAGGATATGTTCTGTTTATACAGCCACTTAATTATTATTATTACTTCCCTCGTGAGATTTTTTCAGATCTTTACGTTTTAGGGTCCCTAGAAGCCGGAAAACATGTTTTTTCAATTCCGTCTGTCTGTAGGTACGTCTGTCCGTCAGTCTGACTGTTCGCGGCATAGCAAAAAAACTACTTATCCGATTCCTTCAAATTTCAGTCTAAAATTAAGGGCCATGCATGCGAAAAATCCAGGCTATATCTATATATATAGACTGAGTCTCTATTCGGACGCGAGAAAGAAAGCTTCGAAAATGCCAAATGTGATTTTGGCGAAACGTCAGCAAACCTGTTCTTTTCAGAACGACATTAGTGAACAGATGTACACCCGGAATGAAAACACATTGCATTTTTCCATCCGTGAAGGACTAAAAATCGACACATATATATATATATATATATATATATATATATATATATATATATATATATATATATATATATATATATATATATATATATATATATATATATATATATATATATATATATATATATATATATATATATATATATATATATATATATATATATATATATATATATATATATACATATTATATATATATATATATATATATATATATATATATATATATATATATATATATATATATATATATATATATATATATATATATATATATATATATATATATACATATATATATATATATGTATATATATATATATATATATATATATATATATATATATATATATATATATATATATATATATATATATATATATATATATATATATATATATATATATATATATATATATATATATATATATATATATATATATATATATATATATATATATATATATATATATATGTATATATACATATATATATATATATATATATATATATATATATATATATATATATATATATATATATATATACCCGTATTTTTCGTTAGGCCCGAGTTTATTATTAATAAAAAAATTTACTTATTTTAAACACGCTTTAAAATTGGAACAAGTATTCTATAATTATTTATTTATTGCCTACAAAATTACACATGTACTAAAAAAAAAAACAAAAAAGTGGTGTCAAATCTAATAAAAAAAAAATTAAATTAAAATTCACTGATTCACAATATCCAGGAGCCAGTGGCAAAAGCTCTGAGAATCGGTATAAAGAATGTACAGAAACTTGTGCGTGAAAAAAAAGCATAATTTTATTCCGAAGAAGATTAAGAAATGTACACGAAAAATCCAAAGGCAAAATACTTAAGTTACAATGCAAAAATGGATATTCGTAAATCAATTTATGATTTATACACGTGAAAGACTAATATATTCCTTCAGAAACTTTTTAATATTATAGTACAAAAAATATCTTTATCTCTTAAAAAGTCCTCATCTTCTGAGTCGTCTTCAAATGGCGCAATGATCATTGGTGCTATTTCGACATCGTTCTCGATTCCACCAATCCCGTATTAATTTCTCCGTGTGTTCCACAGATTTCTTCCAGTACTCGGGCGTAATATAATTTAATGAATCTTGCCAAGCAATTTGCACTTCATCTGATGTAAGACCATCGGTCACGTGTTTTTCGTAATATGTTTTTGCCCTAGCCCATATTAATTATATTGCGTTAAACTGGCAATGGTATGGCGGCAGTCGTAAAATCTCATGTCCATTTTCCCGTAATATTTCATCTACGGAGTATATTGTTGGCCTTTTAGGCTCAAGTTTCGTTTACCTGAAATTGGTTATAAGGAAAGTATCTAGTTTTACATATTCTAGGAGCTTTTCTAAATAACGGAAAATAAGAATTTTGCTGCGGAAATGCGTCATTTTCGTTCTGCACAGTTTAGTATACCTGAAATCAGTTACATGAAAACTTTGCATTGCATCTCATCCCAAACTCTTTCCCAAGCACGAAAATGTTAAAATGTGTCTGCGGAAATTTGTCATTTTCATTTTCTGCGGAAATTTTGTATAGTTTAGAATATCTAAAATCAGTTAAACAAAAAAAAAACTTTGATTTACATTCTAAATTCTTCTACATTTTTTAAGTAACGAAAACGAAGGCATGATTGCGGATGGAGGCAAAATAATCGATGGCATTATTGCGGAATGCTCGTATATATTTGTTCGATTGCCTCACTCAAGAAAGGATCATCCTTCTTTGTTTATATTCCTTGAAGTTCTCAAAGATATGCAGACAGATACTTATATGAAACTTCGTGACTCAGACAAATTATTTATCTAAAAAAAATTTCGGGCTGTCACGTATACGGGTATAAAATGTCGCTGACAATACGATGCGTTCAGCCGTTATTTTTACATTCCGCAATCGTGCCCTCACTTCATTTTGTGAAAAACTGAATACTAATGTTTCGTCCGCAATCGTGCCGCGCCCTGGAAAAGCGCTCAAAATTTCCGTGAAAAATGTAAATGACAAATTTCCGCAGACAAATTTTTACATTTTTATCTTGAGGAAAAAGTTTAGAATATAAATCAAAGCTTCTTTTTTATGTAACTGATTTCAGGTAAACTAAACTATACAAAATTTTGTCGGAAAATTAAAACGACAAATTTCCGCAGTAACATTTTGGCATTTTGGTGCTTGGGAAAGCATTTGGGATGAGATGCCAAGCAAAGTTTTCATGTAACTGATTTCAGGTATACTAAACTGTGTATGAAAATGAAAATAACGCGTTTCTGCAATAAATTTTTTCATTTCCGTTGTTAAGAAACACTTCTAGAAAAGATTTCTTTTCCCTTTAAAGTATTTTTACCCCACCCAGCACCCCTATTCGCTCCAAGATCCCGCAAGCTTCTAAATTAAAAAAAAAAAAGGGGTGTACAATGGAAATGACGCATTTCCGCAGGAAAATTTTTCATTTCCGTTGTTAAGAAGGGCTTCTAGAAGGCAATCAAATATTTTTTTTCCAAATAACCCATTTCAGGTAAACAAAACTTGCCCCGCTTTTTAATAGATTTTGCCATTAAAAGAAATTCTAGTTTCAGCATATTGGGAAAGTTTTTGTTTTGTTAGCCAGTCATATATATCACTTTTTTTCCAGGATGAAGTAAGAGTTAAGATTCTTGAATGATAAGATGCGTTGTTCAGAATGATTAAAGATAGAGCATCTAAATTTGGAATCAGTTGTTCTTTTAACCACTTTTTAAACAGTTCACACTTCATATTAACATAGTAGTCCATACTTTTGGAAGTTCAAGAAAACAGTAAACTTGCACCTGGGAGAAATCCTGTTGAAGAAACTGTATTCAAAATGATGAACCGTTTTCCCGTCCCACATCCCTTTTTTCTCTTGACACTTTTTACAGACTCGTCCTGCCAAGATTTCGAACCACTTCCATTAGAAAATATCCAAGTCTCGTCTAAAAATACCACTTTTCTAAATTTTGGACTAACATTTTCCGTGTATTTCTTTAAAAACTGGATACGCTGACTTGCTATATGTGGCAACTCGCATAAAAATCTTCGATTACAGAACTTTTTATATCGAAAACCCAACATTTTAGTTAATTTTGACAACGATTTTAGTCCAATTTTCAATATGCCTCGATTTTTTAAAGCTTCTTTTAAAACTTGAAGGGTTATATTAGTTTTTGATGTGTATAAATCGTAGATTGCATTGCGAACATCCATTTTTACATTGTCACTTAAGTCTTCTGTCTTTGGCTTTTTTCGTGTACATTTCTTAATCTTCTTCGGTAGTAAATTATACTTTTTTCATGCACAATTTTCTGCACAGTCCTTATATCGATTCCCAGAGCTTTTTCTACTGTCTCCTGGATATTGGCCGGTGAATTTTCATTTTGGTAATATTTTATTGGATTTAATACCATTTTTTTTTCGCTTGTGGATGCAAAAAACCCGAAAATTGTTTTCTATTATTCATTTTATCACTGACTTGTCAATCTGACTTTGAAGTGACATCACTCAAAGATTTTTGCAACTGCTGGTATTTATATGTTTATACTCTTTTTTCATATGAAAATCTCATAGGTCTATCTAATTCATCTTCCGGATTTTATGCGGAGGATATGATTACACGTAATAAAAGAAAAACAAACTTAAAAAGTTTGTCGTTGATAAATCGTATGACCCGCACTATAACACTGCTTTTTGACTATATCAGTAGTTCAGGGGTCTGTATTTGACCCATTGCTTTTTATTATTTATCCATTTGACTTTTATTTACCAATTAAAAATGGTAACCTTAGTTTTCATAAAATTAATTTTGAAAATATAATACATTTTGTTAATTTAATACACGAAGACCTTTTTAATATATGTAAAGCATTAAAAACCATGCATTAAAAATTGATGAACATAAATCTAAATTACTATTAATTGGCCCAAAATAACTACATACTTACTAAAATAAAAACCAATTCTAATTTTAAAATTACTCAAGAGAGTTATACTATTCCTTTAGTTACTTCAATGGAAAATCTTGGTATTATTTTTGATAAAAATTTAAATTTTAATGACCACATAAAAAAAATCGTTAAAAATGCTTATTTTAAACTAAGAATTTTATACAATTTTAAAGATTTTTTAAATACTAACGTTAAACTAAAACTTGTCGATTCTTTAATTCTAAGTGGCCTTGATTATTGTGATTCAGTCTATCATAAAAGTTCAGTTCAAATAAAAATCAGTTCTAATGATAAACAAAAACAAAATTTACATACTAGTTGTGTCAGGTATTCAACTGGTGTTACAAAATATGATCATATATCTCCAATTTTAAATAGATCTAAATTATCTAAATTAGAATTTACAGGCGAAATTCACTTATCTTCTTTTATTCATAAAATAATTTTAAACAAACTGCCTAAAGTCGGAATTTGTTACAAAAATAAAAATAAAAGAATTGTGGTCCTTCTACGCTTTCGTACTGCCTAACTATATATATATATATATATATATATATATATATATATATATATATATATATATGAAAATATTCAATTCGAAATAATAGGTATTCGTAATTTAAATACTAGAAATCAAAATGATTTGCAAATCCCTGTTCATCAAACAGATAAATATAAATCATCTTTTAAATATATATGTTCTATAATTTATAATAATATTCCTTATCAAATAAAATATCTCAAATATGAATGATTTAAAAAACATATCAAAACTATTAATCATGAGGTAGGATTGGAAGACAGGTTACTTACAATCCTACACGTTTGTGCTCATCTAGTAGGTTACCTTTTATCTAGTTTTAGTTAGTTTCTACATTATTTATATATATTTAAATTACCTGCCACAAATAAATCGTTAATATATACTTATATATATATATATATATATATATATATATATATATATATATATATATATATATATATATATATATATATATATATATATATATATATATATTTGTGGCAGGTAATTTAAATATATATAAATAATGTAGAACAGTGGCGGCTCGTCAGGGTAGGCCTCTGAGGCCGCGCCTCACCCCCAAAATAAAGGAAAAGAGAATTTTTTTTATATAACTTTTTATCTATTACCAATTAGAAATATACTTTTCAACAGTTTTACAACATAATAACATTTAAAAAAAAACAAAATATAATCCCATAATAAATATTTTAGAAAACAAATTCTGACCACATCAAAAAACCGACCGTGCAATCCGTGCAAACCCATTCCTAAAGAAAGTGCTCTCGAATGAGGCGAAATAATTTTAGCTTGGAAAGTTTGGACTTCTGACCTATTTATCAACGGCCGGTGCCGATGCCGGCGAGTCACCTGATTACGACAGAGCGGGATGGCGATTGCCGATGCACGCGTTTTCTATTGCATTCTTGAGGCGATAAATCTGTAGCTTGGATATGCTTTTATTGGTTATTTAAATCACATGACTAACGAAATATTCCAACGGCTTCTTTTTACGTGGTGCGTGAGGCTGAGAAAGAAATAGGAAATAGATTGCGATAATCGCTGATTGAGGGCGTTCTGTCTTTTAAGGTGAATAAATACGCGTGAGTAAGTTTTTGTTTTGTTTTGATTTGGTAAGTTGGACCGTTCCATTTTTTGTGCTTTTTGCTTTTGAAATGAATCCTATTCACGACATTATTGCTTCATTAATTGAAACGCCTTTTTTAAGAAGAAGCGAAACTGAAAAGAAACAGATATTAGGTAGCCGTCCGACGCCGAAAATTTTAGCAATATTTAACGATAAGAGGCAAGGTAAAAAATATTCAAGAACTTTTCAAATATCTTGGTACGAAACTTATAGGTGGCTATGCGGAAGTATTTATAAAGAAAGCTTATATTGTTGGCCTTGTATTTTATTAGGTTGCGTCAAAAATAATTGGAGTTCAGGGGGCGGATATTCGGATTTAAAAAATTTTTCACGAGCAGTAAAATCGCATGAAAGTTCAAGAGAGCATATTAAAAATTCGGTATCACTTACAAGACTGGAGCAAAATAGGGCGACTATTGCGGATGCACTACAAGAAAATGCAAGTCTTAATAAAATTGTTTATAATGAAAATGTTCGAAAAAACCGTTTATTATCAAATTATTTAATTGATGTTACTATTACTTTGGGTAAACAGGACTTGGCATTTCGAGGTCATAATGAAACAACAGATTCTTTTAACCGTGGCAATTTTAAGGAAATATTTGCATGCTTAATAAAAAGAAATGCCGAACTTACTGAACATTGTGCTAAATTTAGTAATATTTTTACGGGACAATCTAAGACTATATTCAAGAATATATAAAAAAAGAAATCAATGACACCGATTGTTGTTTTTTTGGCGTAATTGCGGATGATAGTACTGATATAACAGAAAAATCACAGTGTTCGATAACAATTAGGTATGTGACCAACGGATCTTTAAAAGAAAGATTTTTAGGATTTTTTGACGTTAGCGATAATAGAACAGCAGAGAGCCTTTTTCATTTAATACAAAACAGCTTAGAGCCTTATGACTTTAAAAATAAATTGGTCGCGCAGTGTTACGATGGGGCTAGTGTTATGGCAGGTGAAATAAATGGGCTTCAAACAAAAGTTAGATCTATTGCTCCTTTAGCTATGTTTACTCATTGTTGCGCCCACAGATTAAATCTAGTTTTACAACAGGGAACAAAACTGATTACCCAAAGTCGTATATTTTTTGCCACTTTATTAGGAATACCAAATTATTTCCACCAATCACTAAAACGGTCTTTTGTGCTTAATCAGATAGTTGGTAAAAGAATTCCGCGAGCTGTAGAAACGCGATGGTATACACGGTCTAAAATTTTAAACTTAGTGGCTAATGAATGGGACAATTTAATTATAGTATTTGAAACTATTATTAATGACTTAAGTTCTGGAACAGAATCTATTAATGGTGCAAAAGGATTTCTAAAGCATTTGAATGATTTCGAATTTTGCCTTTTAACGCATATTTATAAACAAATTTTTAGTTGCACTGATGTACTGTTTCAAATATTACAGTTAATGCATTTAAATATAAATTACTGCATTTCGCAAATAAACCTTGCCAAGCAACGAATTATTGAATTTAGAAACGAGGACCATTTCAAAGAACTTTTCAATATTGCTAAAAAATCCACTATTCTGCCAACTAACACACGTCGAGGGCAATGTTCTAGCGACTGATATTTTTACTAAATATAAAATATTATATTTCGAAATAATAGATTGTATAATTCTTCAATTAGGGACGCGGTTTGAAAACTTAAATAATTTAAATTTCTTTGCTTTAGTCGATTGCACAAAATATTCGGAATATGTTAAATGCTTTCCAAACGACTTATTAAATAATTTATTAAAAAATTATCCAAACATTTTTGACAGAGATAGATTAAAGAATGAGCTTTCTGTATTGTATAGGGATGAACAATTTTCAAATTTAGATGTCGAAAAAAGTCTAGTTTTGTTATTTAAAGATTTTAAAGCAATTTTTGCGGAAGCATATAAGCTTTTTAATTTAGTTTTAACTATTCCCGCAACAAGTGTATCGGCCGAACGAAATTTTTCATGTCTTAAACGGATCAAAACCTACCTAAGAAACACAATGACACAAGAACGGCTTTCGGGTTTAGCAATGATGTCAATAGAGCAGGAATTACTGTCAGAACTTAGTGAAGACCAAAACTTTTACGACCAAATTATAGATAAATTTGCAACCTTAAAAGACAGACGTATAGATTTAATGTACAAAAAGTAGTTTTTTTATCTTATTTCATACAACTATTTATTTTAAGTTTTAATAAACTAAATTATGTTTTTATTATCGCAATCACCGCTATATTTTAGTGATAGGTGTACATATTTTACTTGTTTTGTTTACTTTTTATTTACTTTTTTTTAGAGTTTATTTTTTTAGTTTTTAATAGTTTAGTAGGGCTATTGGCGATGACCTCCATTAAAAAAAAAAGGTCAACGCGTCGCAGAATAATACCTCATGGGTGACGTGGAAATGTATTCACATTTAAACAAAATTAACCTCATGTAGCCTCACCCTTCAATATACTCACGAGCCGCCACTGATGTAGAAACTAACTAAAACTAGAAAAAAGGTAACCTACTAGATGGCACAAACGTGTAGGATTGTAAGTAACCTGTCTTCCAATCCTACCTCATGATTAATAGTTTTGATGATGTTTACGAAGAAACCCTCTGAAATACTTTGAATAGGCATTTCGTGTCCCTAATGAATAAGTGTAACTTGAATTCGTGGGTTATGGGACTGCAATAAGATCTAAAGTGAAACCACTATTTTCAATTGCAACGTTTCGTGTTACATTAACACTTTTTCAAGCTCTTGAGTTAGTGGGAAAACCTTAATTATGTGTAAATGTCCATAATTAAGGTTTTCCCACTAACTCAAGAGCTTGAAAAAGTGTTAATGTAACACGAAACGTTGCAATTGAAAATAGTGGTTTCACTTTAGATCTTATTGCAGTCCCATAACCCACGAATTCAAGTTACAGTTTTGATATGTTTTTTAAATCATTCATATTTGAGATATTTTATTTGATAAGGAATATTATTATAAATTATAGAACATATATATTTAAAAGATGATTTATATTTCTCTGTTTGATGAACAGGGATTTGCAAATCATTTTGATTTCTAGTATTTAAATTACGAATACCTATTATTTCGAATTTTTTTATTTTTATTTTTGTAACAAATTCCGACTTCAGGCAGTTTGTTTAAAATTATTTTATGAATAAAAGAAGATAAGTGAATTTCGCCTGTAAATTCTAATTTAGATAATTTAGATCTATTTAAAATTGGAGATATATGATCATATTTTGTAGGACCAGTTGAATACCTGACACAACTAGTATGTAAATTTTGTTTTTGTTTATCATTAGAACTGATTTTTATTTGAACTGAACTTTTATGATAGACTGAATCACAATAATCAAGGCCAGTTAGAATTAAAGAATCGACAAGTTTTAGTTTAACGTTAGTATTTAAAAAATCTTTAAAATTGTATAAAATTCTTAGTTTAAAATAAGCATTTTTAACGATTTTTTATGTGGTCATTAAAATATAAATTTTTATCAAAAATAATACCAAGATTTTCCATTGAAGTAACTAAAGAAATAGTATAACTCTCTTGAGCAATTTTAAAATTAGAATTGGTTTTTATTTTAGTAAGTATGTAGTTGTTTTGGGCCAATTAATAATAATTTAGATTTATGTTCATCAATTTTTAATGCATGGTTTTTAATGTTTTACATATATTAAAAAGGTCTTCATGTATTAAATTAACAAAATGTATTATATTTTCAAAATTAATTTTATGAAAACTAAGATTACCATTTTTATTTGGAAATAAAAGTCAAATGTGTAAATAATAAAAAGCAATGGGTCAAATACAGACCCCTGAACTACTGATATAGTCAAAAAGCAGTGTTATCGTGCGGGTCATACGATTTATCAACGACAAACTTTTTAAGTTTGTTTTTCTTTTATTACGTGTAATCATATCTTCCGCATAAAATCCGGAAGATGAATTAGATAGACCTATGAGATTTTCATATGAAAAAAGAGTATAAACATATAAATACCAGCAGTTGCAAAAATCTTTGAGTGATGTCACTTCAAAGTCAGATTGACAAGTCAGTGATAAAATGAGTAATAGAAAACAATTTTCGGGTTTTTTGCATCCACAAGCGAAAAAAAATGGTATTAAATCCAATAAAATATTACGAAAATGAAAATTCACCGGCCAATATCCAGGAGACAGTAGAAAAAGCTCTGGGAATCGGTATAAGGACTGTGCAGAAAATTGTGCATGAAAAAAGTATAATTTACTACCGAAGAAGATTAAGAAATGTACACGAAAAAAGCCAAAGACAAAAGACTTAAGTGACAATGTAAAAATGGATGTTCGTAATGCAATCTACGATTTATACACATCAAAAACTAATATAACCCTTCAAGTTTTAAAAGAAGTTTTAAAAAATCGAGGCATATTGAAAATTGGACTAAAATCGTTGTCAAAATTAACTAAAATGTTGGGTTTTCGATATAAAAAGTTCTGTAATCGAAGATTTTTATGCGAGTTGCCACATATAGCAAGTCAGCGTATCCAGTTTTTAAAGAAATACACGGAAAATGTTAGTCCAAAATTTAGAAAAGTGGTATTTTTAGACGAGACTTGGATATTTTCTAATGGAAGTGGTTCGAAATCTTGGCAGAACGAGTCTGTAAAAAGTGTCAAGAGAAAAAAGGGATGTGGGACGGGAAAACGGTTCAACATTTTGCATGCAGTTTCTTCAACAGGATTTCTCCCAGGTGCAAGTTTACTGTTTTCTTCAACTTCCAAAAGTATGGACTACCATGTTAATATGAACTGTGAACTGTTTAAAAAGTGGTTAAAAGAACAACTGATTCCAAATTTAGATGCTCCATTTTTAATCATTCTGAATAACGCATCTTATCATTCAAGAATCTTAAATAAACAACCTACTTCATCCTGGAAAAAAAGTGATATTTATGACTGGCTAATAAAACAAAAACTTTCCCAATATGCTGAAACTAGAACTTCTTTTAATGGCAAAATCTATTAAAAAGCCAACAATATATGCCGTAGATGAAATATTACGTGAAAATGGACATGAGATTTTACGCCTGCCACAATATCATTGCCAGTTTAACGCAATAGAATTAATATGGGCTGGGGCAAAATCATACGAAAGACACGTGACCGATGGTCTTACATCAGATGAAGTGCAAATTGTTTGGCAAGATCCATTAAATTATATTACGCCCGAGTACTGGAAGAAATCTGTGGAACACACGGAGAAAGTAATACGGGATTGGTGGAATCGAAAACGATGTCGAAATAGCACCAATGATCATTGCGCCATTTGAGGACAACTCAGAAGATAAGGACTTTTTAAGTGATAATGATATTTTTTGGTCTATAATATTAAAAAGTTTCTGAAGGATTATATTAGTCTTTGACGTGTATAAATCACAAATTGCTTTATGAATATCAATTTTTGCATTGTAACTTAAGTCTTTTGCCTTTGGATTTTTCGTGTACATTTCTTAATCTTCTTCGGAAGAAAATTATGTTTTTTTCACGCGCAAGTTCCTGTACATTCCTTATACCGATTCTCAGAGCTTTTGCCACTGGCTCCTGGATATTAGCCAGTGAATTTTAATTTAATTTTTTTTTTATTAGATTTGACACCATTTTTTTGCTTACTTTTTTAGTACATTTGTAATTTTGTAGGCAATAAATAAATAATTATAGAATACTTGTTCGAATTTTAAAGCGTGTTTAAAAAAAGTAAGACAAAATTTGATATATAAAAATCGGTAAAATCGCTCTACCAGAACTCGCGCCTAATACATATATATATATATATATATATATATATATATATATATATATATATATATATATATATATATATATATATATATATATATATATATATATATATATATATATATATATATATATATATATATATATATATATATATATGGATATAGCCTGTATTTTTCGCATGCATTGGCCCTTAATTTTAGATTGAAATTTGAAGAAATCGGATAAGTAGTTTTTTAGCTATGCCGTGAACAGTCAGACTGACGGACAGACGTACCTACAGACAGACGGACCTACAGACAGACGGAATTGAGAAAACATGTTTTCCGGCTTCTAGGGACCCTTAAACGTAGAGATCTGAAAAAATCTCACGAGGGAAGTTCTACTGATTCGAACCGCCTTCCGACTTTATTAGGGCGCTTGCCATTTTGTGTATTTTTGTTTTTGCGAACCAAAAAATTTTAACCAAATACATATTTAGCGAATTTTCTTATTTAGTCCCTCGGCATTTAATATATAATATAATATTAAGTGGCTATCTTAATAATATTGCGTAATATAATAAAAAAAACTATTTTCTTTCTTCTTGTAATTTGTAAATAGCCCATCGAGATTTAATAGCTCGATAAAAGAATCACACAACATTTTGGTATTCACTGTGTTTTCTGATTTGATTCATAATGTTGGTGACCTTTGGACCCGCACGATAAGACCGCATTCGACTATATCCGCCTGGTATTCGCATGGCACTAGTGCCACGAATAAATCGTTAATATATATATATATATATATATATATATATATATATATATATATATATATATATATATATATATATATATATATATATATATATATATATATATATATATATATATATATATATTATATATATATATATATATATATATATATATATATATATATAAATTGCCTTTCTTTCTCTCAAATAAATTGAACTAAACGGCATGAGAAATTCTCTCTATAACAGCGCGCAAATGCATAATATCTCTTTTTAATAAACTGCCCATTTCAAAATCTCTAGTGTCGTTAGTTTTTGATCTTTTCAGAAAATTGGACCAATGCAGTAAATTTTGAAAGTGTAGTTTACTTTTTCCATGAAGTTTTATTTGTTCGCTTAAGTGAATCCAGGTAGGTTAAAATGAGTATGAAGTAACTATATTATGTTTTGTAGCTTAATTACATTGGGTCAACGTCTTCATAATGTCGGAACACTACTAGTTAGAATAAGTCATACATCCAACGTCGGATGGACGTTGTCACATATTTCACTAGTAAAGTTGCATGTCTAGGTTGAAAGGACGTTAATCCGACATATATATATATATATATATATATATATATATATATATATATATATATATATATATATATATATATATATATATATATAGCCAAATAGCAATTTAACGTCGTGTCGATGTTGGTCACTGAAATCTGTGTCCTTACAACGTCGTCCGAGGATCTATTAGCCATTAATTTCTTCAATAAATTGTTTCTAAATACAACGTTAAGTTTGAAAGGCAACTATTTCCTTATATTAACTCGAGTACTAGTAAGAAAGACTGTGGTGGTCTAGAAGTTGTGAAAAGCAAACTAACTCTGACAAATTATGATGCATAATGCATATTATTTTAGTTGTTTGGTTAATCAAATTCTCAAACGAACTTCACTTTCTTCATAACTGTGTAAAAATTGGGTAATTTATCGAGTTAGCCGTTACTTGATGGAAATTTATTATCACAAGAATAATAAATAAACAAACTATATTTGTCAGTAATTTCCACTAATTTATTTCCGTTTGACGGCTGTTTCGACTCACTGTGTCTTTTTCAAAAACCAACTTAAAACTGATACTAAAACTAGATTTTTTAACAATAATAAAAGAGTCTTCCTACCCAACCCTAGCAGATTTTAGCTATAAAGATTTAACAGTGGGGAACCATTTAGATCCATTTAGTCGTTCAATAAAGTATTATGGTTTTTCCTCTTATTAATTTCTAGACTTTCCAAGTAATGTAACTTGTAAATTTTATTGGCTGAATGCAACATTTTAAATTCATTATTAAAATTATGAATTGTTTCTAATAAATGTTTTGCATAATTAGAACCAATTTTCATATAATAAACAAAAAACTATATATATGTAGATGTATATATATATATATATATATATATATATATATATATATATATATATATTATTCAATTTGTTTCTTAAACACGGTATATATTAATTGGACTTCTTTCTTGGGTTTAGGTTTATATGCAAAATCAAACAATGGGATTAACTTGACGTTTCGCCTATCTTAGTAGGCTTTCTCAAAAATTGCTCATTCCTTTATTTTTTTTTTGCTATATATGGCTTTTCTTACCTATCTACAATTAATTTAAAAAACATTTAGTGGTCTAATTATAAAATGACATTTAGAATTTTTCTAAAACTGATTTAAAATTTTATACTATTGACAATAATTATTACAAAATTAATAAAATAAGGCTACATACCTCGAAAAATACATGCTGATTATTCACTTATATTTGAATGATAGGTAGCAAGTTAGTGGTTTGCCAGGCAACTCATGGCACAGTTTTAGGTAAAAAAGTGTTCTTATCGTAGTACGTTTTTTTTTTTTTGAGGAATTTATAGATAATTTTTTGCTATTTTTTAATTTAAATCGTAGAGTAGTTAAATTAAAAAATAGCAAAAAATTATCTATAAATTCCTCAAAAAAAACGTACTACGATAAGAACACTTTTTTACCTAAAACTGTGCCATGAGTTGCCTGGCAAACCACTAACTTGCTACCTATCATTCAAATATAAGTGAATAATCAGCATGTATTTTTCGAGGTATGTAGCCTTATTTTATTAATTTTGTAATAATTATTGTCAATAGTATAAAATTTTAAATCAGTTTTAGAAAAATTGTAAATGTCATTTTATAATTAGACCACTAAATGTTTTTTAAATTAATTGTAGATAGGTAAGAAAAGCCATATATACCAAAAAAAAAAAATAATAAAGGAATGAGCAATTTTTGAGAAAGCCTACTATTATAGGCGAAACGTCAAGTTAATCCCATTGTTTGATTTTGCAAATAAACCTATACCCAAGAAAGAAGTCCAATTTATATATATATATATATATATATATATATATATATATATATATATATATAAATTAAAACCCAATATGACAGCCACGGCGCAAAGCTCGACAAGAAAGAAATCTAAAGCAAAATGGAGTCAGTTTTTCTACCTGGGCAAACTTCTTGTGGATTTGTTGTAAGTAATAAATGTTCTTGATTTAAAAGTGATAATTGTGATGTTTCTAATAATATACCAGAGGCTATTGCGATTTGAACTTGACCACGTGTATTTTCATTGTTTTCTTTTGCTTATAATTTTTCTCGTAATTTTACTTTTTTGATAATATGAAGAATATCAAATCGATCCAACACTCCACAAACCGTTTCCACCAAATTTAGGGTTATCGTCACAAATAGGTGACAGGTCCCTTTTCTCTCTTTTGGTGGATTAATTATTACCAATTTATTGACTTATGGAATCATCATTCGACGTCGGATTAATGTCCTTTCAACCTAGACATGCAACTTTACTAGTGAAATATGTGGCAACGTCCGTCCGACGTTGGATGTATGACTTATTTAACTAGTAGTGTTCCGACATTATGACGACGTTGACCCAATGTAATTAAACTACAAAACATAATATAGTTACTTCATAGTTCATACTCATTTTAACCTACCTGGATTCTCTTAAGCGAACATATAAAATTTCACGGAAAAAGTAAATTGCACTTTCAAAATTTACTGCATTGGTCCAATTTTCTGGAAAGATCAAAAACTAACGACACTAGAGATTCTGAAATGGGCAGTTTACTAAAAAGAGATATTAAGCATTTGCGCGCCGTTATCGAGAGAATTTCTCATGCCGTTTAGTTCAAATTATTTGAGCGGAACAAAGGCAATTTCTTAAAATGTATAGAAATGATAGGAAAATTTGATCCTATTATATCTATACATATTAATAGCTGTCAAATGTCAGCGAATAAGAATGTGCCTCCGAATCTTGGAGATAAAATTTAAAATGAAGTTATTAAATTATTAATATAAAATATAATGTTTTAAATGAGGTTAAGAACGCGAAATATTTTTCCGATTTTTTTCTTTTTGGAAAAACCGCCGACAGTTAGGCTGTCCCAAGAAAAAACACAGTACGTGCATTCTTTGAAATATTGAGATTTTAACATAACTGTACATACGGGGGTGTGATCTATATATTTTAATAACCAGAATTTAAATTTATAGCCAAATAACGAAAATTCGGACTAATTCGACCAAACAGAACTCGTTATTTTGTAAAGGCCATCGTAGATACTGTGTTTTGACATTAGTTTTAGTTTGCGTTATTGGCGATCCTACAAGTGTTAGTTATTAGTTTTGAGTGGTTTAGACAAATTCAAACTAAAATTTAAAATACAAATATAATAGCAAGATCCCGAGGCAGTAAAATGGTCCAAATGGCTTTGACAAAAGCAAAGTAAGTAACTTTTTATAAGTTTGAAAAAGTTAGGGTATATGCATGAAACTTTTTTTAGGTTATTTTATTATTTGAATTGATCTTTATTGCATAATACAACTGGGGGGTCTAGTTTACAGAATTTCGGGTTTATACGCAGTTTTATTATATTTTTTATTTCTGTTAGAAATTATGTCAATACTACTTTAAGAGTTTTTCCACTGCAACGTTGTTAAAATAACTTCTTAACGGTACAAAGTATCAAAATTTTACAAGTGACCATAAAGTTACAGAACTGAATGAGGAATCTGATTTTTCGAGTACAACCGGCCAGTGACGTCATACCTAAAAGTTCGAAGGGTAAAAGGGATCGCATATTGGTATTTCTGTTTTTCTTTTTTTTTAGTTTATTTACTATTGTTTAATTAGGAGCGTATACATGCTCGATGGTATATCCTATAGAACTATCAGTAACAATTCCGAATTAAGAAATAACTCCAGATGTAGGCGAAATGTTCCTTGGGTACAATGATAGTGATCCTGCTATGGAAGAATCCGTACAAATTATTACAGATGCAGACAATTTAACTAATGAACCCATTGAAAAGAGGAGAAAAAGAAGAATCGCTCCCGAAATACAACAAAGAGATAGAAAAAAGCACCCACTTCTCGTAAAATGCCTCGTGAATTACAAAAATAAAAACTGTTCGGAAATAACTGAAGAGGACAGAAAGAAAATCTGGGAAGAGTTTTGGAGCCTTCAATATAAGGTTTCGATTTTTTTTTCTTAAAAACTAAATTTATTTTCATTGTTGTTTTGTCAGTAACATAATATCTTTTCTTTCCTCATAACTATGTTAGTTATTTGTAACAGTATATTATGTTTTTCCTTCTCTTATAAGTAAGTTCGCTATTTAACAGTGTTTTATAATAATATTTTTAACAGTGTTTTATCATATTTACTTGCGCAATAAAAATTTGTTTAAAAATTACCTAAAATACATTTACTGTGTTATTACTGTTGCTTAAATTTTATATGTACATAAATTATACCAAGTAAAAACAAAGTATGTAGTTACTGTATTTGCTGATATAAAATTCTTTTAACTTTGCAAGATTTTTTGGAAAGCAAAACACAGTATATGCACTTTTTTCAAAAAAACTGTTTGTTTCTAAACATCTAGCCAAGCATGCCCAAATTAATGTTCTCATATAGTTAAATTAAACTCTTCCGTGCTCGTGTAACTTAAATAGATATAACAAAAGTCTTAATCGTAGTCGTTATAAAAAAGCAACTTTCACCCTCAATTTCTCAAAATATTTTTCTTTTCATATACTGTGTTTTTCCTTGGGGCAGTCGAGTTACCAGCATGACCCAGAATTTCACTTTAAATTATTGTTGGCCTCTGAGAAGGATATACATCTCTTCTTGAATAACATTTCAACAAATGCACAAGGCACAGACGGCATAAATTCAAAAATGTTGAAGTTAGTCAGTCCTTTTATTGATCAGGTTATTCTCCACGTTATTAATAGTATTATTGAGGATAACTACATACCTATCACCTGGAAAACAGCATACCTTTTCCCAAAATTAATAACCCAAAAACTTACTCTGACCTTAGGGTTATAAGCATCTTGCCAACGATCTCCAAAATTTTGGAAAAAATTCTTTATATGCAATTTTTTAACTATTTTCTAGAGAAAAAACTAATTTCTGATTTCCCTTGTGGTTTTAGGAAAAATTCTAGCACTGCCACTGCTCTGACCATGGTACTTGATGATGTAATTAAAACCTATGATAACGGCATGGTAAGCGTGCTTGCCTTAAAGCTATTCAAAGGTATTCGACACGTTAGATCACAGGCTTCTATATACAAAACTAAAGTATAGATTTGATACTGACTCAGTTAAATTAGAAGAAAGTAAGAACATAACACTTTTTGAAGGGCTAATATAAAGTAAATGTATAAATTTATTTAAAACTGTGATGGTAGCATGCAACATCCAGTCCGACCTCTGTATTACAATTGTATTCTTTATGCCGACGTCTCGTCTGGCAACGTTGGCACTGACGACGCCGCGACGTCGGGACGAGTCGAATTTTTATTCTTCAAAGCCGTCCGGAAACAGTGCGTTGACTTTACTTGTGTACGTTGGGAGGAGACATCAAGTTGTGCACATCAATGTCCGCACGACGTTGAAATGCTACTTAGGAGGGATATTTTATATGTTCTTGGGAAAAGTTTTTTAATTATTTTACAATGAATCTATATCTTCGTTTAAAGAATGGACAGTTTTGCACAGTAAAATTAAACGTTTTGACACAGAGATGAGAATACCAACGCAAGGTATAGGCGCGAATTACTAAGCGACTGTTCAAGGTATAGACCTTAAACGGAAGGTAAATCACCATGAAATATCTAATAGAGTTTTATGATGAGCTTAAGTTCGACCGTAAACCACCGCCATGTTGTGGGTGCTTCAACTTCAAATATCAATCACGTACGTATAGCCTTGCGAACTAACTACAAAGCGGTTTTTTGAAATTTAGAATTAAAATTTCTTTGTTTTTCTACGTGGCTTGAGATCCGAGTATATTTTTTGAAGTAATTTAATGAAATTAAACACTTCTATATTTGTAAATAGCCGTTTACCAAAACCGTTTAATGTTAACTTGTCTAAAAAAATACAAATTAATTTTTGTTGCAATTCTTAGATATGACCTCTACAGTGGTATAACTACAAGGGTGCGGAGCTTGCAATCCTACACCGTGCAAAGTCAAAATAGAACGTATTTCAATAACAATTATAATTCAATAACAATTATAATGTAATAAAAAAATATTTTTAAAATATATCCTAACAATGAAATCTTTATGTCGCAAAAAAGAAGATTTTGTCACATCATAAATGATTTAAAAATAAACGGAAATTCGATCTCAGGCTTCGGATTTGTTAGTCACTTGGGGTAACGAAGATTTTTTTACTGTGGAAGGTTACTACGATGTTCCTTGGCGCATTCTGCAGTGACACATATTTAGCGCAGAGGATAGATTTTAAAAAAATATACATTATAGTGTTTTACCAATTGCGTTATCGCTGTGGAAAAACCGACTCTCTGGTTTTATAAATGTTGTAGATAAATTTAGGATATTTGAGGCCGCAAAGCCCAATTTGATCTACCTAGGTTTCGGCCTCCATTCAACTACTATTACTACTACGATATTTGAGCCTTCATATCTGTCGCTGTTGTTGACACTAAATTACAGAAGCTGGCTGATCTTAAAAATCACAGCGAATATTTATCTGATAATTTTTCCGATGAAATGATTACTTTGATCAATTTTTTCAAATAAATTGGAACAGTTATCAACAATAAATGAGTCGAATGGTTTTATTTTTTGTAAATATCGCATGTCTTTTTTCCATATGTATATATCGCTCTCTTAATAATTTTGAGAATTTCTGTCACTTCGGATCCGTTCAGCTATTCGCTAAATAAACTTTAACTTATTTTTGAGGAAAAGTAAACTCCAGGAACGTTTAAGAGGGAATTGCACGCAGTATTATGGACCATTTGCAAGCATTCCGCCGCTGCAATATTATGCTAAAGCTGTATGTAAATAGGGAACTATGTATTGTTGGGCGCTACATTCGATTTTTTATGAAAAAATCAAATCCAGAACGATAAAATAGAAGTAGATTTGTCCTTTTTCGATAATTTTTTGACCATTTTTGATGCAAATGCCGTTGTAAATAATTTTTTTTTCACAAAATGGCTCTTTACCGCCTTGCATTGGTTCTTCGTCTAAATAACTGCAAAATATGGAATATTAAATCGTATTCATGTCTTTGTATTTCTGCAGGGCGTGAACAATTTTAAACTCATTTTTAACCTAAATGTAATTTAAATTGCCTATATATAGCACAATTTTTTAAGGTCTGACATGCAGGAATTTTTTTCTAATACGTAGGTACCTTTTCATCTTACTTTGAACTTGACTAAACCTCGTCGCTGATTTTTCATTTTTTGCGTGCAGTTCTCCCTTAAGCAGTCCTATTTTTCCACCAATTTTGTATAAAACAAAAAGAAAAAATGTGTCAAGTAATAAGTGAATTATGTGTAATCGCGAAAAATTAACTACAACTATCAGACAGTTAAAAGTTAAATATCTCAATTTCTTTGAAGTGATTTCGAAAGATGAATACACCAAGCTGTTTTATCCACTGAAACGAGATTATTTGGAAGCAATTGACCGTTGTGATGATTATTTAGAAGGAATTATAAGCCTTACTACGTTTTTCAATACATTTGGGAAATCATACTTTGTAGGAGAATTAAGCCACCTAATAGAATTTATAGGAGAAGATTGCCAATTTATACCTGCTATTATTGCAACCCAAAAGAGGTTTCAATTATACGAAGATAAAAAACAGGTATTATCAAAGAAAGTTAATCCTATTCGCAAGAGACGTCCCCCTACATATTTAAAATATTATGTTAAATAAATGAAATGGCTGAGTTGCTGATTGCAGTTAAATTATTAGAGGAGAAATTTAGTAATCTTTCAAAAACCTATTTCTCATATTGTATGGCAAGTGGTCCGGAGTGGATAGACTTTTATTGTAATCAATCTGAGGAATTCGTAAAGGCTGCCCTCTGTTGCAACAAATACATTGAAACATTAAATTTTTTTCAACTTATTCAAGATCTAAAAGATATTGGCTTTGGTTACTATTTAAAAGACTTGAAGCAATTTATTGACGAGGATACTATTCTTCAAGAAATTGAAAAGGAAGAATAAATTTAATAATATTTACAATGGAGCAAATGGTTACTGAAATGTATGAAGAGTTTATTATATCTGCAGCATACTTCCAATATTTATCAATTGTAGGCGAAGAAGACGCAGAAGCACAAGATTTGTCAGCATATGTTAATAATATAGATCGAATGAAACAATGTAAATTAGCCGCTAAATTTTGTAATGATTATTTAAAATATAAAAATGAGTATGAACTTTTAAATGAATTTAGAAAATTAGATTTAAGGTATCATATTAATTGTATTCAATCATGGTTGGTTAATGCAAAATAAAAAGGTAATTAAGTTTTTTTTTTATATTTTTATTCATTCATAAAACAATTGTCATATAAAAATAACACATTTGTCAAAGCACACATACAAGGTGATTTTGAATGATAGAAGCATTTTGGTTCCATTAGCTTTAGAGCTGGTTGTTCATCTATTTCAATCACATGCTTTTTAGAATATTTCTGTATAAAATCCTTTTTTTCGCTTCCTTTTACAAAAACAAAATCTGCTTTCTTCGTAAGTGTTTCAATTATTTTTGGGAAATGATGTAATGGAGTAAATCCATTATTCCAATGTATACAATGATAATTTTTCGTTAACCATACCGCCTGCTTGTGACAATCAGGTGAAAGAAACTCCATTGGAAAAGGCTTTTTAAAAATGTAATGAGTCATTTCATAACCATCAAAAGCTGCAAGCTCTTTCGGTATAAATTTATTTTTTTCATCTTTGAATCCTTGAATATCTATAACCAATCTCATATTTTCAAAGCAGCAAATTTTTTAATGAGACTTTTTTTACTTGAATAATTTGCAATTTCTTCTTTCAGTTGATTAATTTTAAAAATAAATTTTTCAATTTGTAGTTGTAGTTTTGATGTCATGATTAAAACTAAAAGCTTTTGAAAATTTCTTTAAATTAAATCGAAATATGAAAATAGTGGGGATAAAGTTTATAATTGTTTCACAATTTTAGTAAGAGGGTTGTAGCTAAATAATTTGTCATGTAAAATAAGACAATAAGCAGAAGTATCTTTTTTAATTGCATTGTGTGTCTCAAATTCAATTCTCATTACTACGGATCCCGTTTGAATTGTTTCTTTTTGATGGGAGCAATCAATATGTGTAATAGGACTAATGTTTTTGAATTGTTCAGGATTAAAAATGGGTTCATTTGGAACACCATAATAAGACTGTCTAAAGTTGGCAAACATTTCGTATAAAGCAGAAAATTTGTTTTCTTCGAAATTTAAGTACAAATCGTGATAAGGATATCTTTCAGAATTTAAATATACTCTAATATTTGACAAGGTAATATTGTCAAATTTACTCATATCTTTAACAATTTTCCCTTTTCTGTTTTCTTGAAAGCCAATCACAACATGACGAGGAGCTTCTAGTTTACTAGTTGTTTTTACCGGCCATGTGTGACGGGTTGTTTCGGTTAGAGAAGTTGATTCTAATATTTTTGATAGATTCAACAAGTTCCCAACTCCTGAATCCTATCAATATATCTTTATTTGATTCTAATATTTTTGATAGAGCAAGTTGTTGTGGCATATCAACTAGAATGTGAGGAACTTTCCAATAAATTTTATCGAAAGTAACCAATGGAGTGTCAGGAGCAGTAACAAGGTGTGCCGGATCTTCTTTGAAAATAACACCATCTAAATCATCAGTTGATCTAATAAGAACCAATTCCTGTTTCATATTCATAATAATTTTTCTGTAATCTTCAAAAAATCCTAAAAGCATTTTTAGTGGTATGGATACGGAGAATTTTCCATCATTATCAACTAAAATTGTATCACCTTCTTTCCGATGTGGAAACCAACCTGCATTTTCCAGTTTTAAACTTTCGTTGGTATTGTGAGAAAGGTAGCTTTTTAAGGTTGATGCTAATCCAACATTTCTTATTGAATCTATAGTAATTCCGTTTAGTTCATAGCGGATTTCTCTGAACAAAAAGGCTATACCATTGTTAATAAATAGCAATTCTTTCTTATATTTACCTTCTGTATTAGTTAATTTTCCTTCGATATAAAGTAAACTATCTGATGGTAGAGTGTAAGCATCGAGTTCTTGAATTGGGATCCTTATTTCATCATTGTAATCGAATTTTGAAGAAATATATGGTTGATATGTGTGAAGCTCAGAACTGACGATGGAATTGTCTACATAAAGCTTTTCGTTTACGTTTAATATGTTCATTATTTTAAAACAGTGAAACCCAAGGATGTGAGAAATTTACGATTATCTCGTCTTAACTTGTTGGTGTTGGATTTGATACTGAACTGTTGTTTAGGCTTTTTCTTTTTATAAGTTTTTACTTTGTTGATAGTAGTAGGGGCAAGTCTCATCCCAAGGGCTCTATTATATCTAACTACCATTTTATATTTCACTTGTTTGTAAATGTAACCTTACTGTTATAGTTTCTCCTCTAAAACTGATAAGTTCTCCGTCTTGATCAACTATTTTAACTGTTATATTGTTAATTGCTTTGACGCTAACTGGAAAATACAAAATGGGCAAAGGAGATTCAACTATTTTATACCCTGGAGCTACAGTTGGATAAAACTGGTGAATAATATGAACAGGTTTACCATTATTGTAAGAACCGACACAAATATTACAGTCAATACAAATAGCATTCACCTTAGTTATTTTTGCAACATTATCTGATTCTTCCTCTTTCATAGCTTCTAGTATCCTGCTATTAAAACCCAACATTTTTCCTATCGAATCTTCCTTGGTAAAATCAATTATTCTACTACACATTAAAAAAGTTTTTAGAGTATTAACATTTGCTTTTAAAAGAAAAAAAATTTTTTCATTCGGAAATAAATCTTCTATACTTTCTCTTATGTATGTTTCTATATCTGTAATGTCATAAGTTCCGTCGGGAATAACAATTACTTTTTTATCTATATAAAATTTATTATATCCTTCTTTTATATTGGGGATAGTCATAAACGTTTCAAAATCAGCTAAACCCAGGTAATATTGTTTTTCATCCTCTAAATATATGGGCGGATTAAAATCAGCAGACAAAACAGAACTGTTTCCTGATATGGCAATTGTGGTAGACATTGCAGTTTATTTATGAATGAGATATTACAATAAATAATGAGTTTATATATTTTTTTGCAAAAATTTTAGGGATAGTTGACCACAGTTATATGAATTAAATTTTTGTTTATTTTCATAAGTATAAAATACATCCACTTTGCCATTCGAATTAAAATATTTGAGAAGTTCAAAAGGTGGTTTTAAATTTCCATAACTATCAAAATATATTACATTTTTGTTATTTTTAATATAAGCAGTCCAATGAGATCCTTTATTTTGTTTTTTATCCAAATTTACAATACCACATTCTTTCAGATTAATTTTTTTTGGAAGTTCATCGAGCATAAAAACACCTCTAAAGCCAGTTATTTTTAACAGCTTTACATATTTAATAATATCATTGTTCGTAAGTGCTCTTTTTGGAAAACTTATTTTGAGTTTTTTTTTTTGTCTGATTGCTTTCATTTTGACGGATCCTCCTTTATAAGGTCTAATAAATAGTCCCTTTCCTTTATATGGTCTAATATATAATCCTTTCCCTTCTTTAGAAGCATTTTCCATTGCAATATTATGTCTATGTATTTCTTCTAGTTGCTGTTTAGCTGCTTTAGCATCATTTACTGCCTTAGCAATTCCTGCCGCGCCTCCACCTAGTGCACCCAGGGCGCCAAGAATGGGAAACAAAAGAGGTAGAAATCCTCCAATTTTTTTGGGCGTTCGAATGATACGTTTTTTTTTCAATTTAAGTTTACCCCCTTTTGTATTTTTTAATCCCAAACCGAACTTTCTTTTACCCTTCATTATTCCTGCAACACTTAAAGCTGCAATTTTTTCACCAATAGAAGAATCTTTAGCTTTTACCCTATCCCAGGCTTTTTTTTCTAATATTTGGTCAGATATGTGTCTTTTTGATAAATCTTCAGTCTGAGAGTAAGATATATCATGTTCTTTGCAAGCGGAATCCAATGGATTTATACCAACGTCACCTCTAGTTAATCTTTTTTCCAAGTTGGTGCCGGGACCACAATAATTATATCCTGGTATATGAACTTCGAAAGGTAGTTTGCTAATTAATTTATTTACTAAACCAGAGCCTTTTCTATTACGTGTTTTAATAGTTTTTTTCAACTTATGGCGACCCACAGTCATTGAAGTTCTTTTTATACTAAAAGCACATTGACATTTTTCTGGTATAAATACTTTTACAGCTAAAAATATTTACTAGTGTGATTAAGAATGAGGATTGAAAAACAAAAATTCTCATTACCAGTAAATAATCATGATGAAAAAATTTTAAGTAAACAGTTGAGAAAGCATGGTGACTTATTTTGCGGTGGTTCAAAAAGAGGGCTTATAGTTGGTTGCAGTGGTAGCGGTAAAACCAACGTTATGCTTACACTGCTCGAGCATCCAAATGGAATTAGGTTTGAAAATGTCTATGTTTATTCAAAGTCATTAGATCAACCAAAATATGAATATTTAAGAAAGTTGTTAAAACCTATGAAAGAAATTGGATACTTTGAATATGATAGCGATGAGAACATTATTTCACCTCATGAGATAAAGCCAAATTCCGTTATCATTTTTGATGATATTCCTTGTCATAATCAATCTATTATTAGGGACTATTTCACGCATGGAAGGCATAGAAACACCGATTGTTTTTTTATTTTTCAAGGATATTCCTCAATCCTTAAACGTCTAATTCGAGAAAATGCAAACTTATTAATTTTATTTAAACAGGACTGTTTGAGTTTAAAACATATATATAATGACCACTGTATATTAGATATGACATTTGATCAGTTTAAAAATATTTGTGCTAACTGTTGGATGGATCCATATGGCTTTCTTGTAATTGACAAAGATTGTGAAGTAAATCACGGCAGATATAGGAGTAAATTCGATTCCTTTATATATTTATAAAAGTAAAAAATTTGCAGTTTTATTTCATTTAAAACTTGTACAGCATGGATAAACGTTTAGCTCGAGAATTAATAAGATCCAGACAAGCCGTGAAGCAGAAATATCAAAGCTTGAAATTAGCTACTTCTTCTGCTCAGTCCGAATTAGAACAAACTTATAGACCAATAACACAACCACTTAAACAGCTAATTTCAAGTATTGGTAAATCCGAACCATTCGATTTAAAAGAAGAAAGAGTTTCAAAGTATGAAGATTTCAAAACACCTACAAAGCTTTATAAAACATCAACTCCGACGAAAAATATTCAGAAAACAGGAAAAACTCCGTCACTCCCTACAGAACTACCAACATTTTTAAATGACAGTAGTATCACTTCTTCCTCTCCTGTAGTACAACCATTGTCATCAACTGTTATAGCAGAAACTTCAGATCCTTCTAGTGACACAACAACAAATTTAAACTTGTCAGACATATTGGAACAAACTAGAAAAACAATTCAAACCTATGTTGGTACACCATCATATAAAGATTACTTAGCAGATTTTCATGAATTACCCAGATCATATATTGATGAGGGTGTGAAAGATACACAACATAAATTTGACCATTATTATGGAATAGTTCATGACCTCGAAACGGATAAGTTTTCTTTTGGTTTAACACAGATACCGGTAGAAATTATTGGAAAAGACATTAAAGTGGGAGGAATAACGTACACAGGCACGCCAGGTTTATACGAATTGCTTTTCAAAAAAGAACCGAAAGGTTATAAGAAGGAAGATTTAGATAATTACATGAACATTCTAGCTAAAACAAATGTATATCGTAGGAATTTTGATTCAAATGAACAAGTTCAAGGAAATACATCACACAAATATGTTACAATAATAGGACCATATTTACAAAGAAAGGGGATTACAAAGACAAAAACCTTGCCAAGATTAGTTACAGCATTTAACAAACCAAAACCTCCGTTTAGAACAACTAGAGCCAAATCTACAGGAAAGGGATTAATTTTGAAAACAAACAGATCAAATACAGACTATGTATACTGGAATAATGTTAACGAAATTGTTGATAGGCTACGTTTATTAATTTCATCAAGTGATGCGGGAAATAATGCTCATAGTAACGAGATTATCTCTATTATTGAAGAATTAAGAGAAGATAAAGTAATACTATAAATAACAGCTATCAAATATAATCATATTTATTGTTTAATGAAAGCTCAACATGACAGTTGATAAATTTGGACGCCATATTTCAAAACAAAATCAAGAGAGAATAAGTGACATTAATAATTTAAAAAGGAGATTAGGTGAAAATGAAACAAATAATGAAATCTTTGCTAAAAAGCTTAAGGTTTTTGATGAAAATTTTTTAAAGTATGAGAACCAGATTAAAGGATGCTATACCTCAATTGAAAACGTTAATAAACAGTTGCTAACGCTAAATCAAATAAGTAAAGATTTGCAATTTTTAAATGAACATGTTAAAAAGGAAGACAAAAAATTAAGTGATGATATCAACAAAATTAATAAAATAATGGAAACAAATATAAGAGAAGTAATAATTGAAAAACACAAGGAAAAAATTAAACAATTAAGAACTTTTATAAAAAGGTTAGATGATGAAAAAAAAAGAAATCAAAATAGCATTCTTAACAGTAGAACAATTGACCAACTCACTTTGGAAGAAAATCAACAATATATTTCCTTGGAAAATATAATGTCCAGTGTAATTAAGAAATTAGAACAAGAATTAAATAAAACAGAGGAGGAATTAAAAAATAGTGATAGTAGATCAACTACTTTCTTAACTGGAGAGATAAAAAAATCCTTTAATGCGTTAGAAAAGGAGATTACTAAAATTAGTAACATTTTAAATGAAAAAAGTTATACAATACAAATTGATAAATTGAATGAATGGGAAAAAACATATAAAAGTTATATTTCGAATTATTACAAAACATAGAAAGTGAACTTCCTTAAAATTGAATAAACAAGTTTGTTGTCATGACAACCGTTAAACAGCAAGTCGTTAATGAATTACATAAACCTGCTAGAAAAAACTACAAACGCAGAAGGGTGGTAGTGAAAGGGTTAAATGATCTTTTTCAAGCTGATTTGGTTGAAATGTTACCCTATGCCAAATTTAATAAGGGATTTAAATATATCTTGATTACCATAAATGTATTTTCTAAGTATGTTTGGGCCGAACCGTTAAAATCTAAATCTGGAAAAGACGTAACAGCGGCAATGAAAAAAATATTAATCAGTGCAAAAACTCCACCAAAAAACTTGCAAACGGATAGAGGAAGAGAGTTTTTCAATGTAAATTTTCAAAATTTGATGCAACAATTTCGAATTAACCATTATAGCACGTTTTCCAATTTGAAAGAGAGTGTAGTAGAAAGAGTGAACAGGACTTTAAAGAATAATATGTGGAAAATATTTAGCATTCAAGGAAATTACAAATGGTTTAATATATTAGCGGATATTGTAAAAGATTATAACAATACAAAACATTCTTCAATAGGAATGAAGCCAAAACAAGTAAATAAAACAAATGAAAATAGAATCTTGAAATCTGCATTTACTCATGCTAAAACGTTAGATATAAAATCTCCAAAGTTTAAAGTGGGTGATCACGTACGAATAAGCAAGCATCGAGAGGCATTTTCAAAAGGTTACACACCAAATTGGTCAAATGAGATATTCCACATTAAAGAAGTTAAGATGACAAACCCTTGGACATATTTAATTCAAGACGAAGATAATCAGGACATTCTGGGTGGTTTTTATGAGCAAGAATTACTAAAAGTAAAGCATACCGATGTGTATCTTATTGAGAAGATTTTGAGAAGGAAAGGAAACAAAGTTTATGTGAAATGGTTAGGACTTGATAAAAAATATAATACATGGATTGATAAAAAAAATATTGTTTAATTAAATTGAAATTAAATTTTAGTTAAATTTGTTTTATTTCTGTTCCTCACTTTATGCTTTAGCTGATACAAATTACAAAGTCTTAATGTGCTAATTAATTTCAAATAAAATTCACATTTACTAAACTAAAATTTTATTAAGTAAAACATCAAATACAATTTTTATTAAAACGTGTCAAATATATTTTATTTCTATGTTCCTCAGATAATATCGAATCTAGAATAAGTTTACAATCATTTATTCTTTTTTCAAAACGGAGTCTATCTAAGTACCACATCTGAAAGTTACTCCTACGGGCTTGTCTGTAAGCAAAGCTCCACTTCACTAACACATGCACCTTATTGTTCTCTTCCAGAAAAGATATTGTTTTCTTCGTAATATTTTCTTTTTGATCCATTTTCATTGTTTTCTTCGTAATATTTTCGTTTTGTTCCATTTTGCTTCAATTTGTTTTCCATTTGTTCAGGATATAAAGCAAGTAATTCCATCATAGTTGAAACATTTTCACTGTTAGGATTTTCTGTTGGACTTATTATATTATAAACATGCGTACACAAGTCGCCACAATCAGATGAAATATTATTTTGAAATATTTTGAAATATGTATTGAATTCTTGCCTTTTAAGTATAGATAATCTATAATCAATAATTTCCTTTAATCGCCACAAATTGTCCAAAGACTCTTGTCCTAAGTATATGAAGTGTGGGCCTTTTGTAATTTGTAGAACAGGGGTATCATTTATTTTCTGAACCTGCAGATGAATGTTGTTTATATTCACACTGGTTTGATCAACTTGAGGAAAGTAGAAATTGTTTACAATAATTCCTTGATGAACACAAATGTCTTTCCAATTTTCTTCGGTTAGTGCGATTGAAAATCCAGTTTTTCCACCAATTACAATTTTTGGAGAAAAATCATTTAAACTAATGCCAACAAGAACAAATTTTGACAAAGAATTATTTAAAAAATAAATTTTTGAATTAAGAAGCGTTTCCAAAGGTTTATGAACCACGGCGTTGTTCATAATGACTAAACGAGACTGAAACATATTGTGTTATTCTTGTACTTAAATATTCTCATCCCCACTTTCTTTAAAGTTTTGATTAAAATGGATTAATGAAAAAATAGATTTCCAGTTTGAAATTTGTAATAAAGATAAATAATTAAAATGGTAATGTATAAAAATAATGCAAAGTTTAATGTAACACTAATGATGGAAAAGTAATAATTTTTGAATCCGTCATAATAATTGGTACAGTTGGGGGTTAAAATTTGTAACTGATTATTTTTAAACTCTAACCTTTCTATCCAATTTGTATCAAAAATAGATCGATTTGGATAATGATACAAAATTTTAAAAAATTTACTTGCATTTTCATTTCCATTTATTCGTTCCATCCAACTAATTGTACTATTGTTAATTAATCCAATTTTCATAAATTTACAATATTTACTTAGAGTGACGTCTGTTTTATTAGAAAAACATATTTCACACTGTGTTACGCCAGGGGGATGATGAACATAAAAAACATTTTGGAAAATAAAATAAAGAAGAATAAATTGAGATCTACTGATAGTCATTAAAACAAATTAATAATTATATTCCAAATTTATTAACATTAAGCAGATACTTTCACCACGAAAGCAAAAGCAGTTGTAAAAAAATAACAATAAAATACTTAATTTAAATATATGTAAAAGTTCATAAATAAGGATATTAATAATACTATATAAAATGTGTAGCTTGAAGACTTATTTTGAATGGTTACAATTATTCGATTCCTATTTTTCCATAAACAGTTATTTAAATCACAATTCCTAGCAAATTTCTTATGCTCCACAATAGGATCATCATAACTTAACCAATCAAAAATTTCAATACCACAATAAAAACATTTACAAATATCATTGATTGAAGTATAGTAAAAGCCAGCTCCAGCTAACACTTCTGGTCTCAATTTTCCTTTCCATTTTTTAAAAGTGGAAAGTCGTTTTTCATATGTTTTAAAATAACTGTTATCAATTTCTTTGTCAAAAGTTTCTATGCACATTTTGTGAAAGACTTATGAAGACTAACTTTGGTTTCAAAAACAACAAATTTAAATACCTTATAATATCTACATAAATATATCTAAATCTTCATGTTCTGCATTCCATTGATACAAAGCAATATCTTGGTGTCCCCAAGCTAATGTATTAAAACTATAGGGAATTTTATACCGCTTATCATCTTCGGAACTCAAAGCCAATTTATTAATTAACTCTGTAAAAATTGTATGTTGTCTAGATCGAAAAACATACATTGAACAAAAGGTTTTAGAATGATTTTCAACAACATCTTTATAATGAATAAAATCCAACTGCTTTTTAATTGCACTTTTTTTAACACCTTTTGCTTTTTTTGTTAAACTGTTTTCCGTTTTAATACAATATGCTTTTGCTCCAGTACCAAAGAAAGCAGTAATGGGTTCACCAGCATATTCATCTTTGAATTTTCCTATAACTGACTTTGTAATAGGCATTTCATGAATATTATTAAATTCATAATTAGATGTGTCAAATTTGTGAATATTTTTTATCATGTCAGAATAAATATTTGGAGTTGTGACTTCTAAAATGAACGAATCGGTATCGGTGTATAAAAGTGAAATATTTTCCTGATAAAGAGGTTTTAAAAAATTATAAAAGAAATCATACATGACAGTTTTAGATATATCTAATATTGAGAAGCCTACATATATTGGTTTATTGTAAGTAACTTGAATCTTTTGCATTTGAATAGCTACCAAGTTTTCAGAAAATATTGTTAAGTCCTTGAAATATGGTTTTGCAATTAAATTCTCAGCACCATCTTTTCTTCTATTTTTTTCCCACTCTGTAACAAGTCTTACGTCAATTCTCCTATCAACATTTTCCATAGTCTTGCCATAAATACTATTATTTGCCAACTTGTAAGTATTACGATCAAATTCATTCTTTGAATCATTTCTTAATCTTGAATTCAAGTCTATATATTTTTTCAACCAATCAGATTGAGAAAACTGTAAAACTCTATGAACTTTAGTTAACTTGAGTCCATGTTCCAAACATTGTTTTAATAATTGATAGTGAATAACATATTTTGATTTATCATTTAAATTGGGTATTAATTTTATGCATTTAGAATTTGGCGGTTTAAAGTTTTCTGGACAAAACGGAAAATCGTTATGATAGGAATGTAGACTTGTAGGATATTCTAAATCAACTTCTAAAACATATCCCTTATTAGATTTTTTAGAAATATTCATAATATTTAAATCATTGATTTCTTTATCTGTTAACCAAACAAAATCTCCCGTTGGAATGTGCTGTGACATTGCATAACCATACAAATTTGTTGCATCATAATAAATTATGTATTTAGTTGGCTTTAAAGGATCAAAATTTAAAAGAAATGGGTTATTAGCTTCAGATTTTCTACAAATGCAAGAGCTCACACCACCGCGAACGCTTTTTTTGAAAAAGTGTATCATATCTGGATCAGTTAACAATTCTAACTCTATTCCAGTATAACGCAAACACGCCTCCCAGGATAAACCTGGAAAAGTGTAAAAATGAGCTGGATCGAGCTTATATGTGGATAAACAAGTGCTTCTAAAATTTTCAAAAATATCTGCCAAAAGTAAAGTATCAGAGAGTAAGTAAACGTCGGAGTATTGACCAAGAGATTCACATTTAAACAATTGCCAAACCTTTACAGCTCTTTGGTATTCTGCATCACTGATGTGCTCATCCGTTAAAGTATTATAAAATTGGTCTTTCTGAGGTAAAGTTGTTTCTTCTAATTTTAAATAATCATCAATATAACTGTAAGGAAATACACCTTTTTGCCGAATAAGTTTAAATCTTTCTTCATCATTGAAAATTTTTTTTATTTCCTTACATTGTTCATCTTTTAAGCTTTCAGAGAGTTTTGATAAAGAATGGGATAGAAATTGAAATGAATCAATAAACCTTAATGATATATTTTTTTTCTTAGCCTTTTGTGTCTTTTTATCAAAATAGTTATCCACATGAATAAGCTTTTCAAATGAAATATATTTTTCCTTGTTTTGTGCGATAACTGTTAGTTGTTCTTTGTTTAAGCATAATTTTTTAAGAAATAGATGAGAATCATAATTACGCAAATTATGCAATATAACTGGAATAAAGTTAGGTATTCTGTAATTTATGTTGCAGAGTGAATGAGCTGGACCTCTATAAAGACCGGTTATATGACAATGATCTGCAACCCTGTCATTTAAAAGAGGTTTATTACAAATATGACAAACTTTTTCATAGTTATGATAAATTTTGTCCAGTTCGTTCAAAGGGATCATTTTTTTAGGAGCCTTTAAATATTTATTGTATATGTTATACACATCTCTTTCTAAAGAATTTATAAATAATGTATCACAATTTTGACCTCTATATTTTTCAAATTTAGAATAATTATCGTCGAAGGAACATTTAATGTAATAGGCAAATGAATGTGGAATATGTTCATATTGTTTTAAGGTGTATGAAGTATTAGGATTTTTATCAACATTGTCATTATTTAAAGGCTTTAAAATGCATTCAAAATCTGCATACACCACGAAAGGAACTTTCATTTGTTTATGATAATTTACAAATTTCAAAATATTATCATATGAATAGTTTCCAAACTTATCTTTTATTAATTCTTTAGAAGGTAGGTTAATTCGTAAATGATCACAATCATAGCTATTGTGTTGTAATAAATTTTCTTCTGTAGGGAAATATTGTAAACAACCATCGCAAATATATTTTTTTCCGTGATGTTTAGAAATTTGTGCAGAAACTAGTTTTGATAAATCTTTAATATAGCAATAATGAAAAGTTTTTTCATCATCATCACTTATTAACAATAAATTGACATGTTGATTTTTTTTATTCGATGAATAATAAAGTGGACCAATTACTTCATACCCCTTTTTAGGATTTATAATTTCTAATCCATATACATTAATAGAAATGTTATTTTTTTCTTCAAAAATCTTAATGTTCTTTAGCAACATTGGAAATTCTATACCTGACATATCCAAAACAGAAGAGTAGTGTGGGTAGGATGAAGTTTCAAAATCTAATCCGCGTGGTTGGTGAAGAGCAGACACAACTGCCCAGGCGAAGCAAAAGTTGTCATCATTCCTAATGTTGATCACAGCTTGACGTCTCTTGATCTCTTGAGGAAGTTCGATAAAAGATGAGGCTCTCAGCGGATTGTGCTTGTTAACATTAATTTCCAAATGAAGTAAATTCATCAAAGCCCATCCTGCAACGTAAAAATTAAAAAATTACTTTTTTTGTTGCTGTTGTAAAATCGAAAATAAATTCTTTACCTGAATCTCTTTCTGCAAATTCGTCAGCTTTCTGGTCAATAATGGTGCAGATTTGCTCTAACAGTTCTTTTTTCTGATATCCCTGGCAAATGACTTGGAACGGCGCATTAAAAGATTTGACATCATAGCTGTCGCTGCTGGGGTTAAAATAGAAACCGAACAGTTCCATATTTAGCTTGATACATTTATGTTTCTGCAGTTCTTGATCTATTAGATGTGCAATTTTGTATTCCAAATGTTGAAAATATTCTTTCACATTTATGAAGTTTTGATGTGAGGAAATCCTATAAGATATTATTCGTTCCCTGAATGCTGACTTGATAATTTCAACACCTTCCTCCAAGCCTATTTTGGAATTGTTCTTGTGCACACTAGATCGAAGATGTCCACCCCATAGACTTTGGTTTATATTTTTCTTGCATTCTTTACAATATTTTACAATATTTGTAGAATCTATATAAATTAAGAAAAAAATATTTTACAAAATATGACATGAAAAATAAAATGTTCTTACCTTTAACAAGCTTTGGTTTTTTCAACCAACGGTTGAGTTTTGTGGAATTTCCGTTAACATGTTTTTTAATATGTCGCAGTAAATTATCCTTTCTAGTAAAGACTTTATTACATGTTACACACTTATGCATTTCTGAAGTTTTCTGCATAATAATAATAATAAAATTAATATTGTGCAATTCTATTTAGTTATAGTCAAATTTTGAAAAAAGCAATTGCATTTTTGAAGTTCTTTGTATAATAATAAAATTAATATTGTGCATTTTTATTTAGTTATAGTCAAATTTTGAAAAAAGCAATAGAAATTAATTGACTTTATGAATCCATTTCTTCAAATGAGTCAACTAATTTGTCAAAGGCCTGTTTAACATAATTCACCGTACTTTCGTCTCCCTTTTTAATTGTGATCAAATTAGTTAAATTTTGAATAGCGAAACCCAGACACTTAAGGTTTGCTATTTGTTTTTTATTTTTTTTATTAATTTTAAATTTTTTTTTAATGATAAATGATGGTTTCGAAATTGAATTTTGTTCAACTGGTGAATTATTAGGAGAAATATCCGAAGTCAAATTTGCATCAATTTGTTTTTCTTGCGGATCAGAATTTACAATAGCAAATGGTGAATTAATAGAAGATATAGCCGAACTTAAATTTTGATCAATTTGTTTTTCTTGCGAATCAGAATTTACAATATCATATGGTGAATTAGTAGGACAAATAGCCAAACTTAAATTTTGATCAATTTGTTCTTCTTCCGAATCAGAATTTTCACTAAACAAAAAGGGAGAGCAAATTGGTCTCGGAGAATTAATTGGCGATTTTAATGTTAAATAATTTGGATTAGATTTTTGAAAACAAACAATATCCTCATCGCTAGAATTTTGAGTTTCGTCAATGTCATTCAGTTCTTCAAGAGTTTGTTTAGTTTTTGTTGTAATTAAGTGCGTTTTGTTGTCAATAATGTCATTAAGATCGTCAAGAGTTTGTTGTTGAGTAGCTGTAAATAAATATTTTTCGTTGTTGTGTTTGTTGGCATTATTCTGAACTTGGCTATTATAAATAATTTCATTCAAGTCCTGAATAGTTTGTTGTTGACTAGTTGTAAATACGTCTGTTTCATTGTTTTGTTGGTTTGCAAAATTCTGCATTTGAGTACATGTGTATAAGTCAAAGTCATTGTCAATTATTTTGCTACTCGATGTCAAAAAATTGTCCATTATGAAAAAAAATCGTAATAATAAATAAAAATGCCACAAATGTACATAAAAATGTCACCAATATATATAAGAATTAAATCTTGCCAAATAAAAATGTTAGAAATAAAAATAAAAATTTACCAAATAGACACAATGTAAACACCAGAAAACTCGCGAGCTCTGCACAGTGTGAATGCAGAAATCAATTGCATTCGTCTCTTCGCTGAGGCGATTTTATATGCAAAAGTTAATCACATGTGTCCTACTTAAAGTTGAACGACAATCTCTAAAAACCACTTTCCCAAGCCGATCAACAACCTTACCCCCCTCCCCCCCCCCCCCCCCCCCCGGACCCCTGAATTTCCGAGACTAAAATCCCGGTTCCCCAATTTCGGGCTACCCTCTTCAGGTTAAGTTAAGTTAGGTTAGGTTATGTTAGGTTAGGTTAGGTTAGGTTAGGTTAGGTTAGGTTAGGTTAGGTTAGATTAAAAAAGAAGAAAAGAAAAAAGGAGAAGGAAAGAAAAAGAAGAAGGAAGGAAAAAGGAGAAGGAAGGAAAAAGGAGAAGGAAGGAAAACGGAGAAACATATAAAAAAGAGAAAGAAGGAAGGGAGAGAAAGAAGATAACGTGAGGGTGAGGGGGGTTTAAGGGGGGGGGGCGGCGGAGCGGGGAGGGGGCGAAGCCCCCCTTGGCCCCCCCCCCCCCCCGAGGAAACTGACAGGGAAAGGGACAGCAAAAAAAAAAAAAAAAAACTTAAGTATTGCAGGTAGTAAAAGTGGTGGTTGATGGGATATATACTTAAGAACATCCACTCGACGATCATACAGTATCATTCGCTGTAATATCAGTTGTCGATATTATTTTATAAGCTATAACCAAAATTGTTTTTTATCAAATATATCTATCTAAATCTAAAGCTCCTAACGATGGCAGAAAATATGATTGGAAACGCCGACCAAATTGAAGAAAATAATGTGGAGAACGCCGCTCAAATTGAGGAAAGAAAAGAAATTTTTATTAACTTGGAAGGCGATTCCATCACTTATAAACATTCATTTTTGGACAAATCATCTAGGCTTGTTAGAAGATCATTCTTATGTAACATAGACATTAATTATATTGAGGAGGAAGAAGAAGAGATGGAGGAAGATGATCAGGAAATTGACGAAGGAGTGGATATGGATGGACAATTACTAAATTTAGGAACCGAGGCTGACGTAAAAGTAAGCAAGTTTAGGGCTAGTGAATTATTTAATAATTTTGAAGAAAAAGATGTATGTGTTATACAAAGCTACTCTAAAATTGAAAGTCGAAGACTAGGAACATTTGCTATTTGCCTTCCTTGTAGTGCAATTCACATGAGATATTTACGGAGAGGGGAGTCCGATCATGTGAGCTGCCACTACAAAAGAGCCTATGTTGTTAGTGCTTCTGATTTACATTGTGCTATTTGTAGGATACATCTTTTTCTACTAATTCCTGAACATGCTTGCTTTTACTGCAACAAAAATGAAAAAAAAGAGATAGAAAATTATATTGTTAAATATTAATAATAAACATAGTTTGTAAAGGTGATGGGTAGATTATTTCAACAATATTAATTTTAAATATAGGTTATAAACGTAATGGGTAGATTATATCAAAAATATTAATTTTAAACATAAATTGTAAAGATAATAAGTAGAATACGTCAACAATATTAATTTTAAAAAATGTCAACTGTTACTATAAGCGGTTATATATTTTCATTGCTATATGCAAAATACTTCTTTTTATTCTAACATCTGACACTGTATTTGTAAATGAAATAGCTAATCATATGTAAAAAAAAAAGTGTCGATTATGTCAACTGCCACTAGAAGCACTCATATATTAGCATAACATTTTGTTAACGCTTGTTTCTGTATTCAATTGAGTTTTCTCTTACTTGATGCAAATTATATTAATATTATTAGTATAATTAAAAAGTAGTAGATTAGGCTATGCCGGTCCGACAATCAAAACCGTCATTTTTACATGTAAATTCCCATAAGAAAATTTAAGCTTCCATTTGCAAAAGTGGTGCCATTTTAGGGCGTGGCACTTTTTGTGTAAACCCATAACAATTGTTTTGTTATGTAATGTGAAAATTAGTATGTATTAAAAAACTTGTTAGATCATTGTTGTCGTTTCAATATAGGAAAAGGAAAAAATGTGTGTCAATTATTATATATATTTACATTTACTTTTTTTTACAAAATTATTTGTTAGCAGAGTTTTCACAAACACAAATTATAAAAAATATTATCCTCTTTTTAAAATTACAACAAAATGATGTCTAATTACATCTTTGAAGATTTGTACCAAATAGTAATATCTAGTGCGACATACAGGACAATTGTTTACCATTATAGAACAACCATTTTCATCATTCCATCTTAAAATACATTTTAAACAAAAAATGTGGGAACATGTATTTGGTCTACATGAATCATAATATTCGATTATTTCAAAACAAATAGCACAAAACACTTTTTTCTCTTCACTCTCAGTTTTATTCAAATTTTTTAAAACAATCCCATTATTTTCTACTCGAACTAATGGTATATTTTCTTCTTGAACTCCTGGTATAATTTCTTCGAGGCTAATTGTCTGAAGCGGAATGGATCGATTTCTTTCTCCAACTGATTCACTCATTTTATTTTAATATTATTATTAATAGATTTATTCAACAGATTTTTTTCTTTTAACAGTCACTCGTACCTTAACATACTAAAATGATCATGATGCACCTATTTATAAGACTTAAGAATGCAAAATCAAATGTGGGAGAACAAAGAGAAAAAATTAAAAAATATGATGCGAATGAGAATAAAAGGGGAGGAAGTTAAGAATGAGGGACATGAGAGAGAGGAAGAGGAGGAGGAGGAGGCGCTCCCCTATTATAACTACTGTTTTGTTTTATTTTTAAAACAGAAAAAACTTGCTAGATAACTGCAAAATTATTTTAGTTTCTTTTTGTTATCTCTAAAAACAAAAAACTTACAGCTCATTAAAATGATATCAAAGATAAAGACATCCTGTAGCTACATAAATAAAAAATCGAATCTAAAATTTAAAACATATATTTATTTATAATATATTTAAACAACCAAGACACAGAACTTAATACCTTAATGTTTTTCACGGTATCTGGAAGTTACCGTCGCAGTGAAGTATGCAAGTTAATTGCTCCAGATTCTCTAAAGATGTCTACGCGTACTTTAAAAACGGAAAACCGATTAAACTTTCAACAATTATTAATTGTTCTTAGTTCCTTTTTGCATAATTATAGAAGTTTTGAAATATATTCTAAATTTATTTTACTTAAATATATTTATTATTTACAATAAAAAGACCTCCCCTTCCATGTCTTTGTGTATTTTAATTGGTCGATAATGCGTCCATACCGGAACTGTATGCGAAATGCTCTTTTGCAATTCCATCGCCGATGATGTTTCCATCACGTAAAATCGAGAGCAGGACCTGGAATGTGAACCCTAGACGAACCAGCGTGCTTTGAGAGTATTCCAATTCTGAGCAGGTAATTTGATACTAAGCATACCTAAATATTTTTTTCAAAACTACAGTTCAGAATTCAAAACAAGAGTCGCGTCTATTCCAAGGACGAATTGTACAATTAACTAAACCTGACGTTGCGTTGGATGATTTGCCTAAGCCGAGCACAGGAGCAGAGCTTTTGTACTGTTTTAAACCTAAACGTTTAACACACTTAAATGTTGATAATAAAAAGAACAAGTACATCGAAGGACATTATGAAATTTTAGAAAAATTCAGGTTGCTTCACCTACCTTTTGTCAATTATGATCTGGCTCGGGGAAGAAATACCCATAATATGTATAACAAACGAGAGGAATGGTGTTTGAGAGCAATATTTGATAAATAAAATAAATTAAACCATTTCTATTAACCTTAACGGACTTTAATAACAAACATGTTTGCGTAATTACATATGTTTTAATGTTTTGTAGTTTGCCATAATTAATCATATTTAAATAAGTTAAATAGTGTAGATTATGTACTTATGTTATTTTAGAGTAAGATTATTTTGTCTAAGAGACTTCTATATTTAATCAGATAATCAACAACACTCCTTTAATGTTATTATGTGTTTACAATCTTCTAGAAAATAATCCCGCCCCCCGCTCTACAGATCCAATGTGCCAGTATTGATATTGCAACCTAGATCAGTCTTCTTTGGTACTGATACGTGTATGGTATTAAAGAAAAGAAGAAAAAAAAGAGTCTACTTTAATTTTAACGGCGTTTATTTGTAAACAATTTTTTACATTACGTACTGTTACAAGACTTATGTCTATCATAATATTTAACAAATAATATAAAACTAAACTGACCATACTGTAGGCATTTGGTAAAACTACCTATCCTATGCGTACTCGATAGTAGGATTTTTAATATCTAACTCTACATACTTTGATTTAAAAGCTTTTTGATATAAAACAAAAACGCATAAGTAAATAAAATCATTTTTGTGAATATTAAAATTATCATTAGATTTAATATATCTCAAAAGATATATATTTTAGGTATGTTAACTGATTATAGTCCCCATTTTCTGGTATGGTCAATTTCTAAACAAAAAAAATAATTTTTCTATAAATTTATCTCACGATAAAAACATGAATCCTATTTTCTAAAGCACTGACCAAAAACATTCTTTTTTAAACTAAGGAATATTTAACAATCCTTCAAAATAACACCAATAATCACTGTGTAACAATTTTTAAATGTTTCTTTGCTTATAGTTCTAAAGTGTTAATGGTATTTCTTTATCCTTATCTTTTATGTACCTTTTGAAGATATTTTTACACCTGCTGTATTATTAAAGTCAATATTATTCCTTCTTAAACTACTGCATTTTTTGAAAACCTAAATATAAACATTATCATAGTTTATCCAAAGTCAGTTCGATAACATAAAAAAACATTAAAATGTATTCTAATATATAAGTACCGACAAAAAATAAAATATTTCGTAGTCCCTACAACTTATCAGAATAAATGGGCATGTTTTTCTATATCATCGAACTGACTTTGAATAACATATACCATATGAAGAGAATTAGATGACATTGTACAGGGTTTATTATTATGTAGTTTATAGAAAATAATTATTTATATACACATGGTATGTTAAAAATGTGTAGCAGATCGAACATATACTTTTTTTAAATATATCTTCATAAAATTGGTCTGGTCTTGCTAATTATAAATATACTAAATCTGATAACTTTATCTTAAAAGACACCCCGCAGATTTGACAAGAACCTTGCCAAAACAGGCAATGTGTTATAGTATATTTATATTCAACAATAAAAGTCCCATTTAATGGACATATATGTTGGGACTGTTATACATTTCTAAGACATCCTGTATACATAAATAATTTTTTTGTACAAACCACGTACTATACGCTGCAACTGTTATATAAACTTTTTTCTGCTGTAGAAAATTATAAGGAAACCCTGTACTTTTCCTGTTTGTCCCATTATTTGATGATAGTCGTATAAAATAGGCATAATACAAATGCAGAGCAGTAAAATTAATAAAAATTAAATTAAATACATCTCCGAAAATTGTAAATTAATAAAGATGTTTATTACTTCGTAATTTTTAGCGTTATGTATATCACAGTATGTAAATTGACGATACAGGTATAAACTAAGAACGTAAAATTAACTTTTAACGGTCTCAAAAAATACCCGCTTTGCTAACGTTTATAAAATACCAGTATTTGTGCCAAAAAATCAAAAATATTATTTTCATATAATTGTTTAGAACATAAAACAAAGAACTATTATGTACCACTAGATTAAACAGAACACGTTACACAGCGAATAAAAACAACACAACATATTAACGAAAATGCAAAAACAGAAATATTATTGTCTGAATGTTTTCTTTGTCTTTTTTAAAATAATGTAATACTGCTTACTGTTTCGTAAGAAAATTAGATATTAGTAAGCTTAGGCAAATTTGTGCACATATTTTGGAAAAAAGTTTGTGCCCTGTCGTTTGGAGGTTTTAAAATTCGTTTAATGCAAAATATATCCGTCTCGGCAAGGCATTGAAATACAACACTTAAAATAACCGTTTTAAAATGAAAAACAATAGAGTTATTTTAATGTTTTGAGTTGTTAGAAATATTTTGATGTGTTAGCTTAATTCAGCGACTACTACTGTCTGTGACTAAAACGTTGTAAGAATACATATTACTAAATACATTGAAAGTCCAGTCATTGATTTTAACTAACTACCAAACATTCTCTACAGTCCTTGATATTTTGATTTGTGTCACTTGTTACTGTAAAGCTTAAATTAAAAATTATGTGTGTGTAAATTATGTTTATACAAAAACGTTAACACATTAATTAAAAAAAGCAATGGTTTACTTGCATATTATTCTACTGGGTAATAGGCATCTTGTTAAAAACGATCTGAGATACATGCTAGCTCTGAGACTAGATATAACTGTTAGTTGCATTAATAAAGCACAAAACTTAAGCAATGATTGTAGACCAACACAGAATATAACATGTAGTAATGAAGGCAAAATTTCACTAGAGTGTAAAATTAACTAAATATCACAAACAAATATTGTCTTTTTAAAATACCTACTTAAATCAACATAAGAGTATTTACCTTAACTCAAACTTGTGTGTAATGTATGTAATGATGACTGATTTTTAATAATAGCAAACATTAAGCCTAGTTCCATAAAATACTATCCCCAATAAAATGTATAGTTTTCTATTAATCCATTAGTTAATAATGGAAATCATAATATCGAAAAAATGCTAAAAATATACAGTTTTCTATTAATCCATTAGTTAATAATGGACATCATAACATCGGAAAAATGCTATAAGCTACATTTGGTGTAATTTTTACACAACAGAAATTCCCATGACAAATGGTGGGTTTGTAGTAAAATTGTAACAAATCGGTTCATTGAAAAAGCACGATCTTTGGAATTAGATGGATTAAATTATAATCCCTTTTCAATGTTTCGCCTTTGACTGCACGAGCCACCTTCAGGTAAAGAGTCCTAAAATCGTCTTGTACAATCTTTTTAATGTAACCTTGACAAGGCCTATCCTAAAACCATTTCTGTATTAACCAAAGTTGGGAGGATCCATTCTGCGTTAGAATCTTGAAAGTTTTATATAATATATAAGTAAAGTCTCGGTCGCATAAAAGTTTATGAAAATGATATTTAGGGATGACATTTTGTGAAAGGAGATTCACCACATTTAAAACAAAATCGTACTAAAATATAATTATTCTAATTATACCTAATATTGGACTCTAGCGTATATATGGAGATTCAGTCATTTTTGACATAATAACCAATTAAAACTTCAACAGTGTTCGAATCCAAATTACATATGTATTTACCTAGCATAGACATTTTTTAACAATCCGAGTCAGTGCTTATATTATATCTTAAGTACCAAATTTAACAATAAATTGTCATCTCAAAACATCAGGATACAATAAACCTAAAAAAATATAGTTCTTTTGTTATATCTAATTTATCCGTGCACAAAATAAAGTGATAAATATCCATTACAGTACATTTTTGCTCACATCTTAATAATGTTTTAACGAATTAAATTTTATTACCGATTTCCTTAATTTTATTAATAGCTTTCTTAAATTTTAACTTTTATTTTTTAACGTACAAATATGACAGTAAAGTAAAGTCTATATACAATATTATGACTATAGTTATTATGTATCCCTCGTTTTGAGACGTTGCATCTACTAATACATTAATTCACACTAAGCAAGGGTCCGAAGCAGCTGATATGAAAACGTGGATATATACTTTTATATTATTTTGCTTCTGCAAATGATGTCACAATACACATCCAAGGCACAATATGTATTCCAGTACTTTATATTAATTTTAGATGGAGTTGCGCCTAGCTTTTCAGTACCGGTACAAAAGGAAACAATAGATTCTTGGCTTCAAAATAGTATAGTTTAATTAATAAGCTAGGGTGCATTAGAGTTTGTGGCAAAAGAAGATTAAGAAACTACTTTACTTGGAGGACCTAATATTTAAAAAATTATTTAAAATAATAATCTAAATTAAACATGAAGCAAACCTTATGAGGTAGCGAATTAGTTTGCAAGTGACAAAATTCGTAAAAAACAGACATAATTCTCTCATACGAACTAGCTTTTTTCTAAGATTATTAACCTAGCCATGTTGTAAATATTATTTTATAAAACTTCGTTCGCGAAAATTACTTACCTAATCAAATGGCAAAATATTTAGCGCTCGAGAAACCATCATCAAGCGGCTTGGTGTTAAAACAACAATGCGGGGGTGTATATTTCAATAGTACAATGATGAAGTTTCGTAATTTATAAGTGGCTGAATTTTTTAGGGGTGATTACTAACAGATCAATAAGAAACGAAAAAGTAATGCCAAACGTTTTCGCTAGAGCACAAGGGGCGACAGACGAGATCAGAGTTGCATTTTTATATATACTATAAACAAAGTTAGAACCTTCTTAAAACAAATAGGTACTTACCAGACGAAAATCGTTGGATATATATAAGTATGAAAAGTATCTACGGAAGGCTGATTGATTCGTGTATATTAGACTTATTTTATAAAAATAAATAGTCATGTTAGATGTGGATGATATATGTAAAATTAAAGGTCACTTGCGATGCTATAAGAAAAAAACTCCAAAATGTAATAGATCACCACTATCGTAGAGCACTGGTGACCAATATTACATTGAATTAATTGATGTTGAAAATACTCAGTTATGGAAGAATTGTGTTGATAATGATATTCGGAAATATAAAAATGGGGCACTGCTACCTGATGATTCCATTGTAATCGAATTGTGGCGTATTTAATCCAAAACGTCGGAAATAAAGACTAACCTCACCAATTTGTATTTTCATGCCATTTTAACCAAGCTTACAATCTTAGAAAAACCATAAAAGTTATTTTTTGTATTTTTTTTAGTTTTTCTACAATTGTAGGCTTAGTTGAAATTACAGATGTAAATAATTTTCACTTCATTCTCACTTTTCTCCTCTACAATATAGTGAGGTTAGTTTTTTAATCCGATGTTTCGGATTTGGGCGACCATCAACAACTTTTTTAATTTCAATACGGACCTGGATTTTTTATTTCACTATTCGATACGTTTTATAACCTTTAAATTATGACAAATAAGTTATCTCATACCATTTGATTTTTTTTGGGAAAATACGTGTTATTTGAAGGAATTACGACAAAACGCCATTTAGTGAGCACTAATAGAATCATTAAGATACAGTTAACTCTACGTGAATAGCAAAAAAAAAAACGCTTTTTTCTGAGACCAAATTCAATGTAACCGGTTCATCCAAACCAGGGATATACACGTTTGAAAAAAAAAAGTTTGACCTTCGCCACCACTTTATTATTGAAAATAGAAAAAAAAATATAAATAGCAAAATGCTTATATTTTCGATAAAACTTAACTAGGATAATTCAAGAGAAAATCAAATTTTTGAATTATTGTTACGCCCCCAAGCGGCCATTTTACGAACTTGATACCAATTTCCAGTGATTTCTCTTGGCCGATTTATCCATAATTGTGTGATCCGAGTTATGACCGGAGACCATTCTTAATGGATCACCAGTACATATTTGTTTTTCTAAACATTTTATTTTATTTAAAGTTGGTTTATTTTTCTGTATGTTTGGGTATTTATGAGAATGGGATTTAAACCTGTGTTATAAGGCAATAAGATGATACATTTTCGGCTGACTAAAACATACTGGGTTAATTAATCTTGCGTCGTGGAAACACATTGGAATTTAGCGTATTTTCACAAGATTTCCGAAAATATTTATTTCTTACACAACTAAAAACTGCGCTTAAACACTAAAACGATGCCTTTTCATGCGTTTTACTCCCTTGTCCCTTGGCAAATGCCTAAATGAATCCGTGCTGTGTATTAAAACCAACCCTTCACCGGTGTAATTACAAGTTCCGTTAACGCTGACTGTTTTATTGTGTTTCGATTAATTAGAATTTCATTTATTATTCCATAATATCAGCGTTGAAATGTTCTCGTAATATTTATAAAATAAAATTAAATAACAGTATGTATTACAAACATAAACTACGCATTATACACGTGTATGAATAGCCATCAATACATGACGGAATCTTCTTTTTACAGTTTAGATATACACCTCCGCATTGTTGCTTTACCACAAAAAGCTGCCAAATGATGGTTTTCACCACGGTCAGGGTACAAAATTTATATTTTTAAAAAATTCGCCCATTTATAAATGACATAAGAAAAATGTTCCCTTGCTTTGATACTATAAACTAAATTGATAACCGAAGCTCTTACTGTTGGAACTACTATTAGTTTGCGTAATATGTAAATTAATCTGTTCAGTTCGCTGCTCGTGTCCCATATTGGTTTCTAAAATTTCCCGCTCGTCTTCAGTTGGCATAGTTATCCAATCGTTCGTCATTCACAGTTCATCAAATATATTCATAGATGACTAGTTATTTTGTATGCGATTTCGTCAATCAGGTCTTAAGCAGTTAAGGTTTAATGTTTCGATAAATTTGCAAATCGATTCGTTTTGGGGTAACCGATATTATTTCAGTTGAATGAGCTGTATTTTAACAAGACCGCCTATATTTCACGAATTTAAATCCAAATATACATCTATAGTCCAGGAAGTAGAGCTATTTTTTAAGTCTGACCTCAGGAAAATTTGAAAATAGGTTTTTTTTTAATGTAGCTCTTTTGAACTAGTCAAAGTTACCTCTGCTAAACCACCCGCAAGATTAAAAAAAAGGAAAAAATAATTTTGCCGATATTTGCCAAAATATTGTATATAAAGCAATTCTGTAAATACAGAAAATAAAGATCAGGACATTCTGTAGAAAAATTTTAGTTATAATAGTTTTTGAAATACATTGATCGGAATTTATAGTTATTTTTGTCAGACTGATATCTCCTAAATTAAACTCCTAAACTATAATTTCAACAGTAACACTTCCACAAAATGGTTCCTATACACAGACAGATTTCTTCGCAGACTTTGCCTCTCGCGCCTTCTTCATTCACTTGATAGATATCTAAAACTTTGTTAGCGCACAATTTTAAGAAATATCAATATATGCATTTACAAACATAATTTATTCTTTTTAATAAATGTTCAAAAGAAATAAAAAAAATTGAACGAGAAACTTGTCAGTTGCTATGAAGGCAATTCAAACAAAAGGAATCGAAAAATATTTGAAACTATTTATGGCGGAATAGCAGAAAAAGGCCAGTATTTTTTTGAATTCAGTTTTACACAAAACTTAATGAAGTCTTCTTAAAACACCAGTTCACAATTACTTGCAAATAAAACGAGTGTTTATCAATGTTTTCAAGATAATTTAATTTTCAAGACTTGTGACATCAACATACTTATGGTCACCCCCGATCCTCAGAGCTGACCATCAACGCTGATGGCTGGTTCCGACATACCTGCTTTAAGATGCAGTGAGCGCGTAGATGTATCAAAATCTTTTGTTGTTTTTGCTATGTGGTTGATTAACAAGCGAAAAAAAAAATTTAAAAATCTGCCTTCGTCACATTTTATTTCAATTTAAGAAAATTTTTATCTTCAGACTTTTTTAGTTATTTTCAAAAAATTTTAAAATCTTTTGATGAATTACATCATAAACCGCTGTGTACTTATACCACAATTTCTTTATGATACCTGTTTCATGCTCTTGGCAGAAAGAATCCCATATTCATCTTTGCTTTTATGTAGCAATTTCGTGTCAATTTTAAAATGGTGCTTGGTGTGGCCCTAATTTCTATTGCTGTAGCCAAGTTTAGAATGCAAAACCGACAACAAGAGATCTCCTACGCAACCGAGCGTCAGCGCACATGGGGAAATAGTTCATTTACAAACCTTGCCTTTGAGAACTCTGATCATTTGTCGACGCACAGGCTCGACCGAGCTAATCGTACGAGCTGATCATACGCGCCACACGTAAAACTGTTTATTTACATATGCCACTCTACCACGTACCTCCGGATGGTCAGTACTGACCATACGCTCCATGTGAAACGGCATTTAGCTTGTCCACTGGAAAGATAGTAAATTCATCGTTGATCTGAAATATAGAACACCCGACAAAAATAACCTCAGAGAAAGAAACGATCTAAAAAAAGTCAAATTTTTCCAGGAGTGAGAGATTCAAATTTTTCAAAAACTTCTAAGAAAAAACGAAAAACTTACTACAAAGTAGACATTTCAAGCTTACCTATAATACCAAATTTAATGATGCTAAATGTGACGTGATATTATAATTTCTGAGTAATGATTACCAAATAAAAGTAAGGTTTTCCATGCAATAGTACAGGTCCTCTGATGATAATATTATACGCACAAAGTGAATAAATAAGTATTTATAAAAGGACGACTAAATCAAAACCGTAAAAACATCAGGCAAAAAAACATATTTTCCATATCTTGGAAAGTTTACAGGTAAAAACTAATTACCGCATATTGTAGCCACTGATTTCCCCTTTTAATTACTTAAAAAAAAATTAATGGAGTTATTGTAAATTACGTGATCAGAATATTCAGATTTTTCTCTTGGCAAAAATAGTAAGAACAATTTTTTTTATTGGCAAAAAAAGGAATTTTTTAAACTTGCAAATGTAAATGGGTGTTTAAAAGAGCTATAATTTAAATAAAAATTCGGCTTGCTTCTTAACGTTGCAGAGATTTTACCCTTAGATACTGGCCTATTACTGTTTTTTTTTTCAGTAATAAAATGAACATGCTGCAGAATGAAAAAAAACCCACAATAACCAGACTACCCTGGAAAAGTTTAGGCTGTTAAGTTGGTGTTAAGATATAGTGAATGTCCCGCCTTTATAAATAGTTATACACTTTTTATGCTTAATATTAATTTATTGTGTCAAATATGAATACTTGGAATTTTTTCGTATTACTTAAAATTACATAGTCAACAAAACCAGCACTACAAGAACTGACCTGTTGAGTACTTCTTCGAGTAACATTCTAAACCAGATTAATTGATGATGCTAACGAGGTGAGCTGCCATAGTCAGGGGCACAAATTGAATCTCAGATAATAGTTACAAAATTAAGGGTTACACAATTTTATTACTGATTACGGGCACTATATAAAGGAACCCAAGATTTGCTTGCATAGAAGGTTTAAAAATTTTGTATATTTATAGTCTGTTTAGAGATCTAACATTTGTATATTTTTATAGAGTATACCGGTCCTCCATTATCTCTTCTTTTTTGCCAAGATATTAATACTAAAAATTGCGTTGTTTAGCATTTAATTTTGTATTTTTTAACCATAACAGCGTTGCCATTTCCGAATATTATGCAATATGGTTTAAGTTATCTAGGATGTCATAGTACAGACTAAAATTTAGTCCCAGGATAGAAATCCAAAAAAAAAACAACTAAAAAAATTAATGCAATTAACAATTGCATATTTATTTCCTACAAATTAGCGGTGAAGGAAATTTGTTAAATAACAAGTTTATTATACTGCTAAGTTATTGAATAAAATACCAGGGGAAAACTTGATTGTACAAAATTGGTTTTTGTCGCTTAACAAAAAGTGGCGGAAAGGGCTCGATATTTTATAGATTTTTTTTATTCTTGGTAGCCAAGGTATGCAAGGGTGTATATTTTATAGATAATTCTAAACTGAAACGTTTTCTGCTAACTTTTCAAGCATCTGAAACTTAAAATATTTGTTGTGCCTACAATTAAAGAATGTCAAATATACTTAAAATTCGGAAATATTTGCAAGCCAAGTTATTTTTCACGTAATTTATTACAATATTTACACGTATAAAGACATTAACATTAAAGAGTAATATGCAATAGGCGAATAGTCTTTTTTTCAATTTGTCTGCAGCTCTGCTTATATTTTATATTCTGCTTAACACAGGTAAATGCAGTACTGAAAAGCTAGGTAATACTATGTTAGTAATGACGAATTGAAACACTATAACCCTAAGAACAAGTAAAACATTAATTATGGCACTTACCAATACAAAAATGAAAGTACATTAAGAGTTATTTAGATTTTTTACAATATATTATAAAAATACTTTTGATTGATGGTTAATTTCCTACAATCACTAACGTAGACTGTAAAATGATTTGCAGAACTGAAATACGAAATAATCTACGTTTTTTCCTCTCAGTTGTCAAAAATTAAACTGCAAATTTTTTTTTCAGGAGTACAACAAACAGTACTTCAAAATATCATTACTTTTTACACGAAAATATCTTGCTCTGTATAATGACGAAACTAAAAGTATAATTTAACTAACAATAGAAAAAAAATGTGTCAAAAACTTTCATAAATATACAATAAACCCCAAATCTCAGTATCAAATATAGTAATAAATAGGCTTTATAAATTGTAACAATTTTTTTTCCCACTGAAAAAATTAGTTCTTTAGCATAAATAATTATTTAGAAATTGTGGGTACCAACTTCTGTAGGACAGAAAAAAAGGCAGTTTATACCGTATGAGAAAGATTTGTCCGCATAATATTCTATTAAACAATTACATTCCTTGGTTTTTTTTTATTTTTTATACTAGCTAACTTTTATCTTTTTAATAAACTTTTTTAATTTAAATTTAAATTTGAAAATTATGCTTTGTATGATTAAGACAAACAAAATTGTGTATTATATATCTAATATGCTTCTATTGTGTTTCCTGCAATATTTAAAGAACAAAGGGCCGACTCCTATATGCTTTATATGTTTAAAAACTATTGATCGTTTAACTTATAACAAATTGAACTAATAGAAATTCTAGTATCCTTTATAAAATAAAGGACCAACATAACTTCAGAGAGAGAAAAATAAAGTTAGCATGTTTGCTGCACTCCTTTTAACAAAAATGTATATACACAAAAACAACATGTACCACCATTTATTTAAAGTGATTGTTATTGGACCCTGCCTTTTACGGGAAAATATACCCATTTACATAAGTCGGTCAAGTAAAAATCCTATTTATATGGAAACGAATTTCAAATGTTTTATGTTTTATTTGTCTTCCCCTTATTGACTATCTAGGATAATTTATATTTTTGGTGCAAACGAAAGCCAAATTGCTATCTAGGGAATACTGGTTAGTATATTTTGGTACAAAGCAACATTAAATTGTTAAGTTTTGATAAGAGTGTAAAGTGTCGATACACAAAAATTCATAACAACGCAGCTGCTTTTCGTTCAGTTTGTAAATAGAATATAACTTCGTCAGTAACAATATCTAGTAAAGGTTTTCCGAAATTATATTTTTAAGCTAAACTATTATAGCAAAATTTATCCGCATGTGGAATCATAAAATAAAATGCCTTGCTTTTGAAATATCAATGTTTTGGTCAATATTTACGTGTTTGCTCTTAACTATAAATACATATAAAAGCATTATGGAAAAAACTGACTAATACTATTAAACCAAAAAAACAATGGGCAGGGTGTTCACCTATATTTTGACACTCATTTACAGAGTTTAATATTCAAGATAGAAGAACATGTTGAATTTAAAAGTTATTTGGATTTACCTGAACCATCAGAATCGGTCAACAAATTAAAAAATAACGAGAGAACATACACATAAGTAAAATCATTAGAAAGGAATACACTACCTCTTATGGCAGGGTTCTTGTCAATTTTCTCGGTTGTCTAGAAATAAAGGTATCGAACCTAGTATTTTTATAATCACCAAGAATATGCCTATTTATTGAAATAATATTATACAGGGTGTTCCATTTAAAATATCAAAGTCGATGCTCAATTTTTTACTTTCCAATTGTTTTTTGTTTATTTTGTTGACAGATTCTGAAGGTTTAGGTAAAACCACATAACTTTTGTATCCAACATTTTCTTCTATGTTGAATAATAAACTGTAAGTTAATGTCAGAATATATTTGAACATATAATATATCATCTAAAATAAGAGAAGCAAACAGTTTTGTCAGCGTCTTATTGTCACATTGTTCTAGATCTAGAATATGACAGCAAAAAAAATATTTTTTGATATAGTAAAAGTTATATACACAACTTCAAAAAATCAGTCTAAAATTTGAAGTAAGAAAATGTTAAATATTATTTTACAGCAATATTATTATTGAAATGCTAGCTAATAGTCAGGTCAAATTTTAAATGCTGGCCCAACTAAACATTTAAGAACCGTCAATAAAACCCCAGTTAAATTTTAAGTGATTTTTATAAATAATTTCATTCCATATTAAGTCAATTATAGTTTTTCCGTCCACGATGAAAACATTTCAAAACACGTGTAAAAGATCTAATTTAATGAGACTCCAACAAATTTTTTCACACGATCAATCTGTTCGTCATTAATAACTATAAATCGGTAACAAATTGTACAAAGGTACCAGGAAACGTCGAGATAAACTAGGTAAATTTTCTTTTTACCCGACTTCGCATTGTAAGGAGTAACGTGTTCAACAGTCATGTATGTAAGTACTTATTCATTGTTTGTTACCGCCTACAGACCAAAGGTCTGGAACGATGTTCTTGAGTGAGGCATTAAAAGATATGTCTATATCCCGCAAGGTTTGCCTATAAAAAAAATTAATATTTTTATAATTCCTTGTTATAGGTAACAAATTAAAGAGGTCAGAGTCCATTCTAAACAATTATTTTACGTTTAGTCCTTGTTTTTAAGCTTTTGTACCTGCGAATCGATACGAGGACAAAAAAATTGGGCAGGTCAAAAGGTTCATATTTTTGCTTCAAACATGTTTTATATTTTTGGGCTAAGTCTAGAAATAGCGTAAAAATTTCGTTTTTAAAAAATTCTGTCTCTTATTCAAGTTGTGCCTTGCTGACGTGGAATCAGGATAAACATTTTGACTTTTCAATCAGACAACTTCATGTTTTTTGGGGGAGTAAAAATGGATAAAGATCGAAAATGAGAAATTATACGGATTATATTTTGCAAGTTCTAACATATATATTTCAGTCCGATTTTTGTTTATCGATTGAATGCAATAATAATAATAAGTAGGTTAGTGATGTAAACATGATGTCGGAGGATATGCTTTCTTGCGGAATTAGTTTTATTTTTTGTTTTTTATGAGATCGTATAAAGTGTCGCTTATTTTAATGTTTTGTGGTTTCTTTTCATGTTAATATACCAGCTTTAGGCAGTTGGGTTTTTGCTTTTTAATAATTTATATTTCTTTCAGGATTTATCACAAATATTTTAAAGGATTTATGCCATCGAAAGCTAATTCTGATGTAAAAAATTGAGAGTTATGGAATATGCATTTGAAATATAGTCTAAATATATATTATTATATACTACACATTTTTGACACGTCGTGAACTAATATCAGCTGAAAGGGGTATAGAGATAAAACCCCTTATTATTATATTCACTAAGAAATGTCTTGTGTTTTAGAAACACTAGTTTTCTAAGACGAAAAACTACAAATGATGAAATATAAGGCATATGTTAGTTATGAGATCATTTCTATTCTGCATATTTGTGTATCTATTTGGTGTCAGTATAACAACTCAACATTTTTTTAACTGAAAATTTCTTTATGGAATTTAAAGTTTACGAAGTATGTAAAATCATATTATCATTGTCTTTTATATGGTCATACATGAACATACATTCTGGAGTTTAGCTAATAAGTTGTTTCCCTTACTGTATAAAAACCACTTAAAAATATTATTTTGATAAGGTAAATATGCAATAATTTTAATAATATCATAATTATGTAGAAAAATCAAAGAATACGACTGTTTTAAGGGTCAAATTAGAAGTTACAAATCAACAAGTAAATTACATTTCACAAGTAGTATTTTAACGATGAATAAGTAAATAACACGGTTTTTATCTGACCGACCATTGTATTTAAATTCTAAGAACAATGGAAAGACAGAGTGGATAAGAGATGCCTTACATAATAAAGCGGAAATGAAAATGTTTATCATTATCACTCGGATATGTCTGGGTCCACCCAATCGACTTTTGCCCAGTTAGGCAGCTCGGTTTCGAATTCCCAGCCTGGTCCCTACAAGCAAAGAAAAAAAAATTATTTTTACATGTTTAAAAAGTTACATTACAATACTAATATACATTAACATTACAATACTAATATATATATATATATATATATATATATATATATATATATATATATATATATATTTGTAGAATGTGAATCGTGGACTAACATATAATAACATATAACAAATATATGAAAAATAATATTATTAACCACAAAGAGGAAATATACAATTTTTTTTATTACTTACCTAAGGCAGAAATCATTTCACGTCAATTTGTCCGTTTGTGTCTAAGCAATGTATTTCGTTTTATATTTTTTTACTGAAAATTTTGTAAATTGACGTGAAATGATTTCTGCTTTAGGTAAGTAATAAAAAAAATTCTATATTTCCTCTTTGTGGTTAATAATATCATTATTCATATAATGTTAGTCCATGATTCTTACCACTTGCTTCATGTTTATATCAAATTTTTAGTGTATAGAAGATCATTGATAAAGGCTAAAAAATAGCCGAAACGTTTGAATTTAAAAAAAAAACCAGGATATTAAATAATTTTGTTTTATTCCTTGCATGAACTTCATCCCAAGAAATTTGCTTTTCAAAAAAAAAAAAAAAAAATATATATATATATATATATATATATATATATATATATATATATATATATAACCTCTTATGCTATATGGTTGGTTCAAATGCAGAATTTGACGAATCAAACAACTGTAATACGGTATTTTAGGCTCATATAAGGTATATTATCCCCCTATACGTGAATTTCTGACCACGGTCTAATTACTGTTTCCTGTCCCATACAATAGGAAGTTATAGAATCCATGCCACCTCGTCCTATTTGGCACTGGGATGGGTCCGATGGGAACGATCCTTCCGAAATTTGTTCACAAATATGGTAACCCAATTAGGTGTAGAAATCTTTATACCACATTCTATTAAAACCTCCCAACAATAACAATTTTCTTAAGAATCCTCCTTCAGAAAATCTACAGGCTAAAAACAAGACACGAAATTATTACAATAACATAATTTCTCGAAGCCAATGATGCCTTCAATACACGTATAAAGGACAAAGTTCTTTCTTGCCAAAAATTCGAGCCAATGTTTGTTTTCCAAAAATGTTAATTAAAACTTCTGCAAAACCACTAACATTTGATGATGAAATCCTCTTCACGCCTAAAGCAAAAGCTGAGCTTTTTGCAACAAAAATTCCTCTTCACTTCTCCCTTCCATCAGTACCAGCTTTTCCATACAATATGCCCGAAATTACCTTCAAGTATAAAAAGGTACGACGTGTTTTCAAAACACTTCTACCAGCAAACCTATTCACAGCAATGCTGACGATAGTACACTGCACTCCAATATACACTTTCCCAAACATGTCTCCGAGACTGAAATTTATGATAGGCAAAGAGTAATGACTTTCATCGACGACTCCCTAACCGAGCACTTCATTAAAATAGTAGAATGGGAGCAAATAACTTTGTCCAGTTTAACGCCACTAAGACACAATCTTGTTTAATATCTCACAAATTATCTCCCAGTTATAAAATTAAAATATACTTTACGCTAAAAACATCTGACCTTCCACCAAATTTTCTCTGGCGACGCCAGTAATACATTCTGTGGCGTTTCCTCGGAGTTATTAAAGAGATTCACGTTTGAAAGTAAATTTGTATAGAATACTATGCGTGGTTATGTCAAAAAGCGACCACCAGCCCGGTCAACTTGTTTCAAATAATCAGCAGATCAAGAAAGTCCAAACGTCCAATTATCTCGGGACAACCATTAACCAGGATTGAGATCATTCTCAGGAAATAAAATGCAGAATAGAAAAGAGTAGAGCTCCATTTTTGATGGCAAACAGATTCAGATACCTAACATTGATAACGAAGATCCTTAGATGCTACGTTTTCCCGATTGTGCTATAGGGGTGGAGTCATGGACACTCACAGAAGCCTCATGTAAGAAACTCGAAGCGTTGGGGATGTGGTTGTATAGACGTATTTTAAAAATACCTTGGACTGATCATGTCACTAATCTTGCAGTTTTAGAGAGATTGCGAGAAGGAAAGAAACAGCTTACCACCGCAAAAACCATCATGAGTCATGAGGAATCCTGAGCGCTACAATCTGCCGCAATTGATATTGCAAGGGAAAGTCGACGGAAAGAGGAAACCGGAAAGAAGACGTATATCTTGGTTCAAGAACCTTCGAATATGGTACAATACAACTGTGGGTCTCTTCCGAGCTGCAGTAAACAAGGTCCAGATTGCCATGATGATTACCAACATTCGAAACGGATAGGCACCACAAAAAGAGAGAATCTGGGAGGATCGTATAATTATTATATTAAGATAATAAAAACATGACACAATCAAATTTTATAAATTATAATGATAATAAATAATCGATACTCGATAGAACCATTGTATAAATAATCCAGCATCCTTAATTTACACAGGGTCCATAGTTCACTCTTATCTTGCATAGGGTCACTGGTATCTGGTCTATTATTTAGCAAAAATAAACGATAAATACCAAGGGTTTTTAAAAATGTATTACAGCACAGAAAAAATAATTATACTGGATTGATCATAAGACCACAGCAAAACAAAAATGTATTTTTTTAATGGAGTATCCTGCATATTATTTTATGTTGATTATAAATACAAGTACTAAGTTTAATATCCTTATATTTAAAGGCACCGAGGCATTTTATACGACATACTGTAGTGTAGTCATTATGAATACATTGCGTCTTACGGAAGAGTTTTTCTTAAATTCCTACGGCTTCAATAAAGATAGAGATATCAGGTCTAAAATAATTTATAAACAGCAAAAAAACCCATGCAGGGTGTTCCATTTAAAAAATACTGTGTTTGTTTTATCTTTATGATAAATCCTATATAAATATTTATTCTTTTCTACAACAAAAGTTATAAAAACCCTAGAACTCTTCTAGTTAATTGTTTTTTCTCACTATTTTACTTTTGAAATAATCGAACATTTCCATAAATCCCAACGACCCTGTACATTTTGAAACAGTCAAAGATTTTTTCCTCATACAGAACACAAATAATAAACACGCAAATTTCTGTTTTTTCGCTCCAACATTTGTCTGTTGCGCTTGTTGAAAAAAAAACATTTTACTAGATCATACATGTCACAACTCCAAACTCTATCGCACTGAGCTATCACTTTTAATATTATTATGAGATACAAATGAGCTAATATTATTACTTCTCTTTTATTCTTGCCCGCGCACTCCTCTCTTGCCCTTTTCACGTTTTATTTTCAATATTAGTAATTTATGTCAGCGGTAAACCCATAGAATTAATAACTAAATGTTTTGCTGGCATGCATAGGACGACAACTTTCAAATACAGGCCTACCACACAGTGTCCACATGAAAATGCCATCCGTTGTTAATATTTACGGTAGAATAAAATAATAATGTAATGTAGATTATAATGTCCCGAATATTATTTTGCAGTTTTATAAATTCACCACATCAATTGCTCCTGATGTCATTTAATCGTAATACTAGGAAGCACGCAGAAAGGTTTGACTCGGTGTTGTCAGTAGTGAAATTTAGGGCTATTATTGGAAATTAAAACGCAAAACAAAAGTATTTCTTAAAAAGAAGAGTGGGATGAAATTGTGAGTCGAAGGCCCCGGAGGCTGGCAAGTCTGGCAGTGATATGAGTTAAACTCCGTGGAAATATATCCATGGACACAAGTTTACTAGAAGACGGCAAAGCCTTTTGCTCAAAATGTTAAATTTTTTATAATGCTTACCCTATACTTCCAGGCATGTAGGTACATAACCAAATCCTGAGGTTTGGGGTCACGATATCTTACTTTGCACTCGTAACAATGAGGGTCAACTGTCATTTTCTCAGGATTGAAGGCAAAGTCTGGAACTTCGTGTCCTGTTTGTGTAGCCACTGTTACCTAAAGCAAATATGTCAAACTTTATAAAAATATAAGTTAAAAACTCAAAATTTCTTATGTGTAAGAAACATAAATGCATATCTTGTATATGTAAATTTGAGTTAATCCGGGGCATAAAAGCCTAGGACAAAAAAATCTGTTTTGTCAGCATTTTATTAGTTGGTCATCTTAGCTGATGTTGGCAGGTCGCTACTAGGTAAATAGTCGATTGACTAGGTAAATAGATGATGAAAAATTTGCCGCCGCTCGAGATCAAGCCGAGTACCTTCATCACCAGGGAAAGACACACAGCCCCTATACCATGCTCCCCATTTGTCGAAAACCACACTACTGGTAATAATTTACAATCACGATACACTATACCTATTATTTTTCATTTTTTAGCTTCCATCTAAAAAATAAATCAGTCTTGATTATTTTTTAATTAGTTTTTTCGCTGTTATTTGCAATTGCAACCTTGCAGTCAGATATGGGTTTTCAGTAGAAAGACAAGTTATAAAATGTGTCCATGTTGGCACCGCCATTTTGAATTACTAAATTTTAATAAAAAAATCGTAACTTGCAATCTTACAAAACCCCAGGTAACGATTCTCAGTTTAATTGGTTTACACATAGCGATATTTATACTCCATCTTGATTTTTTGATATAAGAAAATATAAAATTTTACATCAGGCCAAGCATAGTTGCCAAATTTGAAATTGATCGATTGTGTGGTGATGGACATGTTGCTGACGTCATGTCAACCTAAGTTTTCCTAAACATTCGTATCAGACTCAGCGTGTGTTCAATCGAATCGGACCACAGATAACAATCCTTGTCCGCCATGTTGTAATTTTACATGCAGCAGTGTAAAACTATACGGACAAGCAAACTAGGTATTTATGCCAAATTTCAGCTCAGTTCAAGGTTGCGAATCAGATGTGATGTCAAATGGGCGGCCCGGACGAAATTTAAAGCAACAATCGGCAACCGTTAAGTGGATGTATCGTGATTTGCAATGATTTAATAAATTATTTATATATCAAATTACCTTGGCATCGTGAACACTTCGTTTAATAATAGGCAAATGATTCGGTGCTGATTCGCATGCAAGGGGTGGTGTTCTACTGTCGCAAGCTTCATCACATGGTGATGGTTCACGAGAAACGAGATCGGCGTCATCGTCCGCAAGAACTGGGCCTTGAAAATATTATTTATAATTATTTCTAAAATATATCAAAACAGTTATCACAAGTGCATATAAGATGCACAAAAAATTGTCCATAAAATAAATAAAGTCATAATAAGACATGCAATGCTAGTCTTAAAATACGTATATAAATAAAGTAGTTTTAAAATGAATCCTGCCTTAGATAGTAAATATATTTATATATTATACGTCAATAAGAAAATAATTTGTTAACATAAATATGTCTGACACTGCCCGAGAAGATTAACTTACCTAATCAAAAAATAGAATTACATGAGTTAATTATTTTAACTTATACTAAAATACCGCTTAAATATTACCTTTTGGAATGGTTCCTCCCAGCGTATCCTCCAAGTCGCCTTTCCTAGTATTGAACATTGACAACTCACTATCACCATCCATTCCTAGCCAATTTTCAGCATTGTGAATATGGATTAAGTCACGAACTAATTCCTCGTCTGTTTTTCCACCAAGGTCACCCCCTTTACCTTTAAGGGGACCAAAAACATCATGATTGTATAACGGATCATTTACTACCGGATAACCTAAACAATAAGAAAATAACTATATTTATATTCACTCAATAACGGTAATGTTTATTCCAAAAAAAAAAACAATATATAATTTATAATTTAAGTGTTTTATTTGTTTTTTTTTATATACTTAAAAGGCAAAGGTAAAAGAATATGTTTCACAAACAATTAAGATTACATAAAAGAGAACATAAAGCTATGTAGAAAATATTTACAGTAAGTTGATATTTCCGATAACCATAATCTTCTTCCAATGTAAATGAGAAAATTATTTCGAAAGTTTCTGACAGTCATCTTTGATAATTCCTTTGATTTATCATGTAGTTTTTAACTCATTAAAGTTTATGTGTATAGGTTGTTTTAAAAAAGCGTAACAACCAACAATAAAATTAAAATTTTTAATAGGGCTCCTTTATAATATAAATCATGAAGTAGGAAGGCATCTCTAATTCCTAATTATCAATAACACATCATAAAAAAAAAATAAAAAATTGAAGACTTTATTCACAATTTAATATGCTGAATAAAACAGAGCCAAAAAGAATATCTACAAGCGTTGTTAAATGACGTTCCTCATAGAATGTAGTTAGTAAAAGCTCGCAATAAAAATAATTGCCCAACTATTTTTTTCTATAGTGGATATACGAGTATGTAAAGAAAAACATTTCAGTATATAATGTCTAATATTTGCATTTGCCCTAAACCAATAAATTATAAAAACTTACCTAAATACTGTAAATGTACACGTATTTGATGCATCCTGCCTGTTTTTGGTTTGCAAAGGACGATGCTGGTATTACCATTGTAGCCTAGTTTTTGGAAAAATGTACTACAGTCTTTTCCCTTTGGAGATACTTTACACACTCCGATTTTGTAGCTTACGACTTCTATTGGTTCCTTACATTCTACCACACCACTGAGAAAAAATAAATAAATTCGTTATGTGTATTTCGGAATATGAAAGCATTTTTTCAACGGATTTATCAACGATTACTTTTATCAGGCGTTTTTATAGGCATATGGCTATTTTTTAACTTGTAATTTAAACACTATTAGGCTAAGACTTTTTTAAATTTTGCAAAAAATTAAAAATTACTTTAATGTTAAGACCACTTTCTAACCGTAACCAAAGATTAACTATTATTTTGACAATTAAACATGTATAACTGTACTAATGTTACTAAAATAAAAACACTGTGATCATGTTTGAAACTGGTAATATTTCTGAGTGAATATTTTCAATATATATGCATAATCATCACAGATATGATATAATTAACATTGGAGAGTTGGAGAATTGAGGCCGCACTGAACTTCAAAGGCATACTTACTCTGGAAACTCTCCCTCTACTCTACACACGTACTCCTTGGAAACTAATCTATTTCTTATTTGGTGCTCCATTTGCCTAGCCTTCTTTGGAGATCTTCCAAATAGTAGCAGGCCACTGGTCAGTCGGTCTAGTCGATGAATAGTTCTCAAATTCTTTAAGTTATACTCTTTAGCAAGAATAAATACTACTGTATTGTGTCTGTATCGTCCACAGGGATGTACCTAGAAATATATGGACAATATAAAACGTTTATCGAAGAACTTGTCATGAAATCCGTTAAGAAATATCGGCCTGTAGAGGAAAAAAATAAAATAACTTAAAAAACTAAAATAATTAACTTCTATATTTTTATTATTAAAATTAAAAAAAATTCAAAAACTTAGTCAAATAATTTTTATTTTTCTGTAGTGTGGGTACCCTAAAGTCCCTCGTCCTTCCTGCAACTTTCGAAGCTCTGATCATAGAGCTGGAAATTGGGAATGTTAAAGTATGAGGAATTTATCTATTTCTTGACATAATAATGGGAGCTTTAAATTTGTAGAGTAAAAATTTTTAAAAACTTACAAAACTAAAATTTTCATAATGTTTGTATACAATCCAGTATTCCGAAATTGTTCGACATGCCATGAGCAGTTTTCATCTTTCATGGCAATCTAGAGAATGAATTTCTGATCACCAACATGTTTCTGTGTTGGACAGATTCGCGATCACCCATATGGCTATCTATCAATCCCACCTGTTTAATACCTTGAAGCGGGACGCTCAAATTCCATCTACACTGATTTCTTTAACGCATTCATAAGCTACTCTTGGAATATGTAAAGGTTAAAATCTGTCGATGCCCGTGCCAATATTAATTATTAGACATTTTTCCGAACTGTTTGTTGCGTAGTTCCAATACTAGGTCGATTTGTCACGAAATAACGACTCGCAGCCAAAGAAAGTCCTTCAATGTTCCGGGAGCGAGTTTACTAGTCATATTTGTTTGTAGCAAATATGTTCAATAATATCAAAAAGCAAAGTAGCCCTTGCAAAAACGTCTCTGTATTAACAATGCAATTCCACGTGCGAACAGTGATTTGTTTAATTCATGTTGGAAATTGAAGAATGTTTCTTGGTTGCCATGACGAAGTACTGTCATTGCAAATTTTTTTTCGGCAGAGTTAGGTAATATATTATCTGAATAAAATAACTCCATTAGGTCAAAGAGAGCAAGCTAACTGTTTACGCTTACTAAACAGTGTGGAGGTACGGGTTGTCGCTGAAATGTACGGGGTGGAACGGAGCACTATATCTCGTCTTCGTTAGCATTTTTACGAAACTGGTAATGTAAATTATCGTCATGGTGGTGGTCGTCAAATGAAAATACCGCTTAGAGAAGAAAGAATGTTGGTTAGAGGAGTTCGTCAACATCGAACGTTAAATTTTAGGAAACTAAATGAAAACTTAAGACGACAAACGCACAATAGTAAAGATTGAATGCTAATAATTTAAGGTAAGTTATCCGTTTTGTTCTATACAATCCTAGGCCGGAATAAGTAATTTCTTCTAGAGCTAGAAGAAGTGCAACATGCGTAAGATTATTGCCACATCATCGAACTAGACGTCTGCAGTGGGTGCAAGAGCGAATTAACTGCACCAATGAGTCGAAAAGGTGCATGTTTATGGATGAAACTCGATTTAATTTGATTCATTCAGACGGAAGAATACTTGTTTGACGGGAACCGGGACAGAGGTATTTTGAAGAAAATATGGCTATTCGAGAGTCTTTTGGAGTAGGAGGAATAACTGTGTGAGCTGGCGTTATGTGGAATGGAAAAACAGAGTTGTATGTTTCCAATAGGACAATTAATGGATTGAGTTATAGAGACGAAATTTTAAATAATATCATTTTGCCATGTGCTAATAATTTTGGACCGGAATTTACATTAATTGATGATAATGCAAGACCACACAGGGCTTGTATTGTTCTGGAGTTTTTGGAGGCTAATAATATTAACCGCATGGATTGGCCTCCAAAAATTCTAGATTTGAATATTATTGAACATGTTTAGGCTAAATTAAAATTACTAATAAACTCACGACAAAATGCTCCCGAAACATTAGATAACCTTGCTTTGGCTGTACCATAACTATACCCCTTGTAAATAGCATGCCCAGTAGGTGCCAAGAAGTATCAAATGTAAGGGGTGGACCCACTAGGTACTAGTTTCCTTCGTAGTTTCCCTATATCGCGTAAAGATATGTTTCTATAACACTGAGTTGAACATTAGACTACAGGCTGGTAGGTCGATGAAAAGTTTTGAGAAAATGATAGAGGACCCAATTAACAGTTGACATATTTCCAATTTTTTCCACTTTGATTTTTTTGTTTTTAAATTTGAAAATTTCTTTTGCTTTACTAATACTGCTTAATGTAATGTGTTTTATATGTTTTATTTTACATATTAGAGTACACCTTAATATATTATTACAAAAAATTGAGTCAATTTAAGTTTACGTAGACATTAACATAACAATCATGAGACCACATTAAAAATTACTTACTTCATTAATTTTTTTATTAGATCTTCAATTGTTTTTCCAACGCCAACATGAATTAGACAAACACTGTTCACACGTGAAATTGCATTGTTAATACAGGGAGGTTTTTAGCAAGGGCTACTTTGATTTTTGATATTATTGAACATATTTGCTACAAACAAATATGACTAGTAAATTCGCTCCCGAAACATTAAAGGACCTTCTTTGGCTGTAAGTCGTTTATTTCGTGAAAACCGACCTAGGATTGGAACTACGCAAAAAACAGTTCGGAAAAATATCTCTAATAATTAGTATTGGAACAGGCATCAACATACTTTAACCTTTCCATAACACGTGTAAATTCTGCGGGGTGTCCGAAATAAGATGCCCTCACCCTTATTTTACAAAAAATCAGAAGAGATGGAGAAAAAATGGAAATGAAATTTTTCACGGGCCAATATCTCAAAAACAAATTAATTTTCTGGTAGTGTGGTTTATACAAAGAAATACTTAGAATCAGTAAAGAAGGAAAAATAAGAAAGTTCAAACCCGTTCCAAAAAAACTGAGTACCCTATATAAATAAAAACTAAATAAATTAAGGTTACAGGCCAAGCCACGAAACTTTTCTTTTTAATCATCTACTCTGTCTCTTAGATTTTCCGAGAAAAGGGGATACGACGTCTTATTTCGGATACCTCGTACATTACTGCGGCATGAGCCGGAAAAAGTTGTAAAAGTTTAAAAAAGGTGAACAGTGTGCGTACATATTTGAATTTGCCAGACTCTATTTTTATATTTATTATGTTAGCAGTATCACACTCGACACCATAAAATTAATTTATCCCATGTTTCTTCTGCAAAAAAGGCAAATACATTAATTTGTAAGCAAACGTAGTTAGTCTTGCTTAACCCTCGTACACAAAAAAGTCTATAAAATAAGTTAACTGGAATGAATTTTTTTTTTGTTTCTTTGTTTGTCCTGGTATCATTTTGACACAAAAAAAAAATTCGAAAAGAAAACACGTTCAAAATGTTGCAGTTTATTTCGTAACAAATTAAGGTAGCCCTAAAAAAACCGTTTGGGTAAACAATCTGCTCCACCTATTATTCGCATGAGAATCAACAAATCTTAACCGTAAATGTTTCAGACGTGCAGTTTAAGAGTGACATTAGTAAAAAAAATTTAAGCAAAAAAAGATTGAGTTGCCGATCATTTGTTTCTATTACATCCTGTATAATATCTTTGTGTTAGTTGTACTAGCGCTTATCCCATGCCTACCTATGTAAATGAGCTAGAGCTAGCACTTAACATTAGTAAATGTAATTCTATTAGCTAATTCAAAGTCACTGAACGAAATAAAGTGCCATTGGTTAAGGTTAACATAGTGAAGGACATTGGACTGCTATTTGGCTACCGCGTCTCATTCAGTGACTATCTTAATGCAGTGACTGCTAAATCAAGTAAATTGATAGAACATATGTGGTGATTTATCTCTAAATTAGTTAACGTTAAGTTATTGTACTTCAGTAAGATCTGTGCTGGAATATGCATCTGTGATTTGATCGCCAAATTAGGCAGTTTAGAAAAAGTTTAGAACAAATTTCTCAGGCTGTGTGCCTTTAAATTAAATATTATCATTGTAGATCATAATAATTATTAAGATATAAGTAGTATCGTTAATTAGATAAACTGGCACATAGCAATATCGTTGACATGAACTTACTGAGGTGAGATGTCCGGCTCTTCTAAAGCACACTAATTTACATGTTCCATCTAGATCTTTTAGAAGGCCTGAAGTCTTTGATATTGGACACCATAGTACCCATTATGGCCTCCATACACGTATTAGAATGGCAAATTTACAAATCGGCATGAAGCGCTAGCGTTCTTGTCATCCGACTTAAGATCTTTAAAAATAAAAGCAATGCATATCCTAAAGGTCTCATGATATGGTCTGTTCATTGGCACATGGCTTGTGTATAACATTCTTGCTTCTATCTGTTATTAGTTACATATTTAATATTTTTGTTATAAAAATGGAATGTACCCGTAAAATTTGCAATTAAATAAAAAGTAAGGCTTTTTATTCCTGACGCCATCTTAAAGTGAAATTATTTAGCTAAAGTTCTTTTGAGTCTACGATCTAAATATTCTATTTTTCTATTTATGTTTTTTTTTAAATTCTCGTTTTGTAAGTTTTTACATCCTACAAATTAAGGTTTCGCCGAATATAGACACGATTAGTCGCTATTTTGAAACATTTTTTTTAATAAGGGAAGGGACCGTAAACAAAACGATCTATAGCTTTGTTATCGCTCGGTTCTATTGTTTTTCTCATTCCGTTTCAAAGTTTGACGTTTGAAATCACTATCACTATTATGTAAAGTAAGATAGTTTACCCATATCATATTACAGTCATTACAACTTAAACTGGGAATAGAATTTACTGGAAGTGAAAAAATCAATTGAAAATAACTAAACTCCGATTAAAAGAATCTAATTTTATTATCTCTTAAGATTAATTTGTCTCCATCTTGAAAAATCCACGGTTCAAATCTTTTTCTTTTGACAAGTAGTAATTGTAAATAATCGGAAATATGTTATATATACCTAAAATTACCCCAAGCCAAAAAAAGGGTAATAAAATACAGATCTACATTAAACAAGCAGAAAAGCTTAAATCTACTACAGTTGCCACAATATTACACATTAAAATAAAATTGATAAGAGAGACATTAAAATAATATACATTTAATTACAAGCACAAGGTTTCTAAACCAATGTTCAATTTAAAATGTTATTTTTAAATAACCTTAAAATGCAAATACATATTTCCATTTTGGAAAGTTGACGAAAGACTCTCCACGTTTAGAAACACAAGGCGTGGAGTCATTAAGGCCACCCTTGGGGTATGTCCAATTATAAAAAAAAATGAAACAATTGAACAAAGAGTTTTCCGCATTTTGTAGATGTGGTACGGCAGAATTTCGGTATTTTTATTGCATTAAAAGTTGTCGAGATCCCATATATAAAGGGGATTAGGCAAAAGTAATCTTTATAATAGAAATTTACCAAAAGACATAAACTACCAATTTTGCCAAATTGTTGCAAATGTTTTAATATCTGTGTTGTTTTGGACAAGTTTTTTAAATCTATTTTTCCAACATTTTTTACTTAATTAAGGGAGTTTGCACTCTTCATAAGTAATTCTTCAACATTTAACTCACGACTTTTAAACGCCACTTTTATTTTATTTTTGGAAAATAGCACTTTGCCGCATGACCGTTATTATCTCGATTTTTTTATTGTGTTAAAAAGTTAATTTGTGGAGCAACAATTCTTAATTCGTTTAGCCAAAACAGACGTATTACTTTTACTTCCTTCGTAAAAGGGAAGTATTGTTTTATTTTGGGGCCTTAAAAAAATTACTTCCAATAAAATTAAATATAGATATGTCTGGCTAAAATACAAATTAAAAGTTTTTTAGAAGTATTCCCTAAAGCAGTTTTGAAAGTCGTCAAGATTAAATTTAATTTATCAATGTAACATACATCAAGAGTGGTGAACACATAAAATAATGAAATGTTTCACACAAGATAGTTAATCTGGTAAAAAGCTTATCTTTGTCAAAAATAACTTTTTTTAAGTAAAAGACATGACAAAAATATAGGAAAGGAAAATAGTTTCATTTCCTTCAAATATAACAAGTACACCTACAAAATGCGTTAAACTGTGGTCCTATAGCGCATTTAGTTTTAAAATTAGCAATTAAAAATTAGTAATTTTAATTTGGGCATAATTTAAAAAAATAAAATTAAACAATATTTTTCATGCAGAACCTAATGCACGAATAAATTAAATGATTAATTTCACTTGGTTATTTACTGACAAAAAAACGTTTTAAATAAAATTAGTAGCAGATTCCTAAAATATATAGCGGAATACCATTTAATCTACCATATGAGCAAGTGCACAATTTACATTTAATGTATTCTGTTTCATCTGCTACAAATAAATGGATGTCTAAGCCAGACAATGAGAATAGAACTGAATTATGAATGATGTATGAAGAAACGCAACGATTTCCTTAAGTGTGCTATAGCATTTCCATAGTAACGTCGTATGTAAGTCCGGCGAAGAACAATATCATCAGCATTAAAGTAAGCATTGAAGCACTACTAAACTGGGATTGCGCGGAAGTAATAGTGCAGGAAAGACTGTCTGAGTATGTTGAGTGGTTTAAACTTTGTTCATTGCTAAAAACCAATTTATAAAACTCATTTAAAAAATTTGATTAATTACAAAAACTGCGGTTTAATTTAATATATACAGTTTTTAAGAAGGACGTACACAGGCCAATAATGTTTGGCTTTGACGGGAAATATAATATGTACACTAGTGTTCATCACTTTTTTGTGCAAAACCAATTATTATACCTCAGTCAATAGATAGATTCCTATATAATAGTGTTTAATTCAAATGGAACAATGAGGAACTAATGAATTGCAGTTTAAAATAGGTAATACAGAATGATTAATGGCCAAAATTAAGTAGATAGACAGGCAGGGACAGTTTAAGTTGCATTTGCAAATAAGAGTTTACCAAATTGTGAGACTGATTTTTTTTTGACAACATGTCAAAACCTTTCCACACTGTGAGCACTGTGTGTAACTAATAACTTACTTGTTAATTATTAACCGACTTCCAAAAAGGAGGAGGTTCTCAATTCGACTTTAAACTTACTCTTAATTGTTAAGTCACAAAAATATAATCATGTATTCAGTCATTTTGGTCTTTTGATGTCTACAATACGCATATAAGGACTTATTGTCTTTATTAGTTTGGCGCCGACTTCACGGAGTAAAATTTTCAAGGTGGAATAAAATATTATTTTTCGATTTCATTTTTTTATACAAAATTTTATTTTAGTTTTACTATAACTAAGTAATATATAAATATATAAATAAATAATTATATATACTGGCTCCTAATAAATATAATTTTAGTAAATAAATGCTCATTCAGCTGAAGAAGTGGAAGAAGGAATCCCTTAGTTGAAAAACACTATATTGATGGAAAGGCCCACTCCAACATATATGAATATATTTCGGTTTAAAAATAAGAAAGAAAATAAAATAAATAAGAAATATGATATACAAGTTATAAACAAAAAATAAATAAACTCCGTGTGCCTGTAAAAAGGTACACTTGCCTCGACTTTTAATTTGAAACTAATATTGTAAATTGCTATTGACTGAGGTATTGAACCGGACCACTCGGTATACTACTCACCGGAAGAGAACACGGTTTGTCCAAAACAACAATGTCTTCGTCTACGTATATTAACTTGATGGGATTTGAGAGTACGGGGGTCTCATGTCTGTAACCACCGACAAAAAAAAAAAAAAAGATGTCTCAGCATATGATATGAAAATAAAACTGCGAGGTCAACTACTTTGAAAAAATATGAAATATGTATGTTATTTGTGGTTGTAATACTAAAAAGCAACAAAAAGCGTTTATAAGTATACTGTGAACACACATGCAAATAATCATAATTATTTGGCAGATAAATATAAGGAAATTCACTTCGAACGGTTTTATTAACGCGCGTCTACGGTCATTATTCGATATGAGTACAATATTAAATTTATAACTAAGAAGAATTATGAAAGACTAATGAAGCTTCAGTCGGCGTGATTGTATTGTTATCAACATTATTAAGACAAGGAGGCTTATTGATACTGAATGCTTAAATGTAAATTTTCAGAGCAGGGATATGAAAGAAGTTGATATACACCAAAGTTCCTTTTTAGTAGCTATATGTTAATGTTTTCTATCAATTTCTTTCATATTACTCAGCGAACCATATGTTTCGTCATACTAAACACTACACAATATTTTTTAACTATTCATTTCATTTCAGACGGTATATTAGTCAGTACTAAGATTTCTAGCGAAGTGATATGCCATACTCTTCTAAATTATTATTTTCGTTTTAAATCTCAAAAACAAAATGATATATGTAGGTACCAATAAAAAAGAAATTAAAGTTTCCAATAGCATAAAAAAACTAAACGCAGTTCTAGTACCTCGCATCTAACAAAAAAAAAAATAAAATTAATAAACCTTACAGTCGGGTACATACTAAGCAATTTTGTAATTCTATTGTCAGAATGACAATTTTAAAGTTATCGTCATTAACATAACAGAGATTTAACGAATTTTCCAAACAATTTGACAACGCTGTAAACATTTTAAACTTATCTGCAAATTTTTAAAAGTTCGAAAGGTAGTTTTTATCAACACAACATTATGAATAATTCGAGGAATAACTCATTTTATAATTTTTTTAGTAGCTGTGTTGTTTTGGAAAACTTTTTTTTAAATTTACTTTTCCAAGATTTATTAGGAATATTTATTTTTTTATTTAATTATTTAATTTAATTTAATTTAGGAGGAGCACTCTTCATAAGTAATTCTGCAATACTTAATTCTCATTTATTTTTGACGACTCGACATTTAAAACTACTTCTTGACATACTAGCCACTTTTATCTTTCTTTTTAATTTTTCAGAAATAAAATTTTGCTTCATGACGATCATGAAGTCATCTCGGTTTTATTTATTGTGATAAAAAGAGGAGCAACAGTTCTTAATTTTATTAGCCATTAAAACAGAAGTATTAGTTTTACTTCCCTCGTAAAACGGAAGTATTGTTTTATTTTAGGACGTTAATAATACCAATTATGTCTAATATTATTGGAAATTGGATCTTTCGCACTAACCTCCTAAATTTGGTAAACATAAATTACTTAATACCCTGTATAATTTTTAAAGTACTAAATTTCTGATAGGCATATTTAGATTCACCATATTTAAAGACTAGTGCGGTAATATCAAACATTACCTAACTAAAATCAGTGCGGTAGTGGCTTCGAATCACATGATCGTAGATAAAATATATTTTCCTACAACCCTCATTTTAGTATCTCAACGCACTACCGCAATTGGGCGGGCAAATATATCTTTATCAAACTTATTAAATAAAATGCTATTAGCGCACTCGGTGAAGGAAATAACTTTCTATAAAATTTCTTACACCAAAATGAGTGAGAAGAGTACTTATTTCGAAGATTAGTTCTTGCATGTTAGAAGAAAACATTATCTTACTTCTCAACGATCAAAAAACTAGATCTTTAGCATGTTAAAAAATCTTTTCTTGTTGAAAATAACACCTTTAGTAAATAAATCATCTAAATACAACCTGTAGTGTTTCTCCCTTAAAAATGAGATAAGAAATTTCTATATTTATAGGTCAAAACACTTTGTTTCCAAAATAAGGTACTGTAAAAGTGCGCCAAAAAATATCTTTTTTATTTCAATTTGCCAGAGCAAATTATTTTGAAATTTAAATGTCTAGCATAACTGAATTTCTACATTATAATAAGACAGCAATGTGGAATATTGTCTACAAAAACTTGTTTCCTTATTCTGATGTAAGAAATCTGCACCCAAAAAGTAGACCATCACTTTAACTTGACTCAAAACAATGTTGATGGACCACTACTAAAAATTCTGTTTCTAGCGAGTTAAATAATTTTAAAAATGTTACGTAAAAATGAACATTAAAAAAAAGCCGTAATATTAAAAGATTATTTTTTAATACTTTTTTTGGCAGCAACTGCTTTACAGAAGTATACTTTAGAAACAAACAGGAAACTTTTCTTGTTATTTTGTTGAGAGAAATATGCTCACTCTTAAAATGGTTTTTTTTTTTTTTAATTACCCCATACATTAAAGACCGGTACAAATAACCTAATATGGCCTTAAGAGCAACCGTTACAAAAAGTATTAATTGTTTAGTAGCAGGACGCATTTCATTATTTTCAAGGAAACTCAGATACGTGCACAGGACAAAACATCGCAGTCAAAGAGCTGATACTAGCTTAAAATGTATGAATGAAATGTTTTTAAGATTAAATCTACAGGGAGAAGATTATAAATGAATGTTCGAATTTTTATATATATAAAAAAGTTGTATATAAAAATTTCTTCAAACTGTACAAAATATAACGTGTTGTTGTTGTTTGCAGATATGCAGGTGTTTCTTTTTATAAAATCAACTTCAACTTAAGGTTGCCAAATGTAACATTCTGTGGAGTGTACAAAATAGGTTAAATGTATAGTGTTTTTCATTTTTAACTGATTCTATTCATTTTTTAATGGGGCAGTTTATACCTGTATAAGTACCTCAGAGGATGTACCTTAATAGGTCTTATAAAAATGGCGTTAAATTGGTTTGTTTTTATTTCAAAAAACTATACCACCCATGATTGACTTATTAAGACACATTCTAACACAAATATGAGTTTGAACGGTTAAAAGGAGTTAAACATGTCTATTCATGCCTGAATTTTGCATCTATAAATAGCTATTTCAACTACACCTGTTGCTAAACCAAAATTTGTATCTTTCTACTTAATAGAATTATTCGTTATTGGTAACTAAACTGCGTCCTAGCAGCGGTGGGTTTCATGCGATTAGTTGCTCATACGAATGTAAATTTTATTTGAAAACACCTACTTACGAATTTAATTAAATATGTTTTAACACAGTAAGTGATTAACATTATCTTTAAGCAGAAGTGAATTATATTTAAGAAATAGATTAACCGACTACCGCAAAGAAGCCTCTAATTTTGCAATTAGATTGATACAGTCCAGCAGCCCAATTTCTTTAAGATTGTATTATTTTCATAGAAGTTTAGGCGATAATCTTCAATGGCTATTTGTAAGACCTAGTAAAAATGAACTGGAACAGAGGCTGCCGTTCTAACATTCAACTAAATCTAATAATCTAATAAGAGGCAACGATTCATACTGCATTTTTTGGGAAAGGTAGATAAAATTATCGGTAATTTAGTTTGTGATAATTCAATATCAGACTTCTTTGCTTTGGGCTTGCCATGAAAGGCTCCTTTCCCTCTTAAAAAGTATTTGGTCCTTGATCTGAGTCATCTGCTGGGGATGAGCACTATGACCCCTGCGAGCCTAGGCGCTTCTCTGTCGGGATACCCTGGTAATGTTTAATATTTCAGATTAAATATTTTAAGCACAACAAAAATCAAAGGATGATAGTGCCCCAGCCCTCTCCAAAATTAGGGGGATTATAGAATTTTAAAACATAAAAATGTAATTCTAATGAAGGTTCGCATTTGCGCTAAATTTTTGCTCATCTAGCTCCACCAGAAATTAAAGGAGAAAATGCGCTTTTGTAGCACCTTAAAATACGTTTACCTATAGATTCAACAATTTTAAATGAACGGAGGTTAAAGAGGGTAGTTAAATGCTTTTTCTATACTAATTTTTAGTTTTCTGTAACTAAATCAACAGCGGGTAGAGATTAGACCAAATTTAAAACGATTTTACACTGAATAACAGGCATATCAGACGCACTACAGTTCATCATAAAAAAATTTTGACTAAGGTTTTTGAAGAAGTCTTAAAAACACGAAGAGGGGCAAGCTTTGTCCTGTCATTGACGGAATCTGAGTGCTTACTACTAGTGGGTAATTGTTTACTATAGGTGGCCAATGTTCACACGGTGTGGGGAAGACAGGCTATAGAAACAAAATGAATAAAATTTTCATAATATGTACACAGACCCATTGGAAACATTACTAGACCTAAAGAATTATACAAAAGCACATGACCTCTAGGGGACTGCGATAAACCATTAGTAAATGTCTTACAAAAAAAAATTCTATTAATTGAGACAAATGTAAGGAGGATATTCGTAGTGTTATAGAAAAAAAGAAGCTGAAAAATTGACCAGGGCGGCAGCAAGTCTAAATATTTTTGAACCAAAGCAGCCACTTAATTTTAGTTGCAGCAGTACGAATTTATTAGGGGTTCCTAAAAGAGGGGCATTAAAAAGATGGCAATATCGAGGTGAAACTAATAGGAATTTTGACTGCACCCTGAGAGCTGCAGAAGCTAAGTGACTTTTCTCTTCATAGAGGCTGCCAATAAGAAGATAAGAGACATTTTGAAGAACGATCAAATGAAACAAAAAAAATCTTTATGCGGTACGCCTAGTTTGAATTTAAAACTTATCCAGTGGCGGATCACAGATTCCTCCAAGACTATTAAAATTGTCTGGATATATTAACAACTAATCGAAATATATGTATTACAGTTTAAACTATAACTCCCAATGCGAACAATCATAAAGTAAATTACTTTATGAGTGTCCTAGACTCTCATCAGTCAAAAAATAAATTCTGGCGATCGATGGCCTATCAACCACAGTTAAACTGAGTTTTCTCTAGGTGACATTATCACCTATTTTAGAAGCATAGGCTGCTTGACGACCTAGGATGATTGGAGTTGCAAGAGACGTCATATAAGATGCACAATGGATCCCAGATGTTCTGTCTCTACTCAGTATACAAATCTGACAAGGTTGCGCCTTCGAACCAATTGTAAACATTAAATCGCGACGTAAACCCGGAATTGGGTGCAAAAGAAAAACTAATAATTAAAATTAAACTGTAATTTTTACGAGGCAAAAAATTCAGAATTAAGATTGTGACCCTTCATCTAGTGGAACTCTTTTGCGACGAATAAAATGTCAAATATATAATGCAAGTGATTTACATTTCTTCTGAACACCACAGAAAGATGAATTTTTTGGGAGCCAACTTCGGCTGATTTCCAGTTACACACTTCTAAAGTCTAACCGAAATAAAAAGGGAAGGAGTTGTAGAGTTATATAGACTTACTCAAAGGCTAAGGTTTCAAGTCTCATCAGGCAATTCTCCTAGGCTCAAAATGGGTCTACTTTAAGAAGACGCTCTGAGTTCTTGTATTTTTTGGAGCCCCACAATGTTCCTGTGCAATGTCAGAAGGTATCCGCAAATAGAAGTTCTCTATCCGCTGATACGGTGACTAGTTATGCGTGGCTTACTTCATACTGTCAAGGAGAGTGGAGTTTATACCAAGGCAACTCTGATGATCTCGCTGTTGTAATAGTTAGCAACATCATCAGAGGTTCAGGCAGAGGGCTTGGGTAACGGTGGAAAAATGAACACGTTCTATCGGTTGACCAGTGGTTGACGAAATGGATGATAAAGTTCAAATAACTTTTAATAATATTTTTGTTTTAAATTTGATATCAATCACTACTATGTAGCTTCACATGTAAAAGAAATACGAAGGTAGAGATTAAGACAACTACATACTGTGTATTACAAATAAGCAACAAAAGCATCTACAACAAAATTCATGCATATCTACATATAGAAGCAACCATGTAGATAATTAATGGCAGTCTAGTGGCCACTTACAGGAATTGAAGCGGGTTTGTTGACCACCACAACGTCCTCGTCCATATGTACAATGGTGATCGCTTGGCTAGTGACTGGTACTTCGTGTCTGTAACATACACTTGCTTAGTCATACGTCTATAGTACGTGTTAAACCAAGAAAGACGATACAAAAAAAAACGGAAACATATCCCAATAGCCTTCTGACTTAAATATACCGTTTTAACTTTTCACAATATATAAAAAAAATAATCGTAATCTTTAAAAGTCGTTTTGGATTTGAAATTCGTCAACAATTCTGAAAATATGAAACTTAAATTATGGAATTATTTTACTGAAAGATCTTTTTCTCAGACCTTAGTTTCTGAATATTTAGTAATTATGAAATAACCTGAAGTCAAGAAACATGTTTTTAATTTAAGTAGTTAGGAAACAATTTAAAATATATGTAGATATGTTTCTCATTTTCATTTAAGAAGTGTCTATATGAATTTAATACAAAACTTTTGTTCTAAGAGGTCAGAAAGCTACTGACACCAATTTAGCCACACCAAGACATAAAACTAATATTTACATAATGTATTTTTGTTTTTTGTGTTAACTGTATTTACAATCGATCTGTTAAAAAACTACATCTATTCTAGGACGGGTCAACAACTAATACTATAAGCATTTTTAGTAAAAAATAGTTCACATTTTTATTGACCTATTTTGACGGAAACAAACAAATTTGGAATGGAATAATGTTGGAAAAATTTAAGACAATCGTATCTCGAAAAAACGCGTTTTTCTTAAGATTTAATGAATTATTTAATGCTTTTGTATCTTAAACTTTTTAAGGTAAAAAAAAAAAAGCGACAAAAGTCGTTCTATTGATAATATATGATATTATATTTATTATACACAGTGATATATATATATATATATATATATATATATATATATATATATATATATATATATATATATATATATATATATATATATATATATATATATATATATATATATATATATATATATATATATATATATATATATATATATATATATATCAACTATTTTTAAAATAATATATCTAGTCAGGAAAGCGTAACTTTCCTTTGTTAATTTTTTGGATAGTTACTAGGTTGATAATGAATATTTTTTTAAGCAAGCTCACATAATTTTATAATTTAAAATTCTACAAAAAATACTAAATGAAATATATTTATAATTCTAAAAATTGTTTTTGAAAAAAATTACAAACGTAATAAAATACATACAATCCTATCTAAAAAACTACACTTGTTTATTAACTCTCGTGTACCTGTGCTATTTATCATACAAAAAAGTTTCTCATTCTTCACTCGCCTTGTGTACAGGGTAATGTAAAATTAAACATAGCTTAAATATACATATTTTTCTTATAAAAATAAAAAAAAAACATTTAGGGAATTTGAAGGTTCCCCTTGTAAAGGTGGCGCAAAAGAATTTGTTTAGTAAAATTTAAAAGTCCCCTATGACTAATGCGTTTACTTTTATAGCGAAATAAGATCTAAACAATTCCAATAATTAGTTTTACTAAAAGTATTCTTAGATTAAAACATATTTCCTGCATCCAAAAAACATTAGGATGGAAAGATCGAAGGTAATCTTTATAAGCAAGTGACTAAAACTATTGCGTTATATATTTTTATCACTATGAAAATTACGCAAGACTGAAATCTAGTTTTTAGTTACATGTTTTTTACGTAGTCTTTTCGCACTAAAAACGAACTAAATGTTTAAAAATGCCCTTCTAAACATAAATTAGTGACAGTCGTAGAGTAAGAAAAATCACTCGATATGCGATTTAGACTAGCTGTTCCTCTTTAATAAAATGATGAGTTAAATCAGAAACTGCCTCTCACTATCCTCGTATTTAAATGGCCAAACCTAAATTATTAGGCGCGCCGCGGCGGCGAGATGAATCAAGGTCATCTTGAAACAAGCCGCTTTTCATTATTGCAAACAAAATGGTTATCTTTGGACGAGCGCCTTTATTAGGGATGGCGAACTCCCTGCCCTTTGACTTTGTGACATAGTTAGAAACCTGGTTACCCCTTAATCTAATAATAACACTCACAGGAGTCAAACCTCAGCGGGAATCAAATCACAATCATCATTTTCGTTATAATTATATTACAATATATTCTATGGAATTTTAAAAAGGGCAGGCTTAACTGTCATATTTGGTATTTATTAGCGATAGAACGGTCTGCCACAAACAGTATTTGGTGATGCAGTAATAAAAGTACTCTAAAAAAACTTATAAGCAGAAAATATCATTCTGCAGTAAAAAAGCAGTATTGATTAAAAGAGTTCTAGCAGCATCATTATAATTTAAAATTAAAATTCCATACAACCAAGGGAAATTTTTGTTTGAAACTTTTATTAACTTGGATTACTCTAGAACTACAGAAGGTATAGAAAAATCTGATACTCGGATATTAACTAAGCGTTGCTCAGTTTGAACTCGGCTAGCACCTACTAATACATTAAATGGATTCTCAAATCTAAATCTAAGTGACCAGCCTTTAAGAAAAGTTTAGACAACCCTCATGTTATTATGTTAATTCTACAAACATAATTATTACTTTTTAAGGAAAAATCCTCTAGTTGACAGAACTTCACAAATTTTAGTTTTCTCTCTCTTTGTATTTCGAACATAGTGTATCACGGATTTTTAGGATGAATTCATTGATTATGCACTACTCTACGGTATCTACAAGTACTGTACCTACTAGAAGAATTAAATTTGGCATACTGGTGGGTTTTAACAATGAAATATATCTGGAATCCAATACGGAGCCGAAAATGTATGCAGTGGAGCCTCATATAATGGAAACTCTTTTGTAATAAACAAAATTCAAAGACCCGGAAAAAATAAATGTAAAACCACAGGATATTATGAACTCGCTTAAAATAGACTCTCGGCTCTAATGAACTAAAATATATTACGCTAGTCCATTATAAGCGGACTTTTTCGGTGGTTACCCGATCCGAATTCAAATCAAGCAATCGTAAAAAACGTTTAACTGAGGTAAGGCGTAATAGTTTGCTTTGGGAGTTCGGACCTTAAAATGAGAGTTGCATGTTGAGCATTTTGTAAACAAGAGAAAACGCGCGTTTACTTTACTGGAATATTTTATATAATAGGTGAAACTGCAAAATATGTACTTATGAATAAATTTGTGCTCACACGACATTTAAAAAATCGACCGTGTCAAATATCTAGAAAAACCCCGCAAAAATAAAAATGATTGCAAAATCAATGACCAAAAGAAAGAAATGCGGTTACCTTCACATCAACTAGTCGACGGAATGATATTTAAATGGTTCCTACAAAAAAGAGCTAACGGTTACTGGACTAATGCTACAAATTACGGCTGAACATTTTATCGGTCTAAGTTAGGCTTAATGAAAGAAATTCACAGATATAAATCGCATATAATATGTAAGTTTTAGATTACATTACCTGCCTTCAAAATCCAAATGCATTAACCGCGGTCCCCCAGATTCACTAAAAATGTTTAGCGATGGAAATTAAATCTTTTAGTTTGCCAGTTAGGTTTTGGCTCGGGTTTTGGTTCTGTCACTGTCATATTTTGTAATTGGGACCCTTGGAAAAATTGTCTGTTCTACTATACTATTTTTTAAAACCTATAACTATGAAGTTAGATACCTGGTGCAAATTTAAACTTCATAAGTGAATACGGTTGTTAATATTTCAAGTACCTTTCTAAATCAGAAAACTACTGCAGTAATTATATATACAAAGCGAATCAGATTTTGAAATTGGGCCATTATAAAAAAAATTCCTCACAACTTGGACTAGAATTGATCAGGCGTAATTAAAATAAATATACGCTAAACATAATAATTGTATATAAGTACCAAGATCAGTGACATCATTTTGTTCTAGTAAAAGAAAAAATAATGATGAAAATTGTAGAAAAAATAAGATGTTAAAAAATTGTATGCATGAACTTTTTTTTCTAAATTTGTAGTGGACAGTTCGTTTGCTGGTGTATTCTTTTTATTCTGAAATACGGATAATGACTGCACTATTAAGGATTATTTATAAGAGGAAACAGCTATAAGCGGAAATAAGGAAGAGGCATATGAGAGCTTAGTGCCTCAAATTTTAGACTAATCGCACCAAAAAACTAATAGATAATGTACGTATAAAAGTCCAAACAATTCATTCACAAAAACAAGATGGCTGTGCGAGGCTCTTGCGCATCCTAATATTTTAATATACTGTTTTGCAATAATAGAAAACAGAAATATCTAAAATATTATACATCTGTTGATGAAACTTAGCTAAAAATATTTACGATTTCTTAATTTTTTTTGCATAAAAATTCGTTATCTATTTTAGTTTATGTATTACACTTAATATTTGATTCATGGATATTTTGCTCCTATAATAAACTTCCTTGAATCCTGGTTGTCAAAAAATTATGCTGTACTTAAATATGGTTATTAATATTTTTATCAAATTGCAAATTTTGGTAGCTCAGTACTCTCACATATTTTGATAATCATTTAATCAAAAATAAACATTAGTAAATACTCTAATGTTTTTATATTTCATTTAAGATGATAAACAATAAATGTAAATATGTTAATTTAATCTTTAACTTTAGATTAAACGTTGAAAACCGTTTTTTTTTGAAAAAAAAAATGCTATTCACTGTTACTTAACGACGAGAAAGAAGTACTCTCAAAAGCAATTCTGTAAGTACAGTGTGTAACAAAAGTCCTCCAAATATCTTGAGAACTTGAGTCACTTATTAAATCTAGACCAAGCATGTATGGAAATGCGGCAAACCCGTGGGTGACTCTTACAACGTTGCCAAATTTACTGTTTTTCAGTAAATGAGAGGAATTTTTATTTTTTAAATTGAATAACTACCTGGTATTTAGATACCAGTTGAAGTATCGAGTTTGAAACTCAAAGAATAGGGTTATGGAGACTTTGCTATTGGATTTCGATTAGGATATTTATTACTAACGTAATGTTTGATACAGTTGATATTAATAACCTTTAGAAAATGGTCCTTTACTCAAAAACAGTTGATTTTAGGAATTAAACGCATGTTAGGAAACATATTACAATAATTAGTAGGATCAGAAAATGTAATAAAATACAGTGTTCCATTTAAAAAATAAAAAGTCCTATCAATTACTGAAAAACGGTACTTGGCAATGCTGCAAATGTTACTCGCGACTTCGTCACATTTTCGTAAATGTAACCAGATTTTTGTTACATACTGTGTGTAATTACAAAAGAGATCTAACTTTTAAAGTTTCTTTAATGCTTTTAATATTTTGTCATTGACCCACCTTCACTAAATTTTAATAATAAAACTCAGAAACAATATTACTTAATTACTCACCTGTGAACCACATTGGCAAGTAAATCGTTATGTTTCAGCTTGTAATCTGTAGGAACTTTTTCGTAATTTACCGTAAGGGTCCCAGCTTGGATGCACCTTTCGTACTCCTCAGCTGGGTGTGCCCGAAACTCCCTTGCAAAGACGTCCAGAATCCGTTCCCCAACCCATCTTCCTTTTGTGAAAGTTGTGAATGTGAAATAGTACGGGTACACTTTTCTAAGACCTGAAATAGACACTAAATGGTATACAACAGTTGTGCTTTGTATTGTTCGGTATCATCAGTTTCAGACTAGACATCCGGTCTACCGGTTCGGGGACCTGTGACCCTTCTATTTGGAAAACCTTATTCCCCGAACAGAGAATAAAATGCCTCTTTCCATTAAAAATTGATCTCGCCCCGTAATGTTCATTCCTACACAAATATTTTTTCACCCTATAATTTTCATTCCTAAATATTATTATGCCTTAAAAATTCTACGACACAGCTCTAGTCATTGCTTCCTTCCTTTTTCCCTTTCATTCGATTTTTCAGTTCACGGGCTTGTTTTTAACGCCAGGGATTTGCTATTTTAACAAGTTATAGTCCATTTATCGAAGAAAGACATTAAACCAATTAAAACAAAACAATGATCATCATGTGAACATCTTGCAATAAGCGTTATTGGTCCGAATCGGTGAGCCATAATACACCACCAATGAAAAGACAGGTGGGGGGGAGAGCGACTTGCACATGCACTGAACTTTGTTTTGGTTTAATGTCTTTCTTCGATAGACAGGTTGGAACACACATTTCCGAGACTTGTCCGAGCCTAGAGTCGGTCGAGTGTCAGCAGTCACCCGGAAGTAAATTGCACCATACAATTGCATGCGTCTGTTCACACATCACAGTACCGTGGGCGTGGGTGGAAAGCACTTTTGTGGACAAAACCAAATAATTGCAAGCAAGAATATGGATATTGAGCGACTTATTGAAAAAGTTAGAAAATTTCCGGTAGTTTATGACCACCGCAACGAGAAATACAAAAATTCGGAATACAAAGATCGAGTATGGAAGAACCAACACAAGTGCTATAATCCCTAACTTACTGTTACGAAAATTAGCGAACATTTTGTTAACAATCAGCCACATTAGGACCACAAATTCAGACTGCAGACTGGTGGAAAATCGTGGCCAACGGCCAAGGGTCGGACATGTGTGGTTTCTAGAAGAACGGACCGAGACACGGACGGATGACAGACTGGTTTCGGCATGGACAGGTCTCGGAAATGTGTGTCCCAACCTTTGAGTAACAATACCGTACCGGGTAGGCGTAGTATATAAAGAAGGCATTCAGTCAAGTCCGCTGTCTTGCAGTCGGATTATTTTTTAATCTCAAATTTATTGTTGCTTTCCAATAGAAGCGTAGACTCATTTCAAGTCAAAGGCGTCCCCGTTTTGTACATACATCCCCCGTAGCTTACATTGCTCTACTGCAAAGTTCGACAGAAAGTTGTGAACCCCTAAAGAAGTCCTTAGTGAGAGCGTCTTGGGGTGCTTCTCTTGTAAAAACTATCATGATTGTTTAGAAACTCCGGGAGGGAGCTCGCAATACCGGTTATCCAAAATTCAAAATGCTGTTTTCGCAGTTAACTGTGACAAATCTTAACCGGTTAACCGCATAACCAGAACCTTTGACAGCTCTAGAGAGAACCTGAATAAAACTCTAGACACAACTGCATAAATTCGACCCGGTTCGACTAGATGCGATTCGTCTTAAGTGGATACATAGCTGAGGACCCCTTCAACTTCCAGTTTCAAATTTGTATTTGCATTTATATTTATTATAATCAATAAATACTGCAGTAAGCCTAAATGTCAAGCGGCAAATACATGAGTATAATATAAAAACCTTTCTTATAATTCCGTTCTGTATTGCAATTATTTGGCAATCTACTGATCATCGCTGAAATAAATTAAGTTTTTTACATCCATTTATGTTTTATAGAGTTTTTGGAATTTATTATAGAAGCAACTCTTTGCGATTTACTATAGAAGCAACTCTTTGCGGTTGTTGAAGATAAAAGCTGTTTTCGAAAATACTGACATCTTTATTCATATATCAACGCAGGATATAAAGAATACCTGGTTGGAAATTTGCAAACGAAGTCACCACAGTTTAATAGAAGCAATTTTAATTACGGGCTTTTCTGATCACTAGCAAATTGATTCAATATTAGTACTTAGTTTGTCATTTTAAATTATTGCAAAAGTATACAATTTACTGGAAAATATTCTCATAATCATCCTTCTCGTTTATAAATGTTTCAAAGATAACACAATACATAGATGTTACAGATTATTACTGAATAACTTTCTACACATATAATGTGTTTCTATTTAAGCAAAAATTGATTCATGTACATTTGGCGGTCACATTCGAAAATACATTTTTAGACGAACGAACCAGAAAGCAAATTACGAATCATACTGACTTATGCAATTAATATATAAAACGTTTTTCCAAATGTACGCAATTAGCAATTCCCGTGTTTAATGAAAAGAGTGTAGGTATCGATGACCAAATTGGAAGTCAGGTATGAGCGAGGGTAGCAGTTTTTAATTACGATATTTTCATCGACCATGTGTGGATACTGAAAAATGTACGATGTTTTAATTAATACGTGTGCTGGACTAAATTTGTCGAAAACTTTCGACAGAATTCCTATCAACAGCTTTATGGAAATACCTAATAGGTCTTTTATACAGGATGAAAGGAACATGACTACAAATATTTTAACATGTAAAAATACGGGTTATTTTGACAAGTTTTATATAACCGGGGATCAAATTTTAAAGAAAAAAAAAGTTAAATATTGAATTTATTTTATCAGACTTTAGCAAACTGCTAACTACTTTATTTATTTTATTATCTAAAACTATTAGCCACATCACTATTAACTGAATCATTAAGTTTTTGTTTAAAATATTGCAACATTTATAAAAATACTTAAACGATTATTTTAGCACGCACACAATCCGACAAAATTTCCTCGCCGCCCGCTTTGTCTTTTATACTGTCCTGAATTGCATATTGAAATCAGTTACGAACTAGGTATTATTTTGCAGACAATTTTTCATCTGTACCCACACTCAGGTGCACAAAAACAGCTAAAACATTTTACCAACAATTTTTCATCTGTATCCACAGTCAGATGCACAAAAACAGCCAAAACATTTTACCGTGCTTTTAAAGAACTTTTTTATTTTTTGACCGAATTTGATGATTTTTTCACCAAATGATAAGAAAATCATCCATTACTGAGATTTCAGAAATATTTCATTTATACATATTATATGACGAAAAACAAAATTATGCTCGTATCATCTCATTTTAAACCACAATGTGATGAAATGCAGCTTTTAGAAGTCAATTTCGCTTGCAAGCTTAGTTAATTCCTACCCATCAGTTTTTGATTCATATCGAGATCTCGATTCGTTTTAAGGTTATTGAGTTATTGAATAAGATATTGCGCTCTTTCAAGGTTTATTTTTAATTATGTTTTGCCAGTTAAAAGACATATAGAGAAACTGGCAGCAACAAACGAAGATATGGTAGTGTCCGAGCACGTAAAACTTCCAAAGTACGTGCAAAGTTTCTTAGACATCACCGGGTAGTAGCAAAGGCCTTTGCTGGTCAACATTTTAAATGGACTGACGTCCAGTGGTATAGATTCCTATTTATAGATATGTCTCTATTTTGGCTACATTCTCCGGATGTCAGAGAGTGTGTGTGGAGGCGACGCGCGACGGGGCGAAAGATTCGTCAAATTTATAACGTATTTCCTTATAATTCGCCACTCCTCTTATTGGTTTAATTTTATGAGATAGAAAGGAAAGTTACAGAAGTTGAAGAGTTATTACGCAGTTTATGGAAAATTATTATGTATGTGTACAGGATGTCTCAAAAAACCTAACCTAACATACATGTTTTAAATATAACATCCAGTATATTATATGACATATATTTCTAATTATAAATATCATAGATTTAATATACGTATCTTTAAAGACACCCGAGAAACTTGATAAAAACCCTGCCATAAGAAGCAATTCATTTCCATTGAGTCCACTATGTAGTAGTTTATTTTCTATCTCTCTGTAACACATTGCCTTTTATAACATGGTTTGTCGAAATTCTCGAGTGACTTTGAAGACAAAGATATCAAACCTGGTATATTTATAATCAGCAAGTAAGAGACCCATTGTATGAACTTAAAATATATTCCATTAAAAAAAATGTATGTTTGGTCTACTACACATTTTTGAGATATCCTGCATACATAAATAACAATTTTCTAAAAATTACGTAATAAACCCCACAACTTGTGTATTCGACATTTTTTTCCATCTCTAAAAATTAAACTAATAGTGGGGGTGGCGAATTATGAGGAAAGATCCTGTACATTATTTAGTTCACGTCTTAGTCATGGAGGAGGATTACTAATGGTATGGGCTGGAATAACAGCGGAGTTTTTTACTGAGCTAGTTTCTGTTAAGGAAGGAGCACTGACAGCAATGAAGTTGGAATAGAGAAGGTGAATTGGCCAGCATGTTCTCCGGACGGAAATCCGAAGGAGCATGTCTGGAACTGCTTTGGTAGACGTACAAGTCTGGAAATCGCTAATAAAAAATAGAATTTTTTTATTGTCTAATTAAAGATAATATAATTGGTTTTTATCAGAAAATCGCGTTTTTGAAGTTCCAAGCTAAATATAAATGACCCATTTAGCTCCTAGACTAGTTTTGAGTTTATTATAAAATTTACTATAGATATTCAAAAAGCCCCGTCTAGGGGGCAGTACCCAAAACCTCACCCAAAACAATATTTTTTGGTCGAATCAGTAAAGGTACTACTAAACAAATTATCACTTTAAATGATATACGCTTAGATGCATCCGATAAGGTATTTAGGTTAAAAGACAACAATGTTAAAAGTTCATTTCGAATAGCCCAGATTTACGTTAGTTAAGATTCTTGTTTTCTGAAATAATTTAAACACCATCACGTTTTGCGATTTGGAAGCTTGCCATCCAAGCGGCATAACCGAATCTATTAATCTATTACCTAATATACAAAGTTTTATTTCAGGTTTTGGATGGGACCTTAAGCTTTACTTTCTAAAATACAAATTTAATGTTTTATGGGTTTTATTTAAATCTCCAAAGACAAAACTACCGCAATGTAAAAAAAATAGAATTAATTTTGCTATTTTACACAGAATACTCTGTATATTTTTAGTTAATAAGGAAGCACAAACTATAAAAATATGTATCTACTATGGTTAACCCGAGTTGCAATTGTGAAGTAATACAGGGCAATGTTTGTAATTAGGGTAAATTATAAGGCAATATGGTGAAATACGGGAAAATAGGAGGTAATGCGGGGTAATGCTTACTGAATTATGGGGAAATATGGAGACAATTTTATAGTATTGTTTTTCGAAAAAAGGTTTTTTTGCAAATTTTGTTTTAAACTAAGTAATAATTTAATTTGTATTGATACGTATTAGAAATAGACATCTGAAACTAGCATAGTTTTTTCGGAAATTTGGAAACAAATTACCTGGGGCTATTTTTTAAATGGAACACTCTGTATATTTTTATATTTTTGGATTCCTGAGACAATTCTGAATCAGAATGTGACATTTTAAAAACTTTTTACGCCTACTTGTTTTTTTATAGCCATTTTTAAAATTGCATCTAGGTGGCCATGATCGGACGCAAATTAATCTAAGGACCTGAAATGATGAAATGAACAGAAGAATACAATCGCTAAGTTTTAGTGATTAGTCTGATAGCTAGGAACAAGGGATTGTGTCTTTTTTTCAAATGGCGACCCTTTTTAGACAAACACTTTTTGAAGAAGGATTTATTTGCGAATCTAACGGTACTAACTTTTTTGCGATTGGATTAAAAGTAAGCTCAAAAATTAAATATTACTAAAAAAAATACTCGATAATCAATTATTTACTTTTATCAAGTGTGCCATGGATAGCCATGCTGGCTATTAAGTAGGATTTTTTTTGTTTTGAGAGTGACACTTACCTATTCTTTCTGAGTAGACATTTCCTTATTTTTCTTAATTTTTTTTTTATTTTTCTTTTCAAAAGTCAAAATAATGTATACTCAAAGTGAAAAACTCGATATGTTATTAATATTTGGAGAATGTCATAAAAATTCAAGGCATGCTGCTGAGTTGTATGCTCAGAGATACCCCGACCGGCAATATCTAGTCCATCAGTACTTTCCATATCTCCAGAATCGTTTTAGGCATCAAGAATGAAATCAAGTGGCGGAAGGCAAATTTATTATAAATGAAATGGAGATTAACGTTCTTGCTATGGTTGAAGTTGAATATTTAATTTTTGAGCTTATTTTTAATCAAATCGCAAAAAAACTTAGTACCGTTAGATTCGCAGAAAAATCATCTTTTCAAAAAGTGCTGTCTAAAAAGGGTCACCATTTGAAAAAAAAATAGTTAGACACAGAAATTTGATTTTATCAACTTCTCTTGTTCCTAGCTATCAGACTAATCACTAAAACTTAGCGATTGTATATTATTCTGTCATCATTTCAGGTCTTTAAATCAATTTGCGTCCGATCATAGCCACCTAGATGCAATTTTAAAAATAGCTATAAAAAAATCAAGTAGGAGTAAAAAGTTTTTAAAATGTCACATTCTGATTCAGAATTGTCTCAGAAATCCAAAAATGTAAAAATATACAGTGTTCCATTTAAAAAAATCGAAACTGGAGTCATTTCCTAACTAAACTATAATAGCTTAGTTAAGAATTCTGACTTTCACTCTTATGAAATCAAATGTAATGACTTTTTCAAGAGCGAAAAGCTTAACTCAATTAAGATTGATAAATCACCGGTATACACCGGAAAGAAGTTTTTTCATTAAATTACCAAAATCAATAAAAGATTTGGAGTACAAGTTTAAATTAGACGTAAAAAAATTACTATTAAGAAAGTGTTACTATTCCACTAAAGACTTTTTAGCAAACAACTTACTGAAGTAAGGTCGAGTGTTTTGCTTCTCGTATTTCTTTCTTTTTAAATGTTGTAAAGACCAAAGATGTCCCAAAATGTGTTACAAATATTTGTTTAAATAAAGTATACACCTGTACTATGTATGGCTTAAGTATAAATAAAATTAATATGAATACTTGTTATTTACAGAAACGTATTAAATATTTTTGTATTTACATAATAATATCACTATAGTTCCAATTCAGTTTCACTGTTGCTATCCTCACCTAAATTAATTATACAAAAAATGGCTTCTTCGAATTTAATATAATGTTTGACGGAATTCTTCCATCTAACTATGACTATTTTAGCTATTTTTTGTTCAAATAGGTACCTTGTACTTAAATCTTAACTTTCGACTTTACTTAACTGATGCAGCATAAACTCTATGGGATTAAAAATTCAAGCACTCTGTGTCACTTATTTAAAGCCATCGTGTCAGAAACACATTGTTTTTCGATATGAAATGAATTCAAAACATCCCAGAGATCAGAAATCACTTTTTATATGCATTTTTAAAATATATATCACTTTCAAACATATAGCTCTGAAGTTTCAACTACAAAAATATTTCTTGACTTTGGTCTAGAGCCAGGCGGTAACTATTCTATCGTGAATTTCCGTAGGTAAGTCTCGTGCCTTCGGTGCATGCGGTAAAGATGCAAAATGTGTGATAGCCGTTTTACGACAACCCCAAAAAAAGGTATAACCTTAGCTAACCAACAAAGCAGTCTGATAATAATTATTAAACAAGATTGTGTAGAACAGTAATTTACTAAAGCATAGGCACCCCCTGTCTCTAGCCGCAAATGCATTTCTTGAACTGGAAGCATTGTTTATTTGACAACTATGGTAATTGGCTTTGCCCACTACAACACACTGTTCTCAGGAATATTTGGTAGCAAGTTATTTTTAAATCAATGAAGTTCTGCAAAGGTGTATTTATGGTAGTCGCTATAAGAATCTTTTATATTTTCATCAGACTAGCAGAAAGCATTTGGAATCCAAGTCCTCTGAGGCAGCACATAAAAAGGTTATCCTTTTCCCTTTTTTGGAGTATGATCATAGCGCTATTGCCGCAATTAGTGTGATTCCAATAGTGTTTACCTTTTATTGAAGGTGAGATATTTGAATTATGTCTGTGTCGCCATTGTGGGAAGGTTATAAACAGGGTCACTTCGCTTTTCTCTCATTTTGCTAGGGCTTGCAATATCATTTACTGTAGCAGTTGGCAGTAATATGGTTAAAGTATAAGTTTTTTCTAAAGATAAATTCCCATTGCATCCCCTGTTTATCAATGAAATGAACACATTTTTACAATTTCCATAGAATCGAAGGATAAATGTTTCTTTTTAAGAATAATACTGCCGGAAGCGTGCTACTGGTGCCACTTTCTTTAATAGTTTAAGAAAGAACGCGAATCGTTTTTTAAGTGAACTCAATAATTCAACACTACGAGATCAGTAGAAAGTAAAAATTTTTAATATGTGAATTTGAAATATGTTGCTAACAAACTTTTCTAATCCACATGTTGTAACATATAAGAAAACTAGAGAATACATACATTGTTTACCCTATTTTCAATCAACGTCTATAACAAATAACTTTAGCCTTTGCTTACCATAAAAACTGTTATATAAAAACTTAGTAAATGTAGAAATGATACAAAAACAGAAAAAAATACGAATACAACATTATACAGAGCGAAAGTTGGAAAATATTTTCAAAAATATCTTAAACGTTATTAAGTACAGTAAGAAATTGCAGGGTACGTGCTGCAAATTCAACACTACGAGATCAGTAGAAAGTAAAACTTTTGCTTGCAAACTTCACTATATATACATTATACGGGTAAATAATTTCTATATTCTGGCGATCATAGAAATTATTAAAATACAGCCCTGTAAATTGAAATTAAAAGGTTTTAATTAGAACGAGGTAGAAAGATCGTTTTACTGCAGTAAAAAAGTCAATCGAATTATCGTGAAAAATACTAAAAAGTTAAAAAATCTAATAATTACCTACGGACGAATGGAAATTACTAAAAAAAACAACAGCTTAATAATTGCTTCATTGAGGAAACTGGCTTTTGGAGAAATCCAAATCCAAATTTTCACCATTAGTATCTCGCTTTTTTAATTAGAATCTAAAAAGAGCATAACACACTTACCGTTTTCAATGTAGTACGACGTTTCGTTGTAACGATCGTCCGTAAAACCGGGCCGTTTAGCTTTGAGAGCTTTGGTTTCCAGCTTTGCCTGAAAATAAAACAAACGAATTACACCGAATGTCAACCTGTGGGACACAAAGAGATATACAGCTTTTTCGAATCGTAAAGAAAATTTATAGTTGTGGTTTTAACAGGTTCTACAATGCATAACAGAACAGCGATAATTTAAATGTTTGAGAAGTTTTGCAGAACAATAACGGTTTTCCTAGCTAGCATTTTGAGAAATATTTGATTTAATTTAAACATTTCAAAATTCTATATACAAACTAAATTCTAAAACAAGTCAAAAGAAATATGTTGCTAACAAACTTTTCTAATCCACATGTTGTAACATATAAGAAAACTAGAGAATACATACATTGTTTACCCTATTTTCAATCAACGTCTATAACAAATAACTTTAGCCTTTGCTTACTATAAAAACTGTTATATAAAAAGTGTTATATAAAAACTTAGTAAATGTAGAAATGATACAAAAACAGAAAAAAATACGAATACAACATTATACAGAGCGAAAGTTGGAAAATATTTTCAAAAATATCTTAAACGTTATTAAGTACAGTAAGAAACTGCAGGGTACGTGCTGCATTAGATAGTGATATTGGCGACGTTGTCAAGTTTACGGTTTTCACACTTTATAGAAAATTGGTTTCGGTGAAGTTGGGTGAATTTTTTATATGTTGTAGCTCTTGACCTCCTAAGCAAAATATACCATGGACACAATCTAATCCCACGAATAGTTTTTAATAACAGGGTGTTTAAGTTTGCCTAAACATCATATAAAATACATAGGGAAGATAGGATGACACCAATTAGTTTTTTCTACATATTTAACGTATAATAGTACGTCTGAAAATAAGAAAAAAGTTTTGTGTTGTCAAGGAGAGTAGCAAATACCTTTAGTTCCGAGATATAGGGCGAACCCCCTTTACAATACAACACCCTGTATCTCGAAAGTAAAGCATTTGAGAAGTACTATACCTTAAATTTGTTGAAAATACTAATTTGGTGTCATACTGTTTTCTCCATGTTTTGTATATTATGGGGTTTGGGCAAACTTTAACAGCCCTAGCCGGTATATTAAAAACCGGTGGTATGCTTAGATTATGTACGTGGTATCATTTGCTCGAGAGATCAAGAACTATGACATATAAAAAATTCAGCCAATTTCACCGAAACCGTCTTTCTCTTGACCAATCAGAGCGCTGTAAGTATTCCAGAATATACTAGATCGTATTCTTACCATTTAGTATGCAGTAAGAACCGACTTTAACTAAAACGTTCAGTAAAATGCCGATATTTAATATTTTGTCGGTATTTTACTAAATGCTTTAGACACTTCGCGATGTTACCAGTAAGAACCCGATGTTACTAACACTCTTAGAAACTTCGCATTTTTACTAGTTAGATCACCTTATTATGGATGTCGGATATCTACGGTCACATATGTGTGGTTTTGTTTCTTAGCTTTTGGTCAGTAAAAACCCAGAGTTCAAATAATGATTGTTTTTATTATGACAACTGGCCTGGCAACTGGCGTTTCGACAAACATGTCTTCTTCAGAGCTTAAACTAATTTTCATAGGTTCAAAATATGTGTTAGTATCCACGATACAATTCTAAAACGACATTTTCACATACAATACGGACAACACACACGATATAAAATCAACTTTTAAAAGTTAATAGTTTATAACGAAGCAGCAACGTTTGGTACCTTTAATCGGCTGTATCATTTCTGCCTTATATCATAACAAAAGCAATCAATATTTAAACTCGGGAATTTTACTGACCCAAAACCAAGAAACAGAAAGACCATAAATGTATACATGAAGTAAGGAGAAAGAAATTAAGTACCAAAAAAAATATAATTATATATATACATAAATATATATATATATATATATATATATATATATATATATATATATATATATTCAGAGACAGAATCCTGAACAAAACTCATTGTTTTGGCAATGGCAACAAAAAACTCTATGTAGTCTGGATTTTTCTGTTGTAATTTTCTTCCGGGACTAAAATTTAATAACTGCAAACAGAACAACTCTGCTGTTTTACAATTTATTAATGGAAGGAAATAAAAGGTTTTCGTTCATTAGGTAATTTCATTGTTACGACAAGTAGTTGAAATAAAATAGGAATGAATAAAGTGCTGTTTAGTTAAACTTCGTTATAATTATTAAATACGTTTTAATGAAGGTTTTGCAGAAACGTGTAAAATACTTGTTTTATAAACTGTCTGGCTTATAATCATTTGCATAACCGTAAAATAAAAAAAAGAAAGTAAACAAAACAAAATGGAATTAAATGACTAACATAGGCACTAAATAATCAGATCTACTTAAATATTCAGAAAATTACCAGTACATATATATTAAGAAGAACAGGTCATCCTTTTTTTAAAGACATTTTATTTTTAGTCAAATATAAACGACTTTTTTAAAATCTTCACTAAAGCAAATAACTTCAGGTTATCCAGCGAAAGATTTTATCTAGACAAAATACCTTCGTGTTTCACAAGATGGTGCCAAGATTTTTCCCCCTAGGGTTTCGAAATGTCTTATTGCCTTGCTACCTACATTCCTTCTGTCATAAGTATAAAACACCAAACCGCCTCCCCTATGGATATTGGCTTAGTTATTGTCGCTGAGACATAATAATACAATGTTCGCATTGCATTTTTAAGAGTTCATATGCCAGGATGAAGAAAAGTATATAAGATATATCGACTTTTCTTTATACTCATCTTTGTATTGCATATACAAACAATAGGTAAATTTCCGTTGCCCGGAACTTCCCTCTTTATGAATCTTTCCTTTCATTAGGAATAGTAAAGTCTGTATCTTTGTTGACCGATTCGGGTCCTACGATTGACGTGCTGAAAAGGCATGGAGGGTAGAAATCCGGCTAAGTAGTTGAGGCCTATGTGGAAAATTCTGTGGACAATAAAAAAGCTATAGGGCCAAATTATGACAAGGCTGGTAAATTTACCAAGCAGATAACTGTCATGGATACCATTATTGAGACAATTGTAACTATGGAATATATCTGTTTGGTAAAATTATCAGCCTATTCATAATTTGGCCCTTAGGAGTCAAAATATTTAGTTCCGAAGAAAAGGGAGTTGGTATATCTACACAATGTCATTAGTGTCAACGTCAACTACTCTCCTTGACAACCCAGCTGTTATCAGTGTTTGCGATAATAGACAGAAAACACCAATTACGTCACCGTCGGCGTCGTCAACGACACTTGTTGCAAAGAAAGACAAAAATAATCGCTTATTTGATATGTAATTAATTATCAAATTGGATATTAAAAGTTCCGTATACGTTAATTTTCCTGTTTCTTTTGTTTTTACATTTTTTCCCAAGGTAGAAAAAGTACTTTTTAGGGCCGGCTAGGAGGGGCTAAGATGCTCTCTTCAGTCCCGGATCTATACTAACTCATATACATTTATCTGAAAATTTGATTAATCTGTCTTATCAGACAATCTATTATTAAACTGACAAGTTTTAGTTATTGAAACCAACTAGAATAAGATTACACACTTGTAGTGCAATTATCTTATATAGTAAAACAACCGTATTTGTAGAAACTAATTCAGTTTAGTTTCTATCTTAATACTTGATTTTTTTAATTGCAGAATATGCAATATTGTTTTAATTAAACAACACCTATTTTTTTAATAAGCTTTACAGACCATGCAACCACCTAAAACAGTTTAGGTGAATTTTTATAACTATTTTATATGCTGTAGTCCCCTACCAGTAGTTTGGTTGTCTGAAACAAATCTGGGGAGTTCATCGATTAGTTTCGATATTGTAACCGTTCATAGGCGTAGCATCATAAACCATTAAAAACCTTCATAACATTTGAATTTTCTTATATTTTCATAGGTCCCCAATTTACTATTAAACCTATAACACCCGAAAATTTATTTGCAATATATTTGCCCAGATATTTGCAAATCTTTCCCATGTCTTGTCTCCTGTGTCTCGAATGATATAAGCTGGGTTTTTGAGATCTTAGAGCACTCTAAAACAGAAATAAAATATTTGCAAGTTTTTATTTCCCAAAAGGGTAGTATTGTAATCGTGAAAAAACCGCCCTCACAGATGTTTACAGATCAACGTATATAAATCTTCGTCGTCAATTGGGGGAGGTTTTTCGACGTCTTAGAGTTCCTAGATCACAAAAAATCTATTTTCGGAAAAAACTAGTATAACCCCATCGATATTCGACGGCAACTATAATTTTAAAGATACTGAAAAAAAAATCGGTAAATTTCCTTTACCCCTTTTCTCTGGTTATAAATCTTTCGTTTTATTAGGAATAGTGAAGTGTAGAGTAGTCTAGCTAAGTGATCTAAGTGCCAAAATATGAATTTTCGTTTTTTTTCCGTAAATATGATCTATGTACTAGGACCAATATCCTTGTATAAGATCTAAGTGCCACTTTCATCCTAATAGATGAAAACAATGTTCCAAGATGGCGCGGCCTGTATGTCCAACGTGATAATCACTGCTAACTGATGTAAGTGCCACTCTGGTTTTAGTATCCGTTTTCAAGTTGAAACGTTTTCGTTCGTCGTAGAATCGAGTTTTATTGATTGTTTATTAGAGTTTTGAAGTCAATATAATGGATGCTTGTGCATTTAGTGACATAAAAAAGCGAAAATCTAAAAGAGAAACACATAGTAAAGCTAGGTTGTGTGGAAAATCCTATGTTACACAAAAATCCAAGCTGGAAAAAACAGGAAAACCCGTTCCAAATAATGAGGTTAGTATCTGAGTTTTAACAAATTTTTACACTGTACTACAGCCGGCAATTATCGTGTTACAATTTTGGAATACATGTGCGAGATACAACAGATGGGATAATGGGCATCTGGCATGAAGGACAGTCCGGCCGTGGTGGAAACCAAATGGCATCATGTGTTCTACAAGCCTTGAGTACAAGTCAGCTTTCAAGTTATAAACGGAATCTATGTATATGGAGCGACAACTGTGCAGGGCAACTGAAAAATCGGATGTTTATTTTCATATACATATTCTTAGTAGCTAATGGACATTTTGACACCATTGATCATAAGTTTTTAGTTTCCGGCCATAGTTTTTCATCTTCAAGCGAGCAAAACGTTCCAAGCTCCAGACAGTAGATTTTGTAAAAGTGGTAATTGCTGCGGCTAGACCTTCCAGACCCTACAAAATTTTAGATATGGGCGAATGTGCTTATCTTGATTTTGACAAAATATCAGCAACATGTATAGATACATCTAAACTTGGCATTATTCAAGCATCATGCTTAAGTATGACTAAACAAGAGCCAGAAATAGTGTTGTACAAGAAAAATTTCAGTGACCTTATAGGATGAGGAAGTGTAGTGTATTAAAAAAGGGTATAACTGTCCAACATTTAAAGTCGCCTGAGCTGTTAGCTTTGCCTGGTGTTCAGCAAATCAACGAAAGTAAGAAAAAGGATCTTCGCGCAATGCTAGAATTTATTAATCCGGAAAATAAAAAATTTTATACCTCTATTTTAGATTTTTAGTCATAGGTTATCTCTGTGGACTTAGATCATTTCCAACTTTTGTTCATGTATTTTCCTATACAAAATTTTTTTGGTATACTAATAATAATATTTTCTTTTAGTGTATCTCTGTGTTCGTTAATAAAGCCGAATTTCAATAAAACAAAATATATTTGGTTTATTTTTTGATATCAAACAGTTTTCTTTGTTTTCTGCTAATTTTCAATTTTGGCACTTAGATCACTTAGCTCTACCACTCTTCAAGTGCGATCTAGTTTACCTTGGTACATAGTCATTTTTGTAACACGTATATTATACTCTCTTTTTAAACATTTTTATTTCTAATAATATTTTACCAATTTCTACCTATGCCAAACTTGTCTTTTGGTCGTAATTTAAAATAAATTGAATAGTTGTTTTTAAATCTATGTCCATTTCTTACCAGTTTATCCATATATCAGCTTTAATTTTTCTTGAAAATTTAAAGTATTGAACTCGGTATTGAATAAGATTTTGTTGCTTTTAATATATATATATATGAGATGTATTAAAAAAAGTAGAAGAAACGTTGAAAAACCATAACTTTCCCCTAAGTCTTATAAAACGCATTTTCAAACAACGAACGTACAAATTTTATAATACAAATAAAAATAAAACAAATTCTATTAAAAACTACAGACACGTAGCCATACCATACACTAAAGAGCTGTCAGAAAAATAAAAAAATAAAACATATATTGTTCAAACACAACATAATCACAGATTAATACAGATAGAGCACTTTCGTTCGGCGCGCAAATCATCACATAATCTCAATTGGGGCGGAGAATCTATCAATTCAGCAGCGTTGGGTCGGCCGGAGACTGGCATTATTGTTTCAAACGTAGTCGTATGTTAGTTCTTCAAACCGCCGGCCGACTAAGTAAAGTAGACATTAAATTTAAATATATAAAGACTCTATTAGATATTATTATAAAAAATAATATCAAAATATGAACACGTCTAGAAAAGTCAGTGGTATGGTGTGTGTTTTCAAACACTGCAAAATTACAAGCTACAAATCATCTCATAACTTTTTTAGATTTTTCAAAGATAAAAAAAAATAAGTGTTTTTTAATGTTATATAGTTTTCGATATATAATAATAGTTTGTAAAAACTTTAACACAGATGCTAAAAGAACTCTAAATACGCTATACTAATTCACATTTTAAAAACAACTAAATAAACTTCGTTTCTAATTGTGTAAGTATTTTGGGAGCCCGTGACAACAAAAGTGAATTTATGGAAATTACAGGCAGTGAGAACGTTCACATACCATTTATTCCTTGGCATCGAGTTATTAAATCTAGGGATTTTTCGCGATCGCGTTTTTAATCCCGAGATTTTGGAAACTATAAAATGATTTCGAGATTCCTATCCTGAAAGCCTTAATTGCAGGAATTATTTTTTCATTCAATATCTTTTAATTGATTTGTCTAAAAATATTCAAATTTGTTATATGGGCTTCATATTATCTACTTGTAAAAAAGTCTAATAATATTTTTACTTCTCTCGTAAAAGGGAAGTATTGTAATCGTGAAAAAATCGCCCTCCGAGGTTTTTTCAGATCTTTACGTTTTAGGGTCCCTAATTGCCAAAAACATGTTTTCTCAATTCCGTCGGTCTATCTGCCTGTATGTCAGTCTATCTGTTCGCGGGATAGCTAAAATATTGCCTACCCGATTTACTTCAAAGTAAGGGTCATATGGGGATGCAAAATAAAATGGCGGCCTAGTGAAATGTTAAAAAACTATTACTAAAAAACTGCTTATCCAATTTATCTCAAATTTTACACAAAATTCAAGTATTATGTAGGAATCAACTTTTAAAATTTTGGTACGAATCCAAGATGACGAAACATAATGGCGGCTTAGCAAATTATTTATAAATTCAGCCTGAAAAAACTATTTAATAGACTGATTTCAAATAATATGCAATAATTAACTGTGGTATAGAGATGAACTAGTAAAACTGTGGTAGTAATTCAACAGGGCGGAATAAAATGGCGACTATATTAAATGTTTGTAATCGTGAAAAATTTATCTTCTCAGGTTTTACATACCTTCACATTTTAGCATTCGTAGTAACATTTGTTACGAATTTAAGATAGCAAAACAAAATGGCGGCCGAATAAAATATTTTAAAAATCAGTCTGAAAAAGACTACTTGTTAGATTAATTTCAAATTTTGTGCAAGCATTACGTGTAATATAGAGACAAATTGGAAAGGTTGTAGTACGAATTTCAGACGGCGGAACAAAATAGCGGCCAAATAAAATTTTGGTTCAAAATGTTGGGGTGTATGTCAATGTAAAAACTACTTATTGAATTGATTTTAAATTATGCCCAAAAATCAAGTGTGGCATAAGTAGAAATTGATAAAATATTGATATGAATCTAATATGGGGGAACAAAATGGCACCGAAAAAAGTGTTTGAGAAGACATAGAAAGAGACTAACAGTGTTGCTAAATGATTATGCAATGAACTAAATTGAGTCACGCTTCTCTATTCCTAATAAAATGAAAGATTCATAACGAGGTAAAATTTTCATTCACTGGTTTAAATTTTTTAACAAGCTTTTGTCAGTAACATATTAAAAAGTACAAAATAATGCAATGTTGTCAAAATTAATTAAACGTACATGCTTCTCAAAGAAACGAAAAAGCGAATTACACTTTTTTGCATAGTCATTGAACAAAATATATTTTAAGAAAATTACATTATTTTGTACTTTTTAGTGCCCTTCTGACAAAAGCATGTACTCTAGATATTTTAAACTATAATTTTGTATTGAACTGAAGATCACATATGGTTTTATTTATTGGAGTTCAGCGATTGATAGCATAAAGCTTGTTTGTCATGTAGCATTAAAACTATTATTTTTTATTTAATTTTAGGGCCAGAAACTGGACCATGGCTTGCAACAGAGTAGATCTTTTAGATAAAATAAACAATCTGCATAAAAATCAGAGGTTATGTAGCTTACACTTGAATCATCCTCTTACTTATTTATGAATATTACAAAAAATATAAATGCTGGCCACAAAAACTGTGACAATCAGAAACAAAATATTCCATTTTTGTGACGTGAGAGAGTATAATAGTTTATAATAATTACGTTTTTCACACGACCGCCAATGGCAGAAGTGAAATGAATATAACATGCGCTAAAACCGTTTCTCCATGATACTAAAACACAAGTTCAGCAATATAACTGATATAACAATAATATTAAATTTTAATCTTGACCGTATTCTTTCATATATATATATATATATATATATATATATATATATATATATTATATTGAATAAGATTTTGTTGCTTTTAATATATATATATATGAGATGTATTAAAAAAAGTAGAAGAAACGTTGAAAAACCATAACTTTCCCCTAAGTCTTATAAAACGCATTTTCAAACAACGAACGTACAAATTTTATAATACAAATAAAAATAAAACAAATTCTATTAAAAACTACAGACACGTAGCCATACCATACACTAAAGAGCTGTCAGAAAAATAAAAAAATAAAACATATATTGTTCAAACACAACATAATCACAGATTAATACAGATAGAGCACTTTCGTTCGGCGCGCAAATCATCACATAATCTCAATTGGGGCGGAGAATCTATCAATTCAGCAGCGTTGGGTCGGCCGGAGACTGGCATTATTGTTTCAAACGTAGTCGTATGTTATTTCTTCAAACCGCCGGCCGACTAAGTAAAGTAGACATTAAATTTAAATATATAAAGACTCTATTAGATATTATTATAAAAAATAATATCAAAATATATATAGAAAAGTCAGTGGTATGGTGTGTGTTTTCAAACACTGCAAAATTACAAGCTACAAATCATCTCATAACTTTTTTAGATTTTTCAAAGATAAAAAAAAATAAGTGTTTTTTAATGTTATATAGTTTTCGATATATAATAATAGTTTGTAAAAACTTTAACACAGATGCTAAAAGAACTCTAAATACGCTATACTAATTCACATTTTAAAAACAACTAAATAAACTTCGTTTCTAATTGTGTAAGTATTTTGGGAGCCCGTGACAACAAAAGTGAATTTATGGAAATTACAGGCAGTGAGAACGTTCACATACCATTTATTCCTTGGCATCGAGTTATTAAATCTAGGGATTTTTCGCGATCGCGTTTTTAATCCCGAGATTTTGGAAACTATAAAATGATTTCGAGATTCCTATCCTGAAAGCCTTAATTGCAGGAATTATTTTTTCATTCAATATCTTTTAATTGATTTGTCTAAAAATATTCAAATTTGGCCAATGGCAGAAGTGAAATGAATATAACATGCGCTAAAACCGTTTCTCCATGATACTAAAACACAAGTTCAGCAATATAACTGATATAACAATAATATTAAATTTTAATCTTGACCGTATTCTTTCATATATATATATATATATATATATATATATATATATATATATATATATATATATATATATATAAAACTCAAACCACTCTGTACGTGCATAACTACTATCAAAGAAAATTATAGCCAGTATAATTTTCTTTGCTACTATATATACACAAAATTTTCAATATAAAAATATTGAACTTGGTTAAACATTCCAAAAAATTTTAATAAGGTCCTGCTCAGAATAAGTAAAAACATTTCGAGCACGTCTCTGAGGTCTCCGCTCAGCTAATGGAGTTCGATTAAACACGTTTATTAATGAAAATTCCAGGAGTGCGGTATCTGATTGGTTATTAATCTGTGACATAATCGTAAGCCACAAGGCACAAAATGTATTAACACCCCTATACACCTCATTAAATCCCTAAGAAAAAAATCAAATATTGTTTATTCTGTGACGTGTATAAACTGTCCAAAAAATATATAGGTATGAGAACTCAGTATTTATAAAACCGCCTAAATGGTCATAAATACACAAAAAATGCCTCCACTGCTTTGCACAAGCACGAAAAAAATAAGAAACATGAGTTTGGATTTGCGGAAACTGAAATTCTAAAAAATATCACCATCATATTGTAAAGTTTGATATATATATATATATATATATATATATATATATATATATATATCAGTATCATTTTATAATTAAGTTCAAAGAATGTCCCAGAACCGACCTAAATATATTATGGTACTGGTAATATACCTTAAAAGGCTTTGTTTTCCAAGGTATGTTACATATGTTTAATTATCGGTCTTAACTTAAACCCGAGCTTAAACAATATTGTACATATTTTTTGTTTTATGTCGATAATGTAAGAAAGTTTCTTTAATGTTTTTTAACGTGTGAAATTGTCGAGGAAATTGTAGAAGTCATTTTAAAAAAATGTTTATTGTCAAATATTTTAGACTAACATGATAATTTTAATTTAATAGTGTTCATTAAAAAATGTGAAAATGACAATTGTACCGACATAATTTTGTATTGACTAATACTATTTTTACTCTTTGTTAGTCAAAATAATTGCTATTATATATATATATATATATATATATATATATATATATATATATATATATATATATATATATATATATATATATATATATACGCTTCACCAAAATCGAGCCAATAACCCATAAGATGTGTGCGTGCTCGGTGAAAAACCAAACATTAAGTTAATCCAGGAATTAAAAAATAAAAATGGTTTTCGTAAACTTTCGGAACAAATAAAATAATGGAAAATTTTCATTTCATTCTGACAGTTGAAAACCGCATCTCAATATCATTTCTTTTATTATTACGTTTTGCTTTAGAATTTAGCCAGAACCTCAACTAAATCTTTATAATCATAAGCTATTATTAAAAATCTGTATAAAAGCTACAATCTCGAATAAAATTTACGATCAAAAAGATATTACTACATTAATGTATCTCTATAATACACCCAACAGAGCGACCAATGCCCCGGAGTCATATAACATTAATAAACTTGGCCTCTGATATACCACAGGCTTAACCGCAAGAGTCGATTTGTATACCCCTCAGACTTTCCTAGTGATTTATTATCTAACCTGATATTATTTGGGAGCCTTATTGTTTTAAATCTGCAAAAATTGCGAACATGGTGAGATTCGAGGTAAGATATTTCATTAAATTCAAATTATTTTAGGCTTAGAGAAAACAGAAACAGACAGCAAGAGAAAATCTTCGTAAATATTATATTTTTGTTCCAATTGGATTTGAAAACTAATTTTCTGCTTTGATCCTGATTCTGAAATTGGTTGATATTTGGGGGATTCACACTTATTATGCTTACATCACGCCAATGACAGATAATACTTTGAACATACGATCCACCCAATGTAAAATAAATTAATACCTTAAAGAATCCCAACTTAGCATTGAGTTTCGTATAGTTTGGGTCCATGAAGAGATTTCTACGTAGCACATGGCCAGGGGCCGATGCTGTTGGCCTCGCCCAGAGTTGCCAGTCGCTGACGTCTACATCCGTAGGACTGGTTAAATTAATTTATACATAAGCATACATTTTGTATTGCGTTCTAAACAAATAGACGCTTATAGCAACGCTAGACCATGTATTGTTGCGTGCGTTTTAATTAAAATTCGACCCGAGCAGTTTATTTCGAGGGCCATATATCCTCGGACTCGCCCCTTCAATTTCATATTTACCTCTCAAAAATAGTCTAAAACTGATCTAACCGTAATAAGCGTGATATCTTCGGAGATATCTCATGCTAATTTTTGAGTCAAGAGCAAAAAAAAATTACAATTTTGGCAGCAGATTTTTAACTTTGCCAATACAATATTTATTCCCTGCAGAGCTGAGGTACTGGATATAAAAATGTACTTAAAGTAAAATAATCATTACTTTTGCTACTGAAAGTATCTTTCTTACTTAAGTAGTTTTGAACTAGCTTTACTTGGGACAATGTATTCAGTACTTTTTTAGAAAAGTACTTGTACTGGTACTTAAAATTTCAAATTTAGGGAAAGTAGTACTTGTTACTTGTTATATTAATATAAACAATATAGGTAATGTAATAAATATAGAGAGGCAGTTGTAGGTTAGTTGTAGATGTACAATCAAAAGTAGAAAGTTGGAATGTAGAATGTATGAGAAATTTCACCAATACATCATATCTGATCCAAATAAATTATAAATTGTACCTCTACGAAATAAAAATAGTTCAGAATTTAATATGAGGCACCATGATTGCTAACAAGAATAAATTTCAAACGACATTCTAGTTCTATTCATGCAAGGTGTTATTGCTGAGGCCAGCTTTCATGATTTTGAAGATTACACAGTACTGTACAGTCCTTCAAATACCTACTGTTAAAATAATCCCAAAAATGCCTAGTTTAAAATTTTGAACATACTTAATAGAAGTCACCTTTAGCGGGAACCGAGCGACATCAATATATACATTGAAAATCAGAAATACAAAACAGTAAAAATGAAAATGTATTGTTCAATTGAACTTCGTGTCCATAAAAAACCCAAAAACCATAAATTCATTTTTTTTTAATGGACAGAATTTGCAAAGAATACGAAACTATGTTTTTTAAAATTCTTTACCTTCTTTTCAGCATTTAAAGAACTTAGTGGTGTTTCAAAAATGTATGGTGAATTAAATTTTTTTTGAATTTTTATTGATTGCGAGATTGTGTAGAGCAACAGGGAGCTTCTGGTAGATACAGATCACCGTCATAATTGTGTATAATGAAGTACCTAATCAAGTTCGGCAAAATTACACATAAAAAAATGTTTGTTTACTATTTCGATAAAGGCATTATAGCAGTTTAGTAAAGTTGTTTAAATGAGATATAATATAATGCATATAGGTTATTTGTTTGATATGCGCAGACCCTATTCGTACAAGTTCTTGATTATATTTCACGCTTCAGTTTACCAGTAGAACAATATGGTTTTGCTACTGCAGCTTTAAAAAATTGCAGATAGATATTAAATAGATTATATAATTAGGTATTTACAGAAAACCGTTATAAACTGGACGCATTTTTTTAAATACAAAAGTTTTAATTTCATCTATTATATTGCCCTTCTTTCTTCATTTGTTATGGTTTCTTTTTATATAATTTTCTTTAAAACTGTTTTTTTTGCTAAAACTAAAACATTATGGTAATGGTCTCGGTAATGGTCAAAAAAATCACCTGAACAATGAGCAATACTTAGTCACGTGTTTTAGAAAAGAAATTATAGCATAACAAAGTTTACAGAATTATATTATTCTTGAGATTATTCTGTACACTTTAACCATAATAAGAATTACCAATAATTAGTTAAATCGACTTAATACTTAAGTATTTAGATTTACTGGAAGTACTTAACTCGGTACTTAACTATTATAGATATATTTTAAGTTCTAAGAAAACGTACTTAAAACTAAATAGAGCAGGTACCTAATACTTATTATATATATATATATATATATATATATATATATATATATATATATATATTATATACATATATATATATATATATATATATATATATATATATATATATATATTTATACTTAAATTTTCATTCTTAAGTAAACTACTGAATATTTCAAGTACTTTTGCAAAATACTGTTACTTAATATTGCAAGTAGATTTTTAAAATCAAGTAGGTACTTAATACTGGTTACTTTAAGTACTTTGACTGGATACTTATCATAGCTCTGATTCATTGACATAAAAATATATAAAGTTAGAAAATTATTTAATAAGCTAAAGAGAGTTTATTAACAAGTGTTAAATTTTACTTTTTTTACAACACTGACCAAGACCTCTTTTAAATTTCATCTTTCACAAACTGATAATTGATTATTTTAAAGTTTGGCCTATTCCGAGGCATCTGTCGACATAATTTTCAACATGTAGATATTATCTAAAATATTTTTATTGCATTTAAGCAACATCCGAGTTTAAATATTCGCCTCCCATTTAGAGATCGCAACATTTTTCAACACATTTAGGTGAACTATTAGAACGTAAAACTCACATAATTTCTTTGTTAGTATAAACCGAGGGGTTGCTCCTCGGGTTGCTTACTCTATTAAATAAATAAATGTGTTTTTAAATCCCAAAAATCCATACAAAAATATGTCTTTAAATTCCAAAAATCCGCACATACTATAAATTAAATTACCAGAAATGAGCTTGATTTCCTGCAAAAGTTGCAAAATATGTAACTGCTTTTGAGTCCGAGGGTGAAAACGGTTTTAAAATATCGGTATTTTTAAATTTTGACAGTGAGAGTAGCGTCTACTCTAGGGTGATTACAAGCTCAATTTTGAAATAAAAAATTAAATAGTAGGTTCTATTTGCGACAATTGTGGCGAGTTGAATGCTGCCTTTCCAAGTCAACTTAAAGCTCGATTTAAAGTATTTTATGGACATACAAATTTGTTCTATTTTTGCAGGTTTTAGTTTAGTGATTTAAAATATTTAAGTTAAATTATTACACTCGACTGAATCTGCTTTAGTGGCGTGTGAAACAGTTTACACCTACCTAATAGAAACTGAAAAAATTGGTCTATAGCATAATATTAATTAAGTCACTTTTTTTAGGTTGTTTTTTTAATTATTTTATTACGCCGCCATTTTACCAAAATGACTACCAAAATGTTTGGTCAAAATTTGATCTCAATCAGATTACTAATCTTTTTTGTATCGACGGAACCGAAAAAACATCTTCAGTTTTAGGGTCCCTAGATGCCAAAAAATGTGCTTTCTCAATTTCGCATATTCGATTGACATCAAAATTTGGTCAAAAATCAAAGATCATAGGGTGATGATATGGTAACATTTTGGTAAAAATCCAATGTATATTATTATGCATCATATAAATAAAGTTGTAAAAGTATTAATATGTGGAATACTTATAAAAAAATTAAATTAATTTAAAAAAAAACCGTTACATTCGCTTTACCCGGAATTTCCCTTCTACTATATCGTTTCGGGGTCCGTAGATGCCAAAAAACATGTTTTTTCGGTTCCGTGGATACAAAAAAGATTAGTAATCTGATTGAGATCAAATTTTGATCAAAGGGCGGAACACAATGGAAGCGTAATAAAATAATTAAAAAACAGCCTAAAAAACTGACTACTAGATTTCCAAATTGTATGCAAGAATTAAGGGTGATAGGGAGAGTGATAGAGATAAATTGGTAAAATTGTGGTACGAATTCAACTCGGAATTCAAGATGGAAGTTAAAAATATAAAAAAATCAGTGTGAAAAACTACTTATTTAATTTATTTTACATTATGTTTAAAAATCACGTGTGGCATAGGTAGAAACTTGTAAATTAATCCAATATTTTTGAAGAAGGGTATATTACTATTTTAGTGTTCCTCAATGACTACCTACGGAACTAAATTGGGTCACAGTGGACTATTCCTAATAAAAGGAAATATTTATAAGGAAAATTCCGGGTAAAAGAAATTTACCGATTTTTTTGTATATAAAAATAATTATTTTCCTTTATATAGGGTTACAACACGAAGACGTAAGAAGATTCAATACGAGGGAAGTTCCGAGTAAAGCAAATTTTTTGGTAACCAAAAAGGCCATCCCATATTCAAAACACTATTACATACAAAATTATGACGCATTTTGGAAGCTACGAACGGAGGAAAACTAGAAAGTGTTTGATTTTGAAAATTAGCTATTCATTTTTATGTTCACTTTGACTTTTCTTGGATTCCTACAGCAACTTATTTTTATTAATACGAACCTGATTTATAACTTATTTTTTTTAACGTTTTTTAGTTTTCTAAATTAAATGATGTAAAACCCAGTGTAGAACGCTTAGGCTGAGCCTTAGGCACTTTATAAATATATTATATTTTTTTTTCAATTTACTATCTCTTTAACTCATTGTTTATTAAGGAAACATTCTAAATCTACTGTCTAATCACTAAATGTGATACTCGGTGAGGTACGTCAATGCAAAATACATTCAAAGTCAAAAGCTTTAAAATAATATAATACAAATTCAGCATGGGTCGTAGGTATTAAAAAAATTATGTTGATGGGTTTCTAAAAACGTATAGGATTTCAAATCTAGGATACATCACTTAAACAACAAAATACTTATATGAAAAGATCTTTTTCATAAGAAATAACGAGAGAAATAAGGATTTGGAGGTGGTTTATACAGAAAATTAAAATAGAAATAAGAACAATTGCTGTCAAAGTTTTTACTAGCTTTTCAATACCGTTATACCCTCGGCTATACCTAGTGGATTGTTATTTAACGCAACATTAATTTAAAAATACACACAACTGATCCAAATACAAAACTATTAAGTGAATTTGCCAATATCATGTTCCAAGATGTAATGCGCAGGCGTATTTTCGAAATAAAATAAAATAAGAACATGAAAATCTGAAGTCTCTTATTTTATTTTATTTTATTTCTCTGTATAAACGCCTTATGGGAGTTGCATGATTTGATCTCCTTATTTCATTTTATTTTATTTGCTGTATTAACCCACCTTAGGTATTAAAATATCCAGATTTAATAACACAAATAGTTAAATATTAGAAAAAAATATATATTAAGATCAACAGAGCTGCATATATGATATTACTTGACCAATGATATGAGATTTTGCCAACAGGATAAAATATTGAGAGGGATGATCTCCCCCTATCCCACTAATATGTCCGTCCCAGTACCTAGTAATTATAGTATCCCATACCTTTTTTGATGGAGGTGGCTCATCGCAAATACCAATTTTCAAATCTTCTGAAAATTCATCCGAATTGGTTTCGGTATTAGTAGATTTATCGGCAGATTCCAACATTTTTACATATTTTGGAAATATAACTACAAAAGCTTTATCAGTGAACCCGTTTTTAAGAAATCGAAATAATCTGTTTAGGTCAATTTTGAACTGATTTTTGTACTATATGCAAAACTAGAAAAACTGTAACACTTGACAACAGCGGGTAACAAGATTACACTACGTTTCTAGCGCGGCCTGATTTAACAATCGATTTACGAGAAGGCTATGGAATTTAACCTAAGCGTTATGCACGCGTATAAAACCAGAGATATGCAGAAACTTATTGTTGTTTTGGCGTTTCTGTGTACCATGACCTAACAATAAATCAGTTCAAACCGCACACAATTAAACTGAATAGTAAATAACCGGCGAACAGTTGTTTGTTGCACGAACACGTGTTGTTGCCGCTATGGACTTAATGAATGTCGTATTCCTCAGTTTTACCACTGTTGCCACATTCTATTACATAAAAGTCATATTATACTTAGGTTTTTAGGAGGGGAAAATAGTTATTTACGCTTACGTGACAAGATCCCAAAGTTACTGATGTATTAAGGGGGGGCGGGGCGGGGGCAAACAATCCAAAATATTTCAAGCTAAAATTATGGTATAAGACGTGACCACAAATTTCATTCACTCACAAAACGTGTCAAACTTTTTATTTAGTAGTCAGTAGTCACTGATTTTCATAGGTTTTATGGTTATCAATGTATGCCTCCTCAGGAAGGCATTTTAAATTCGCCACTGGGAAGTTGGTACTTTCCTGGACGATTGAATAGATTGGCACTAGCTAGTATAGGATCTTTCGAGTTTAGGTTTATTTGGTTTGTTTTGACGAGCCCAATACATTACCAGTACTATTTTAAATATATTTTAGCCTAGAAAGTTAAAAATAAATTATAGTTTAAAAAACTGGAAAACCCGCTTTTGTTAGTAACGCACTAAAAATTACAAAACAATATAATTTACTTAAAATATTTTGTTACAATTCGTGTATTCTCCCTTTCGCACATAGTCATTTATTATCACTTATATATTATCCTTTTAAAAATATTTATTGGGCGCCATTTTGTTCCACCATATTGGATTCGTACTGAACAGTTTAAACCTAAACCCCACTTGATTTTTCGGAATATTTTAAATTATTACAATTCGTATATTCTCCCTTACGCACATATAGTGGAGTAAAAACATGGAATAAAGACGCTTCCTTCTCGAAAAAAAAATTTTTTGAGGTATAACCACATAAAATCTTTACGATATGATCGGTTAGGGCTTTGGGCATATGAAATGACTAATTACGACCTCTTTTGTGGGGTCGGACTTTTTTTATTCTAGAAAATGTCAGAAAATTGTCAAAATTGTATATTCATGTTTTTTTACACACATCACGCAATTATTTCAAAACTAATCAACTTATTTAAAAAAAAAATTTACCACCGATTAACGACATATAGGCGGTGCTAACTGTAATAATATAAGTCTAATAGTGCATGTTTTTTAAATTAAAAAATCGATTAAACTTCGAACGTTACTTTTATTGCATGATGATTTTTGGTAAGCGAGAAACTTTTTTATTTGTAGGAATTTTACCACAGTATCTGCGTATGAAACAAAGAAAAAAAATTAAAAAAGTTTTTAAAACATAATTTAACCTTTTATTAACAGTATTTTTCTAGTTATCCGGAATTAAATTTACAAATATCCCGCCTGCGCCATAAATCGCACCTCCCCGTGCTCTGCTAGAGCGCTGCCGGTCTATTTTAGTCGGTTTGTTTTGACGGCATTATATCCCTGTTCAGACGTGTTATTTAATAATTGCGATTCCTTTGAAACTTGATAAATTTTGTTTAAATAATTTTATAATTTGGTAGTATAAGTGTACGTTGTTTAGTTATGAAGTGTTTAATTTGTGGAAAAACTGTGAATAATAATGACAAGCTAGTTATTCAAAATCACACAATACAAGGCCTAAAAACCATAATAAGTTCCGCGGAAAAAAGGCAAGATAGCGTTGCCATAAATATATTAAGCAAAAGGAATGATATTTTAACAAAAAGCAAACTAGTTAAATATCATAAAAGTTGTAGAAAATCCTTCACTAGTTTACAAAATCTTCAGTATGCATCTCAAAATACTAAAAGTGAAAACGAAGGAAATGTCTTTATAAAAAAAAGTTTAAGGGAAGGAAGAAAATATAATTCAAAACGAGTAACTGTTGTTTTTGATACGTTTAGAAGTAATTATTTAAAAAGTGCTGAAAGATCTGAACGTGGAGATTTCAGTGCAGAATTTAAAGTCTCTGGTCCCAGAAAAGTGCCAAAATTCAGAGAATTTATTCGGTCGTCATCAAACAAACAATCATTATTAATATTTCTGACTAACTATTTTTTACACGAAATGGCAAATTGCTCAATCATGACGAATCTGTCATAATAGCAGGAGGTTTTGAAAATTCAAAACTTTGTTACCTAGTTACTAAAAGCAAAGTACCAACAAAAATTGATTATTTAAGTAGCAACCAAGAGGAAGCTGATACAAGAATAATACTTATGTTTTGGCAAAATTGAATTTATGTAATACTATTCTTGTAACATCAGTTGACACCCATGTTTTACTTTTAGTTATTTATTATTATTCTGTAACGCCAGAAATGTCAAAATGTAATGTTTTCCTTCAGTTTGGACAAAGCAGAAACAAATATTTTTTATCTATAAACAATATTGTCACTAATTTGGGTGTAGAAAATTGTAAAAAAATATTAACTATTCATTGTTTAACTGGATGTGACACCACTTGTGCGATATATAAAATAGGTAAAAGAACAGCGTTTGACATTTTATACAAAAATATTAACAATTTAAGCGAATTCGAAAATCTTCCATCCCATTCAATTAAGCCAGTCCTATATGTTATATCTATATAAAAATAAAAATAAGAGCATTAGAACTCCTAATGAACTCAGAGTCAATTTAACAAAAGAGTCAAATCGGTCTGCATCAGAACTGCCTCCTACAGATGATGCTTTCAAGCAGCATTTAAAAAGGTACTAGTAACAAACTATGATAATAAATTTTCTTTTAAAATAAGGATGATAATTTTTTTTAGGTGTATATATCAATTAAAAATTCGGTATAATTCACATGTAAAGGAAACTGTTTCGGAAGATCCAGGTGAGTATGATTGGAAACTTGAAAGTTCTTGGAGCCCCATATTAACAGTGCAAGATCCAGTGCCCGATGAAGTAAGAAAAGCATTGTCAATCCGATGTTCCGACAAAAGTTGCAACAATAATAGATGCACATGCGTGGCACAAGGATTAAAATGTTGCAGTGAATGTAAATATACAACATGTAGTAACAGACCGGAAAATGAAGACAATTGATCGGATTCGGAATTTGAACCCTTTTAATTTAAAAATTTAAAATGTACGTTCAATGTGTTGTAATTCATGTCTTTTTGTTATATAATTTTTTATTATTAATTGTTATATAATATATAATATGATAAAACATATTTAAGAAAAGATAATAATATTTCATATAAAATGTGATACGTATGTAAAGTACTAAATTATTTAAACATAATTTGCAAAGTCATTTACTTTAGCTGTCACTTGAAATCAGTAACCACACGTTTTCACCATGTTTTACCTCTACTCTACTTAACCAAGAATGCCGTCAAAACCAACCCGAAACCTAAGAAGTTTTCACCATGCTCCGGTTAGGCTGACCGCTGACCGCTTCGAACCGCAAGAATTCACGATGTAAGTAGTGACGTCACCAGCTGAATGGTTCTCTAACTGGTCTGTCAAATTGCTAACCATGTCGGGGATATGGTCCCGATCGCGGTTCCAGAAACAAACAAAATATAGCGGTTTGTTTTCAAATTGGAAACAGCGGAATTATTTATTTGTATCATTAAATAAATGATTTTTTTCGTCTTCTAGTGTTACCTTTGATTTTGTATTTGATATTATTTGGGTTTTTGCATATTTGAAGGCTGATGTAAAAGTTTCATGAAAAATGACAAATTGCTTATTACAGGTACACTATTGCTATTAAAAATAATAATAAACTTTTACACATAAATTGCTAATTGTTTCCCCATATTTGTTATTATTTTTGTGCAAAATCAAAACACAATTAATCATTTACTTTAGCTGTCACTTGAAATCCGTAACCACACGTTTTCACCATGTTCTACACATGACGCAATCAAAACGTCATTATCTGACAGACGAGTGCTAACTAACAGTTTGAGACCAACGGTTAGTGAAACCGGAGCATGATGAAAATACTTATACCAAGCGCGCTACTCGCGACGGCGCTGCAGACTGTCTTTTTATAGCGTCTCCGACAAGTACAACGCGCGCGCGAGATGTTCATGACTTTATTTCTGAATAACTAGAAAAATATTTGGTACAGAAGGTTTTTTTATGTTTTAAAAACTTTTTCAATATTTTGCCTTTATTTCATACGCAGATACTATGGCAAAAATCATATAAATGAAAAAGTTTATCGCTTATTGAAAATTATGATGCACTAGAATTAATATTTGAAATTTAATGCATTTTTTTTTAAATAAACATTCTCACCACGCCACTTAAATTATTACTGTTATCACCGCCTATATGTTCCAAATCGATTACAAAAAAAAACTTCAAATAAGTTGATTAATTTCGAAGTTATCGCGTGCTATAAGTTAAAAAACATAGATATACACTTTTGACAAATATTTGATATTTTTTGAAATAAAAAATGTCTGACCCCACAAAAGAGGTCGTAATTTGTCATTTCACATGTACAAAGTCCTAACCGATCATCCTGCATAGGTTTTATGTAGTTATACCTTCAAAAAATGTTTTGCCACATTTTTATATACTGTCCTTCTAAAAATATTTATTGGGCGCCATTTTGTTCCACCATATTGGATTCGTACTAAACAGTTTCAACCTAAGCCACACTTGATTTTTCGGAATATTTTAAATTATATTTTTTTTGGTCCGTCATGTTGAATTCGTATCACTTTATTATATTCAATTTTTGGGCAAAAAAATTGAACTCAATTGAACAAGAAGATATTTTTAGGTTGATTTTTTAAACATTTTATTTGGCCGCCATTTTGTTCTGCCATATTGAAGTCGTACCAAAATTTTACCAGTTTATCTTTATATGATACTTAATTCTTGCACATCAATCTAATAAGTACTTTCTTGAGGCTGATTTTTTTGAATATTTTGTTACCAGTTAATTTCTATGTAACACTTAATTTTGTAAAAAATTTGAAGTAAATTGGATAATTAGTTTTTTAATAATAATTTTTTAACATTTTACTAGGCTGCCATTTTGTTCCACCATGCTGGATTTTTACAAAAATGATATCAGGTTACCCCATAAGCAAAAAAATTAAATCGATCTATGAAGTAGTTTTTCAGGTTGATTTTTTAAATATTTTATGAAGCCGTCATTTTATTTCACCATCTCGGATTCGTACCAAAATTTTACCAGTTGATTCCTATGTATACCTACTTGATTTTTGTGCAAACTTTGAGGTCATTTGGATAAACAGCTTTCTAGTAATATTTTTTTAACTTTTTACTAGACCGTCATTTTGTTTCGACATATTTGATTATTACCAAACTGTTACCAGGTCATACCCATGTGACCCTTAATTTTGGAATAAGATTTGAAGTCAATCGGGTAAGTATTTTTTAGGTATGCCTCGAAATGACAGACCGACCAACGAAATTGAGAAAATATATTTTTTGGCATCTAAGAAGAAGATGTGTAAGACCTAAGAGGGCAATTTTACCAGTTCATCAATCGAGAGAGTCACAATTAATTATTGTACAAAATTTGAAATCCATTGAATAAATCGTTAGTGCGCGCTGATAAATATTTTACTGAGACATTTTTTACCATTTGATTCTTACGTAATACTCGATTTTTGTGCAAAATTTGAGACAACTTGGAAAAGTAGTTTTTAAAAATAACTTCTAATAAAATTTCTTTATTTCGCAAACTTGCAATTTCACCAAAATGTTATTAGGACATCCTCATTTGACCCTTAATTTTTAACCAACGTCTGAAGTCAATCGGATAAGTCGTGTTTTAGCTATGCCGCGAACAAACAGACCGACAGACATACTGGCCGACAGACAGACACAGAGATAGTCCGACGGAATTGGGAAACATGTTTTTCGACATTTAGGGAACTGAAATGTGAATATCTGAAAAAATTGAATTAAAAAATGCATATAATGCAACATGTTTCTGAAAGAAAGAAGGGTCTTTAAAGAAACAGCGTGGTAAGAGTGGTAGGCAAAAATATACCAAGCCGATATGCATGAATAAATGAATCATACCGTATCATAAGAACCATACACTCATATATAGACGGGCCGGCAAACATACCTAATTACAAGCAAAAGAATACGGCCGGTCGGATGAAGCATTATCGGTGTTTTACTTATTCAAACATGTTTTTCAATAAGATGTCCCACCTACAAACAAGCATACTAACAAAAGGTTATGAAAATAATAAATTATTATCGTATATTTTTCATTGTTTTCTTTACAAATGTTTATCTTGGATCAACTTTATCGATCACATAATTTTTAATATTTGATACCTACCGATTATTTTATAACATGTGCCTGTAATACTGCCTTGTTTAAAGTGTATTATTAAGGTCAAAATTAACAGTCCGTTTCAGAAATCTAAACCGTAATGGCGGCATCAAAGTCAAATTTAGGCAGTTGGCGAAAATGGGTAAACAGGGGATGGCAAACGACAATAATGTAACAAAAATTAATTTATTAAAAATCTTTTTTTACCGTCTCCTTAAATTTAACGAAATGTACTGTTTTGTAGGTTAGTTAGGTTTGTCAATGAAGCTATTAAAGCCATAATAATAAATAAAATTAGGCACGATTACCATTCAATTTCAACACTCTTTGCTAGGTGTAGTGCCAAACGATAGGGGCAGAGTAAAACATTATTTCGTGCAAAAATAAAATATATTTTTTACTTGAACCTGAAATTTAACGAAATGTTTCAAGCAGATCGACCAATATGCCTTTAATATGTTTAGGTGGGGTGGCAAACGACAGGGGTGGTGTAAAACATTAATGTATTTAAAGAAATATAATTTTTATCAGGTGGATCGATATAATCTTAACATATGATCTTTCGCAAAAGACCTTAAATCCACCTTGGACTTTTCCAATCACATCACTTTAGAGTCCGCGCAAATTTCAAATCTAATTTTCGATGATTTAAGATACGATTTTATCACTTTAATGATGGTTTACAGCTTTGGTTCAATACTTAACAGTATATGTTATCCGTGTTTTAATATAGACTCGGAATTTCGTTGGTGAGCGCTTTCTTTACAGAAAACCTAATCAATCCTAACTCTGACCTAATCCGCATTTTAATTAATTATAAGTTTTGTTAAAAAAAACTTTGAATAATGGTAGAATCCCAAGCGTATCCTGGTATGATGGACACGATAATAAATTCATCAAGAATCATACCAATCACAACACAGAATATTCAATCTGATTCCTACAACTGTGTGATACTCTCTATATACTTATATGCCGAATATGTGTTCGAATCCCTGTTCAGGCTGATGACTTTTTTTAGTCGGTTTTTAACAAAAATGCGAATTAGGTCAGGTTAGGATTAGTTAGGCTTGCTGTAAAGAAAGAGAGCGGCAACGCGCAACCGTATTCTGAAAGAATCGGAGTAAAAAATTTTTTTAAAATGCAATATATTTTTTACCTTAACCTAAAGTTTAACGAATATTTTAAACAGATGGACCAATCTATTCTTAAAATATGATCTTTCGCTAGGTGGGTTGGCAAGAAGGGCGGAGCCAAAAATTAATTTAAGAAAAAGATATGTAATATGTAATTTTTACCTCCAGTAAAATTTTTTCAAACGGGTTGAAGGATTTACTTTTATTATATGGTCTATTGCTAGATAGTTGTCAATTAATTTCATTTTTCTTATCAATTCATTAAATTCTAAATAATGTATAGTAACATTTTCTGTCAATTTAATATTAAACTTTAGACCCCGTATTCACTAAAAAAGTTTAAGAGTTAGACTAGATCTAGTTGCCATGACAATTTAGCAAATATCACTGTCAATTTGTAATTGTGGCATTTACAAAAATTATTTGTTGCATATGTCGTCTTAAACCTATAATTGTCAAGTTAGACCTCCTCTAAATTTAAACATCTTTAGTGATTACGGGTGTAGATGTTTATTTTTAGGTTTTTAGTTAGAGAAATACTCAGAAATGCGATTTTTCCAGATTAGTTTTCAATTATATTTTCAAACGACCCCTCGGGCCTTGTTGTTGTTAACTTGAGGTATATTTGTACCCCCGGTGGGGCCCGTACCACATGGTTCAGCCTAGGTGCCCGCAGATCCTGCCTATATAAAACAATTACATGTACCCTATGTATTAAACCAAATATTAGCACATATTTATTTCAATTTTTTTCTTGAACTAGTTGTTTTTAAAATTTCTTATTCATATTATTATTCATTAAAAGAAATTCTGCTTGTAAATCATTAGCTTCTAATATTTTTGTGTCATAATCCTATTTATTATACAGAGTAAAATGTATATGATAAGAGTAAAATAAAAGTTTTTCGGAGAACGTCAATTTTATCGTGCCTCATCTTACTCTTGTCCTTAATTGTTGTTAGATTTGAACTATAAAGTAAAATGCCATGAAATTATTACTGTTAACAAAAACATCTTTAGGAAAACATTCTTCCATGATAGAATTAAAAGCGTTATAGCTGTTCTAAAAAGAATCAATTTCATCAATAACCTTTAACAAATACTGGAGATTTTACGAATGCTATTTAAATTATTAATTGTATCTTACTTATATGATTAAGGTAGAATGATTTTTTTACAGCCAGTCTTTAGAACTCCTTGATATAAACCCTTTTTCTTTTTTAAAATTAAATATGATTATTTATTTGCATTTCGTACACTGCTAAAATCCTCTCATTTCGTACAGTAGACTGCTGATTACCTAAGCCCTAGATCTAACCTAACCTACCTATAATATCATATTTATATTACATCTAAAATATATAATAGAGTGAATAATAATAACATTAGTTCCTAATTTGAATCATGAATGTTAAAGTGTATGTACCAAATCAGAAGCCATCAGAGATTAAATTTCCACAATGGACGAAACGAGAGAATATTTCGTGTTGATTTTTTGTTTCTTATACAGTCATTCTTTTGGCACTGTCTTGTATAATTAACAAGTATTTACGACGTTTTTACACCAATAAATACTTTATATTAGTTTTAATTGCTTTTGTAAAAATAGTATTTTTTTGTTGGAGTATTTTATTTAATTTCAGCAGTCTCCGATTCTTATAATAATCATTAATATATTTTGTATATATACCTGCTTTTCTGAAGGATAAAAAAAAAATATATACATAGTTGCTTTATCAGAAGGGTTTTTTTTAATAAACGGGTATCGGTTTGTAATATAAACAGCTATTATGACGAATATGTAGGCCTATTTTGAGAAAAAAAGTCGAATGTAAAAAAATACCAAAGCAAAAAGATCGCCACTTAAACTGGGTTGATTCCTGGCATTATTCAAAAAACTGTCGTAAAGTAAAAATTGAAAAATAACTGAAAATTATTTGTTGAATATTCTTAGGTTAATCAACCAGCAAAACAGTTTCAAGTATAATGGTCTTGAAACCATCGATTCAACTGTTTATTTTATCGATGGCCTGCTAATTCGTATAAATTGTAGTATTTTTAGGTCCTAACACTGGAAACTGTGGTGGAAGATAGGTCAAAATATAAGACTTCTAACCACACTACACCACAACTTGTTACGTTTCGCTAACCAAGTTAGCATCATCAACAAATGATATAAACTAAAGTAACTTATCCTAACCGAGGCTATTTATAAGTAAATGTGGTAACACTTGCTGGCCACCCGACTGCACCGTTGTCAAGTAAGCAATAGAGGGGACTATAGGAAATAGGCCCTCTGTCTTTATTTAGTGCTTTCTTACCACATTTAACTATTTCTATACTCTCAAATGCATTCAATAATCTATTATTAGGTATATTTTTAATTAACTTAAGTTGATTAATTCCTATTTGATGATTGTTTTCCAAAGCACGTTGGGCAACGCTTGACTTTTCTGTTCTTCCGTATCTTAAATGTGCCATGTGTTCTTTAAAACGAATGTTTATGGAGCGTTTAGTTTGCCCAACATATTTTAGATCGCAGTCATTACAGCTAATTTCGTAGATGCCACTTTCCAAGGAGATTTTTCAAGTTATTCTCCGTTTGTAGACTACTCTTAAACTTTCGTTTTTAAATACTTTTTCTAGACCTCTGGTATATTTGGAATCATATGGGATCAGTATGAACTTATTGGGAGCCTCAGGTGCTTGAAGAGTAGTGGCACCTTTTAACACTTTCTTATGCTTATTAGAATTACCTTTAGATATATTTTTAATCCGATTCATTTCATTGGTAAAACCTTTTTTACTTAATGGAAAATTGACTAATCTGTGAGCTAGGAAATGAAATGCTGCTATTTTGTGTTGACGGTAATGAAATGAGTCGGATGTTATATACCTATCAGTATAGTAAATTTCCTATAAATATCAAATTTTAATTTATCGTTATTTCTAATAACTAACGTGTCGAGAAAAGGTAATTGACCATTGTTCTCCTTTTCGTACGTAAAATTAATGGATGGATATTTATTGTTTAATGTTTCTAAGAAGGTGTCCCCAAATTTTCTGTATCAAAAATAGCAAATATATCGTCTACGTATCTATACCACACCCTTGGTTCTTAAGGTTTAATTGAGAAAACCCGTTATCAAAATTGATAACAGAAGTAGAAAGTACCTTAAAACAGTGTAAAAACCTTGTGTCCGATAAACTAAAATTCAAACTAACACATAGTATCCCACAGTTATCTAAACTGTATTGCCTTCCCAAAATCCATAAACCTGGGAAGTCCATGAGCTCTATGGTTTCAGCTGTTGGATCACCAACGTACAATATTTCAAAATGGTTAGTAGAAGAATTCAGCAAACTAAGTATCTCGTACAATAACTTTGAGGTTACTAATTCGTTAGAATTCTCAGATAAAATTAAGAATGTTCACTTAAAAGAAGGTGAAATTTTAATATCTTTTGATGTAAGCTCATTGTTTCCGTGTGTACCCATACCATTAGCTTTAGAGTACCTAAAGGAACTACTTGAAATCAATAATTTGAAGAAAGAAATTATTGATGAATATTTGCTTCTTACAAAAATATGTATGAATCAAAATTTTTTTCAGTTAAACAATAAATATTATAAACAACTTGCGTGAACTGCGATGGGCAATTGCTTTTCTCCGTTCCTTGCAAATTTGTTTATAGGTAGATTAGAAACCCAATTCGAAAGAGAACTCAAGTATTTTCCAAGGGTGTGGTATAGATAGGTATATATTAGCTATTTTTGATAATAAAACAGAAAATTTGGATACTTTCTTAGAAACATTAAACAATAAATACCCTTCCATCAAATTTACGTACGAAAAGGAGAACAATGGGCAATTACCTTTTCTCGACACGTTAGTTATTAGAAATAACAATAAATTAGAATTTGATATCTATAGGAAATTTACAAATACTGACAGGTATATTAGGTCCGACTCATTTCATTGCCGTCAACACAAAAGCAGCATTTCATTTCTTAACTCACAGGTTAGTCAATTTACCATTAAGTAAAGAGCGTTTTACCAATAAAATGAATCGCATTAAAAATATATCTAAAAGTAATGGATATAATGATAATTTTGTACATACATTAGTAAATAGACATAAACATAAGAAAATGTTAAAAGATGCCACTACTCTTCAAGCACCTGAGGCTCCCAAGGGGTTCGCAATAATCCTATATGATTCCAAATATACGAGAGGTCTAGAAAAAGTATTTAAACACGTAGGTTTAAGAGTAGCCTACAAAACGGGGAACAGTTTGAAAAATCTCCTTAGAAACCCTAAAGACAAAGTCGACTTGAAGGAGAGGAGTGGCATCTATGAAATTAGCTGTAATGACTGCGATCTAAAATATGTTGGACAAAATAAACGCTCCATGATCATTCGTTTTAAAGAACACATAGCACATTTAAGATAAGGAAGAACAGAAAAGTCGAGCATCGCCCAACATGCTTTGGAAAACAATCATCAAATAGGAATAAATAATCTTAAGTTAATTAAAAATGTATCTAATAATAGATTATTGGATGCATTTGAAAGTATAGAAATAGTTAAATGTGGTAAAAAAGCACTAAATAAAGACAGAGTGCCTATTTCCTATAGTCCCCTCTATTACTTACTTGACAACGGTGCAGTCGGGTGCAACCAAGTGTGACCACATTTGCCTACAAATAGTCTCGGTTAGGATAAGTTACTTTAGTTTATATCGTCTTCTGATGCTAACTTGGTTAGCAAAGCGCGCGTCCAGAACGTAACAAGTTGTGGTGTAGTGTGGTTAGAACTCTTGTATTTTGATGTAGTATTTTTGATGCAGTTTTTCTGGTTTTTTTAATGATAATCTTATATATTAACATCACGTACTTGATCTTTATCTAATTACTATTAGTAAAGACAGATTATACTTCCGATTAGATGATACATCCAACTTAAAATAAAATACCCGCAAATGGATTCCAACTTTGTATTGAATTACGTATAGTTGGGATCCATCGAGATATTTCCGTTTGTGTTTCTTGTGTGCTTGTTGCGTATGGTCAAATTAAACGGCGATACTGTGGTTAAATTATTTGTGCCTGATAGACTGTCTATACGAAGTATTTGGTATTACTTAGTACGGGAAAATATTTCAAAATTAGGGTTGTATATTATTTAAATTATTTAAATCATGTGTCCCCGATTTATGAAGTTTTTTGGAAAGCGCTCATACCTACTGATAAAAATGAATATATATTAATAAACAATTGCTTTTAACAAAATATTGGCCTTTCTCCAAGACACTATAACAATAATTTTCAAATATGGAATTATGTTCCTCGTCTCGCACAGTAATGTCCAGAAAATCAAATTTAAGTAGGCGTTGAAAATGTCAACTGTCTTTTGTAATGCTTTTATACCACGTGTATTAAACTGTGTTTATCGAACTTCTTCAGGCAATGGTCGGATTGCTGTCACACTTAAAACCGACACTACCAACGTAGCTTTCCAGGTCAAGCCTATTTTAAGTTTTCGAACTTTACATCGAAATAAGATTTTCTAAGTATCAATTTTGATCTTGCATGCCCTTCCTTTTTCATTACTAGATAGCCAAAAAATATTATAAAAATTATCTAAACATGATAATTAATTTTAAAAAAGAATGCTTGCATTGAATCGTCTAAAAATATATTTGAAAATGTTAATAAAGCTTCAATGTGACTAATAAATTTTATCCTTACATCTTTACTACAGATTACACATAATCTGTGCTTTTACTACATCATTTTAATTTTGCCTAGCTTTTTGACTATGGTATATAATGTGTGAAGTTATCAAACCCTTCATCACCATATTCTGAATGAAACCGAAAAAATACTTTGTCTCTTCTTTTGTTTTTTATTCCGAATTAATATATACGATTTGGAAATACTGAACTCGACTGAATGCTTTGAACATCAGCAACAAAGGCAATGCGTCGTATTTCAGCATGCCTTCAGTGGCTGTGGAACTACTTTAACATTTTTTCGTCCAAGAAAAAATGATCGGGTTGTTTCTCAATGACGCTAAGCTACAGAAGTCTATTAATTTTTGTTTAAATAAAGATAGCGCTCCCTCAGCTATCGATAAACCAACAGAGATTTATTGCCTTGCTTTATGGAACTTAACGAAGACTTGATAACAACAGATGCTGGTCACCACTATGGGCGTCGATCATTTTATTAACTCCAATGTTGATATGGTAAACAGTTGGGTCCATTAAAATGGGGTTAAAATTTGACTTCAAATAGATTGATCCGTATCACAAATACTTGTCTAACATCACCAATGGAATTATTTAACTCCATATCATGTAAGTGCAAAACCGGATGCAAAAGGTAATAAGGCTGCAAATCGGATATCATATGTTTTTATGACAAGGCAAATAATGTGAAAATGTCAATATTGTTAGCTATATTAGTGAAGAGCAGAAGGCTTGAGGACTTTTTTGTACACTGTAGAATCAACCCTGGAGCAAGACATATGCAAATCCTATGGTTAAGTAAATACCATAATGAACTACATGACACTAGTTCAGCTCTTATATTTGAAATAGAAATGGCAAATTAAAAGTAAATTACGATTTACACGCTAAACGTATATGTATATGAAAATAACAATCTTGGTCTTTACTTCACGACTTCATATCTTTGGTCCTATTAACCGTAAGGAGTTGTAACATCGCATTTTTTTGTTGTAAAGTCTACTTTCAATAATGCTTTATACATTTTCTCCCCGAGGCACCGGAAACGATTGCATAAACAATATATAAAAATAACGATTTTTTGTATGTTTGACTAAATATGACTAACCATCATATCTCCGAAACTATTTATTGCATCAAGTTCTGAGACAAACTATTTCTTTTCTATTAAATAAAGAAAATGTTTTTCTTTTCTTTATTTAATAACAATATTTATGATTTTTTGTTTATGGGGACTGGCCCTATAAGACATAGCGGAACAAACATTTGTTACATTTAATGGCGACTTAATAAAATATAAAAAATTAACATCTGAAAACTACGAATGGAATTTGCACAGCATTTAAATTTGGCATATAGATAAAATAGCGTGGGAACAAAATGTTGAGCTAATAAAATGAATAAAATATCAGTATTAAAAAACTGTTTATCTATTGCTTTTATATAAACTAGCTGGCGCTGGCCCGGCAGACCTTGTTCTGCTTTTTCCGTTAGATGGCGCGATGAGTTTTCAGTGGAAAGAATATGGTGCGCATTAGAAAATGTTATTGAAGAAAAACATATTAGTTTTATAGAATATAAATATACGTAATAAAAGAATACAAACAATAGTATTGAGAGTAAGTAACGTAAGTACTTCATATTACTTGTAATAAATAAGTAATGTAACCAGGCGATCAATTAAAAAAAAATCATGTAAATTGGTGTAATACAACCTCTCTCACGAACTTGCTGAAAAATGTTTTAAATATCAGATATCAAGCATAATACAGGGATGAAATGAGAAATTTCCGGAAGAACATAATGAAACTTGAACTGCAGGGTGCACCAAGATCTTGCGACATTTTTCTTTGTGGTTATGATAGAACAAGTTTATATCACCATTCTCAAACAAATAAATTCATTGTAAGATTCATGAAATAGAACAACCCATTTATGAAAGAAACACCAAATAGACTCCTGTCAAAGAAGACGAGGAGAACATTTTTAGGAAAATAATATAATATTCCATACATAATTCCTACATTTGCCTAATAATATTTTGACTTTAATTACGAAGAGAAATCCTACACTTTTTATTGAAACGCCCTTTATAAACTATACAAAATAAAGGATCTTAACATGAAGTTATCGGATATAAAAATTAATATATACTGGCAAGATCACGAAATTGAGAGATTCAAATTATCAATTCTTACTCTCTTAAAATAATTGATGAGACTTCTTACAAATTATTTTCTGCTAAAACTTCTTAAAATGCTATAGAAGTAGGAAATATTTCTATAGAAACTTTGAGTTTTCCACTATAAAGTCGCTACACGAATAGAATTACAATAAAGGGATAAAACTCAAGTAAAACCATATTTTTTTACTCCATTCTATTCCTGTACGCAAAAAACTACCGTTACGAAGGTGAAAATGTTGTGAATTGCGAAAAATAACCCAAACGGAAGCACTCGCAAAGGTGAAAATAAGTCGCTGCAAGGAGCCCTCCTGAGAATTGTGTTGGATGGATTTCCTTTTGAAGCGTTTCTCATATTTTTATTGAAAGCGTTTGGATCTATTTTGTTGAGTAACTGAATATATTAATTTTTTTAGAGCATATGTTTTATATATATATATATATATATATTATATATATATATATATATATATATATATATATATATATATATATATATATATATATATATACATATATATATATATATATATATATATATATATATATATATATATATATATATATATATATATATATATATATATATATATATATATATATATATATATATATATATATATATATATATATATATATATATATATATATATACATATATATATATCAATAATTTGATTAAAAATTATTGTAGCAAAAAAAATTAGGGAAAGGTCGTAAAAAGAAATTACATACATATTCAAAATAATTGGCCTTAGCATATTAACTTCAAAATAGTGGTTAGGCAATCCAATGATGAAATGCGGAGACATTCTGCTATATCAGGATGCACATTATCCAGACTCGTATTTAGGATGTTATGGATTATTATCAGAGTATTTTTCTGCTTGTCGTTTCTTTGGGTCAAAACGGCTTTAGGTAGGTACCTATCTATTTCGAAAAACTAGAACAGAACATCATAACTAAATAAAAAGAAATAATTGTAACAGTTATTAAAAAAGTAAGAAATCCAGGAAAAAAGCCCATACTATTGCCATAATCAACAATACTGCGTTGTTGTCATATGACTACGGACGATGACGTCACAAATCAGCGCCTTGTTTGTTTCGAAGGCTCATACGCACTCAGCAAAAACAATTATCGAAATTTTACTTAGCAGTATTACCAATACTTGGGATTAAAAATTATTGTAGCAAAAAAAAAATCGATTAGGTAAAGATGATAAAAGGAAATTAAATACATATTGAAAATAATTGGCCTTAGTATATTAACTTCAACAAAATAGTGGATAGGTAATGCAATCATGAAATGCAGAGACATTCTGCTATATGAGGATGCACAATATCCAGACTCATTATATATATATATATATATATATATATATATATATATATATATATATATATATATATATATATATATATATATATATATATATATATATATATATATATATATATATATATATATATATATATATATATATATATATATATATATATATATATATATATATATATATATATATATATATATATATTTAATTAGAAAGGGTAGTCTTGACCGACTAGTTGAACAACAAGTAACCTAATTATTGGGGTATCGGTCCTAATTTAGGGCTAGATTTAAATTGCTCTTAAGCTACGCCAAGCTTTCGGTAATGATTATTACCTTCTTTAGGGCTGCAATATGAGAAGAAATTTGTTTTTTATCTCTGTATGCACATTAATTAGAAATTGCGGATTTTTAGAAAAAAAAAAAAGGTAGAAAATTGTACTCACTGCTTTGCAATCAGTATCGATAACTTCTTGCGAAAAACAAACACACTTTGACCTTAACATTAAAATTAGATTTTACATACTGGCAGGAATTCCTGTTCTCCATATATTTTTATATTGAAATACGAAGCAAGTAAATTTCTTATGTAGGTTTTTTTGACATGTAAAGAATGTTATAGTACGTTCTGTCAGGATGATTGAAACACAGATCTAGGATTTAGCTATGTAATCACATCGATATACATCCAGATACAAAGAAAAATCAGTAGCTGAGAAATATCTTAATCAAACCAGAACAAGTATGAATTAAACGTCGAATTTATGCTTACGAAAAACTACTCGAATTGAAGAGACTGACTATAGAAAGGTATGGATATAATACGTACAAATACTTATATTTTTTAAAAGGAAAATTCTGTGTTATTTAAACTATTATTGTTGTTCGTATAATTGTTCAGACTGAGTAAATTTGAATAAATAGAACTAAGGTCTTCGATATCAGCTCTCTTATTTAACGAGTTAGGATTCAGAAATATTTCCACCATTTCCAGAAACAGTCTCTTGTTATAATTAGTTTCCTTACATAATATTTGGGTATCATTAAAGTTGAATAAGTGCCCTGATTGATTTGTGTGTTCTCAAAGTGCACAAGTATTTTTCATTAATCTACAGTCGCTTTTATGCGAAATTATTCTGTCTTTTAGGACCCTAGAGGTTTGGCCTATGTAAATACCCTCACACTCTGAACAAGGAATACTGTATACAATGTTTGATGTTTTTTGTATTTCATCCCTATCTTTTAATTTTGTAAAAGTGTTGCTTACTATTTTATTATGTTTAAAGGCGATTTTAATTGAAGGATCATACTTGAACAACTTGGTTATTTTTGTTGAAATTTCTTTTATGTAAGGTAACGAAAAATAGTACCTCGGTCTATTTTGAGAATCGAAGGCACTGATATTGAGACTTATTCCATCATTTCTCTCCCCAGGGTTGATTATTGGAGCTGTGTTATATAATAGTTTTTTTTAATACCTTTTATTTTTGACAGTACATATTGCATGTTTAATCAAAAGTATTATAAACAAATTTTAGGCACCCCCATGGGGGCCACTCTTTCTTCTATCATTTCTCAATAGGTAATGGATGATTTGTTGGATGACTGCATTCCTAAACTGTCTTTTCAACTACCGTTTTTAAAAAAATACGTGGATGATTTAATCACTTCTGTACCTGGAGAAGGGGTAGAAGAGGTCTTACAAGTGTTTAATACCTATAACCAATACATTCAGTTTACAGTAGAAAGGGAAACCGGCAATAGTGTTCCGTTTTTGGACACCAAACTAATTAGGAATGACAACAGCCAGATTTTACTAGACTGGTACATAAAACCTACCAGTTCTGGTAGATATCTTAATTTCCATTCCAACCACCCCAAAAAAATAAAGATCAATCTAGTATTGGCTCTAAAAACACGTATTGAAAGGATTTCTCACCCTAGTCTACTTAGAAAAAACTTAAAAAGATTGTATGATATTCTCCTCAAGAATTCATATCCACAAAAGTTATTAAAAAAACTATTATATAACACAGCTCCAATAATCAACCCTGGGGAGAGAAATGATGGAATAAGTCTCAATATCAGTGCCCTCGATTCTCAAAATAGACCGAGGTACTATTTTTCGTTACCTTACATAAAAGAAATTTCAACAAAAATAACCAAGTTGTTCAAGTATGATCCTTCAATTAAAATCGCCTTTAAACATAATAAAATAGTAGGCAACACTTTTACAAAATTAAAAGATAGGGATGAAATACAAAAAACATCAAACATTGTATACAGTATTCCTTGTTCAGAGTGTGATGGTATTTACATAGGCCAAACCTCTAGGGTCCTAAAAGACAGAATAACTTCGCATAAAAGCGACTGTAGATTAATGAAAAATACTTATTTATTATTTAAACTATTATTGTTGTTCGTATAATTGTTCAGACTGAGTAAATTTGAATAAATAGAACTAAGGTCTTCGATATCAGCTCTCTTATTTAACGAGTTAGGATTCAAAAATATTTCCACCATTTCCAGAAACAGTCTCTTGTTATAATTAGTTTCCTTACATAATATTTGGGTATCATTAAAGTTGAATAAGTGCCCTGATTGATTTGTGTGTTCTCAAAGTGCACAAGTATTTTTCATTAATCTACAGTCGCTTTTATTCGAAATTATTCTGTCTTTTAGGACCCTAGAGGTTTGGCCTATGTAAATACCCTCACACTCTGAACAAGGAATACTGTATACAATGTTTGATGTTTTTTGTATTTCATCCCTATCTTTTAATTTTGTAAAAGTGTTGCTTACTATTTTATTATGTTTAAAGGCGATTTTAATTGAAGGATCATACTTGAACAACTTGGTTATTTTTGTTGAAATTTCTTTTATGTAAGGTAACGAAAAATAGTACCTCGGTCTATTTTGAGAATCGAAGGCACTGATATTGAGACTTATTCCATCATTTCTCTCCCCAGGGTTGATTATTGGAGCTGTGTTATATAATAGTTTTTTTTAATACCTTTTATTTTTGACAGTACATATTGCATGTTTAATCAAAAGTATTATAAACAAATTTTAGGCACCCCCATGGGGGCCACTCTTTCTTCTATCATTTCTCAATAGGTAATGGATGATTTGTTGGATGACTGCATTCCTAAACTGTCTTTTCAACTACCGTTTTTAAAAAAATACGTGGATGATTTAATCACTTCTGTACCTGGAGAAGGGGTAGAAGAGGTCTTACAAGTGTTTAATACCTATAACCAATACATTCAGTTTACAGTAGAAAGGGAAACCGGCAATAGTGTTCCGTTTTTGGACACCAAACTAATTAGGAATGACAACAGCCAGATTTTACTAGACTGGTACATAAAACCTACCAGTTCTGGTAGATATCTTAATTTCCATTCCAACCACCCCAAAAAAATAAAGATCAATCTAGTATTGGCTCTAAAAACACGTATTGAAAGGATTTCTCACCCTAGTCTACTTAGAAAAAACTTAAAAAGATTGTATGATATTCTCCTCAAGAATTCATATCCACAAAAGTTATTAAAAAAACTATTATATAACACAGCTCCAATAATCAACCCTGGGGAGAGAAATGATGGAATAAGTCTCAATATCAGTGCCCTCGATTCTCAAAATAGACCGAGGTACTATTTTTCGTTACCTTACATAAAAGAAATTTCAACAAAAATAACCAAGTTGTTCAAGTATGATCCTTCAATTAAAATCGCCTTTAAACATAATAAAATAGTAGGCAACACTTTTACAAAATTAAAAGATAGGGATGAAATACAAAAAACATCAAACATTGTATACAGTATTCCTTGTTCAGAGTGTGATGGTATTTACATAGGCCAAACCTCTAGGGTCCTAAAAGACAGAATAACTTCGCATAAAAGCGACTGTAGATTAATGAAAAATACTTGTGCACTTTCAGAACACACAAATCAATCAGGGCACTTATTCAACTTTATTGATACCCAAATATTATGTAAGGAAACTAATTATAACAAGAGACTGTTTCTGGAAATGGTGGAAATATTTCTGAATCATAATTCGTTAAATAAGAGAGCTGATATCGAAGACCTTAGTTCTATTTATTCAAATTTACTCAGTCTGAACAATTATACGACCAACAATAATAGTTTAAATAACACAGAATTTTCCTTTTAAAAAATATAAGTATTTGTACGTATTATATCCATATACCTTTCTATAGTCAGTCTCTTCAATTCGAGTAGTTTTTCGTAAGCATAAATTCGACGTTTAATTCATACTTGTTCTGGTTTGATTAAGATATTTCTCAGCTACTGATTTTTCTTTGTATCTGGATGTATATCGATGTGATTACATAGCTAAATCCTAGATCTGTGTTTCAATCATCCTGACAGAACGTACTATAACATTCTTTACATGTCAAAAAAACCTACATAAGAAATTTACTTGCTTCGTATTTCAATATAAAAATATATGGAGAACAGGAATTCCTGCCAGTATGTAAAATCTAATTTTAATGTTAAGGTCAAAGTGTGTTTGTTTTTCGCAAGAAGTTATCGATACTAATTGCAAAGCAGTGAGTACAATTTTCTACCTTTTTTTTTTTCTAAAAATCCTCAATTTCTAATTAATGTGCATACAGAGATAAAAAACAAATTTCTTCTCATATTGCAGCCCTGAAGAAGGTAATAATCATTACCGAAAGCTTGGCGTAGCTTAAGAGCAATTTAAATCTAGCCCTAAATTAGGACCGACACCCCAATAATTAGGTTATATATATATATATATATATATATATATATATATATATATATATATATATATATATATATATATATATATATATATATATATACATTAATATTTTTACATAATTATTTTAATAACTTTCAAAATGCGTTATGTAATAAGTGGGTGCCACACAGACTATCAGATTAAAAACTTTAATAGCGATATAAGTTTTTTCGCTTTCCCAATGATGCCAAGTCTTGCCAAGGAGTGGGTTAACGCTTGTAAACGAGTATACAAGGTGAATGTAAAAAATGAAAGAATTTGTTCGAAACATTTTGATAAGGAGAGTTACGATATAAATTTAAAATTTGAGCTTTTGGGATATTCGTCTAGAAATAGTCGACTTCTCAAAGGTGATCCAGTGCCTACTTTGAATTTACTTAATACTAGCTGACCCAGAAACTTTGCTCTGCCTTTCTCGTTAGATGTCGCAATGAGTTTCCAATGGAGTTATAATAATATGTGGGGCATTCACCACATGGTCCAGAAATATAATTGAAGAAATATATTGGTGTTATAGAAAAAATGCGCAATAAAACAATACAAAAAATAGTGTTGAAAGGTCACGGTTACCAGATGAATCTCTAAAAAAAATCGTGAAAATTGGGGCAGTACAACTCGCTCACAAACTTGCTGAAAAACCTGGCCGGCTTAGTGTTTTAAATTTATACATTTTTCGGGCAAAGTAAGTGGATTCTGATTTCATCAGATAGTGAATAAAGCAGAATAGGTATTTGATTATGATTTGTCCAGTTTACTAACATAAAAGAGAGATAACAATATCGAGCCTAAAACGGATATTGGGTATGAATTTATTTATTGTTCTAGTTAGGGTTGGGTAGGTAAAATAAATGTAATTAATCTACTTACATATGACAAAGAAACCTTATTCTATTGCGTGTTAATTTGTTGCTTGTCCTTGTATGTTTTATTATAAGTAATGTTAAAATGTAGTAATAATGACATAAAAATAATGTATTATGAACCTTGAAATGAAATTTTTTCACATATAATTATCTTTATTTCCACTTTTGGCGTCGATTTAAATATTAAGTATTCATAGTAAATTTAAATTGAGATAGACCATTATGGTTCATGATTAATACCAAATTTAAGTCAAAAATAAAATTAAAAGACCATCAAATAACAATAGATATTTTGCTTAGAGTAAGAAGTATCTTACTCTTACTGGTTAAAAAGTTATGTCATGTCTAAATATATAAGTATGTTATATCTTAGAATAACTAATATGACAATATAATTCCATATAAAATGTCCCTTCCTAACTTTTTTGGATACTATAAACTATAAAAGAATAAACCCTTATACCGCCACGTTAAATTCGAATTCTACTAACCGCATGACGTCATGCGCGGCTTGGATAAAATTGGAACGGCTATCTAGCATATTTTGTATTTGTTGTATCATGGGCAGCAACGGGCTAATCAGTTGGCTATTTACAACCGTGACATTAACAACATATTCTTAAACTGCAATGTGGCAAAGTCCGGCTTTCATTAGGGTGTCCTGACATCTCTGACGTCTTCGTCACGGTTCCAATCATCAAAACTTATAATAGACTAGATTATGCTCAATCAACTGGATGATAATACACTAAATTATCCTATTTTTGACGATAGATTCATGAAAATACACCATATCTTAAAGTTAAAGTATACTAAACATACTTGTGAAGTTTCTGCATTCTCTGAAGTACTTGACTTCCACATATTTTTTTTAATTTCGAATAGATTGTATATATATATATATATATATATATATATATATATATATATATATATATATATATATATATATATATATATATATATATATATATATTCCTATCATGTCATATCATAGAAACAAATTACTAATTAAAATCGTAATCCCAACTCAACAAGAATTAATTATTACAATATCTTTACCTTTGTCTTAATTTAAGATTAATTTGTCTTGATTCAAGGACTTTCCGTTTAAGTTGAAGTCATGATATTCCACAAGGATAGCGTAATGGAATGTTTGGGCAAATGTTTTATGTAATTAAACTAAGAAGCGCTAAAATATGTATTAATTAAAATACATTGTACCTCTAGGCAAAGTCTACTGAATAAATATATTCTGTAAATTTGCTCTAGGCGAGTCAGTCGTAAACGCATATTGAATTTAGACCAATTCCGCAATAATTATTCTGGCTATTTCCGGTATTCGTGGATATATACTATACTCGTATAGGAGTAGGTATAATTTTCGATTTTTAAAGCATATAGCACAAGTGGATCATCGCCAAAAAATAATTTTGAAGTTCGATCCGTGATGTCTTCATGTTAACGCGGTGTCCTCGTGTCGACCACGTCGATGTATATTACATAACTCCAATTTGTCTTAGGATTTAAACTTTGATAGATTTGTTTATCGAGATAAGTCAAAAACGCAAAAATTGCTGTGAAGCTTAAACTCGTTTAAAATGAAGTGTAGTACCTGTGAAAATAAAATTTACTCCTTTCAAAATACATTAAATAAACGTGACAGACAAATGCACAATGTTTTTAAAGAAGTTATGTTTATGAGTGTCAGTTTGATAAGTGCAATGAAACATTTCCATCGAAAAGAAAGCTATAAGAACGTCACAGCAAAAACCATAAAAATTACGCACTCAAGGCCCATTTCAATGTAATATATGTGGAAAAGTGTATTTATCGAGCAGCAATTTAAAAACATATGCAAAAAAACACCCAAGCTCAACTTTTCACATTAAACAAAATGACAAATATGAGTGCTATACATGTAGCTCTATATTTGATAAAAAAATCAAATGTAATCATGTAAAACTACATAGCAGGCTTAAGAAACTGTAATGCCCATTCAGTGTTCTGTTATAAAATTCTTTACAATTTTATAATAGATCATACATCTTCGCAGGCACATCTCGAATGATCACAATTTACATCTGACAACTGAAACATATAAATTCAGCACCAATGAAGATAAGCAGGCTTTTTTCAACTTTTTTTCATTAAAAGTATAATTATTGCTAATTATTGCAAGTAGATGTAAAGATAGTTCAGGTCAGCATACATATAGTATTTACAGTAGGTATAGTTTTTGTAACGACTCGTTGAATGCACATCGTCATATAGTAATACGGCTACCAGTAAATTATATAGGAATAGGGATGATGCCCTTGATTACGTGCATTCAAGGAGTCATTGTAAGGACTATACTTAGTACCTACTTATATAAAAGCAAAAAAATTAAATGATAAAGTAAAGTTAATTCTCACAATTTTTTGTTTGAACTTGCCTTGACCAGTTGGACTAATATCAGCCTTTTTCTATTTTGTTTTTTCTCAGAATTCAAGAACTGAAAGCAAATTATATTATGTCCACCGGTGAAAAAAAATTGAAGGAGGGTGAAAGAACATATTATAATTGTCCTAGAGCCACGGATAGCAGAAACTCCTAAAAAACAAAAGTGAAATCTATAGAAACAAATAAAATTGGACGAGCATGTCCATCTACTATGATCGTTACATTCACTCAAGAATGCTTAAGTATTGTTTTTTTCCTGTACATGTTGGTCACTGTAATGAATCGGTCGTTTACGAATTAGTGAGACAATATCGACTATAAGTGTCCCCCCAAGTCCCAAGATAAAATAAAACAGACTTGAAAGCTCAATTTTGATTATTTTAACCCCTTTGACTTTCGATTTCATTTTAAACTTTGATTTTTAGCATCATTGATGGACGCTTTTTTACTTTGAAACTGTTAAAAATAAATGTATTTTTAAGGTTGGTGTTTTTGAAAACCTTTTTGAACATATAAACATGAAAAAATATTCATAGCATTCCAATAAAAAAACGAGAAAAAAACCGACATATCTTGGCGTCGCTTGTATGCTCTGAATTCTACCAAAAATCTAAATACATATGAGAGGAAAAAGGAAAAAACACCCTATATAAGTTCTTGTTTTTTATTTTTTTTCCACATATAAAAGTAAAGAAAATATAGAGTGGGACATTATAAGTTGACATCCGATACAATTATTGTTTTACTCACCTAGAGAGAAAAGTGCTATTTTTCCTTCTGTGGATATCCTTAAAGCAGCTTCTTATAATGCATAAAAAGTTACAAAATTTATGTTTCCTAGTGTCCTACTATTTTTTTTAATTTTATACTTTCTTTGGTGTATAGGGGTAAATTTTTCCTACCTAGACGGGAAACAGGCTGTTTTCTTCCTCTATTCAGAGCCCAAAGCCATTATTTTCAAGGGGGTTGTGGAAAAATACATTTACAAAATATTTGAAAAAAGCTCTTTAACAATTTGCAAAGCACCCAATGAAACACTTCAAATGAATAAATAAGAATTTTAGACCTCCTAAAATATGATAATAATATAGGTTTTGTTTGTAGGTAAATTGTCTCAAGGGGTCACAATTCCCAGAATACTTCACTAAGTATTCTATTATTAATATATTAGACAAATAGAGAGGTGGAAATAATTCACTTGGTTGAAAAAAAAAGACAAACAATATTATCCGATATTTTTTAATTGGACATTCTACCAAAAGGCACAACAATGATGCAGTCAGTGTAGAATTATGGGTCGAAGCTACGAAATGTTGAGAAAACAACCCAGTTTTGTACTATAAAAGCAACAGTGAAGAAGATATAGAAGGATTGTTTGAAAATAATAATTTTATTTTAATAATAATGAAAGAGTTTCTTAGAAATTCGTTTATTTAATTTGCAAAAAAGAAAACATGCATTGACGGCACTCATGGTTTAAACCTGTATGGATTCCAATTATACACATTCGATTATACGTAGTCGATAAATATGCTTCTGGAGTGCCAGTATAATTTTGTTTTTCAAACAGGTCTGATGTAATACTACTATTTTTAATTCCCTCGTAAAAGAAAAGTATTGTGATCGTATCGATCTCTACATTTCAGAGTCCCTAGATGACGAAAAACATGTTTTCTCAATTTCGTTGGTCTGTCTGTCTGTCGGTCTGTTTGTTCGTGGCATAGCTAAAAAAACTATTTACCCTATTGACCTCAAATTTTGGTCAAAAATTAAGGGTCATATGGAGATGACCTGGTAATATTTTGGTATAAATCCAGTATGGCAAAACAAAATGGGGGCCTAATGAACTGTGAAAAAAAATATTACTAAAAAACTACCTATCCAATGTATCCCAAATATTACCCAAAGATCAAGTATTATGTAGGAATCAACTAGTAAAATTTTGGTACGAATCTAAGATGATGGAACACAATGGCGGCTTAATAAAATAATTAAAATATCAGCCCGAAGAAACAACTTAAAAGACTGATTTCAAATTGTGTACTATAACTAATTGTGGTATAGAGATAGACTAATAAAATCGCGGTGCTAATTCAAGATGGCGGAGTAAAATGGCTACCAGAACGCTCAATATCAACTAGCCTTAAGAAACATGAACGGTGTATTAAAAGGAAATAAAATGCTCAATCCGCTGTAGCTGAACACCATCATACCACTGACAAGATTATAAATGTAAAGAAAAGGTTCTAGCATCGATTCCAGGATTTTATAAACGAAATATTAGGGAATCTTTCGAAATTTTTAAACATACATAAAATTTCAATAGAAGATACGGATTACGGTTTACATCACAAGTGGAAATCGATCTTAACATAGGGTGACGGTTCGGCGGTTATAAAAGCCCGCCTGAATTTCTCTGAGCTCATTCATTATTCAGATCTCGTGGACTATAGATCCCTAAAGATGACTCACGCAATCGAAGGTGAAACGTAGGATACTAATTCCAATTTTGCACGGCCGAAACCCAAGAACCACGATTTCTTAATTGATCAAAGCCGTAAAAGCTTCCGGTCTATATTAAATAAAGGAATTCACAAAACATATATGTTTTATACAATACAATTTTGTTAACATTTCAACTATAACAACATAACAAGCTAACATACTGATAGAAAATAAAAATTGTTTCAAGTATGAAACCTAAAGACTAAAAAATCCTCCTTTTTAGCTGAAGACAGGGAAAACTAAGATAGATATTCTATTATCGATAAAATCTACGCTTTTGCCATCAGGATAAAATAATGGGGGTAGAATCTCCCCGTATACGTCCGCCCTAGGCAGCATACTTAATCAAGTAAATGGCCAACAATTCTCAGATATAGATACCTACCTATTTAAATAATCAGTAAATAAGACAGTCACTTTGTATATGAATAGTACAGCACAACTTAACAAAATCAAAAACTACGCTGAGAATTTATTTTAAAACTGACAATCAATCATACAAAGCCAAAAATTAAAACATTGCACCCATATTCACTAAAGAGGTTTAAATTGAGACCAGGTCTAACTAAACAAGGGAAACATGCAATTATATATATATATTATAGTAAAAAATTGGTTTTCTTCCCTCTTGGACAAAATCGAATCTTCTGCTGGCCGCTTCTGGGGTTACATTTATATACCACGGAGAATATGGATAACATTTTTTTTTCTTGGTCAGTTATTTTTATTGCCCTCCCTGGAAATGGTTCTGCGCGCGTCGGTGACATTCGAATTTCCGAAACCGGCGATGTACCCCACTTATGCATTAAAAGTATAATTCTTCACTATGAACTTCGTATTTAACAATATAAATTATTAATCAGCCCTCAAGTAAGAAACAATAGATTCAAAATTACTGCAAAAAAAGTTGTTTCGAAAATATTTAGAACAAGTTAGAGCATATTTTCAAAAATGATTTGCTTGTTTCGAACCGTCAAACTGATTTTTTCGAGTTCTATTTTTTGCATGGGTAAATTGATGAAATTTCCATTGCACGTCGTCAAAATCGATAACGAAATTGTCATCATGTCAGGGTTTTTCAAATTATCAATTTGTTCTATCTAATAATTCCCCTAATTTGGTAAAATAACTTAGTTATATTTTTAGCAAAATAATAAGGTATACATAATACTGTATTATATAGCACTGAACATTAAATAAAATTACTATTGCTTCCCAATCCCGTGAAAGGTTATCAGAAAGCTTGGTTCAAATCGAAAAAAATAATGAATCGGGATAAACCCGCATGTATAGTGTTTAAAATAATAATGTAAGAATTTTTCCCTATCTCCAAGTTGTTAACCCCAGAACTTAGAACAGTCAGTTAATTGAGAAGGATTCAAAGATAATATATTAATGGCCAAACCTGATCTGAGAGCGAGTCAACTTTTTGTCTTTGTCTAATTAGGTTTTTAAAAAGGGAAAGACTGTGCTCCATATTTTCTTCAAATTAGATTGGCAGTGAATTTTGTTGACTAGATGACATGCAACAGAAGACATATATTCTTTTTAAGTGCAACATCCCGTATATTATTAATTAAATCAATGGCGTATTTTAAACAGGTTATATGCAACGAGCTCAAGACCTAAATTAATTTGTTTAAAGTTCTCTATCGTCCAAATGGTTAAATTTTGAACAAAAGGATTTGCACATTCTTATCTTTACTTTTTAGGGTATATTAGCTGATATCAACTTCCGTCACATTCGATACTCCTGGTTTGACCGGAAATGTCGAATTTTGATATTTTCGGCTAAATCGGATGTTGACGTCATCTAATAGATTTTAAGAAGTTAACACAGGAACGAGCCAGTTATTTTCAGTTTGGCCGATGGAGGGCTCTAAGTGCCATAAATGATAATTTTGAGATAGCATGTTCTCAAAAATAGTTGAATTTAGATATATCTTGTTTTACATTAAATGTGTTTAGAATATTTCGCCGATCTAAAAAAAAATCATAATAAACAGGGTGTCCTACTAAAAAAGAGTATGATGATATTATAAATCTTACCCTATTGTTTTTGCCGGTGTGATATTTTAGATTTTTAAAATGTGATAGTTACAGATTATAATTAAAAATATATTGTGTTTTGACATTTAATTTCTGTATTTTTTCTAAAACTCTTGGACTTAATCATTTGTTCTTTATTTGTAGCAACTTTGGTGATGGTTCTAGTGTGGCGCTAAATTATAGAAAATAACAAAAAATGTAGCACCGCACTTTTTCAGTTTGAAGAATCAATCTTAATATATTTGACTTATAAATATTAAAGCAAAAACTCTTAACTTCTAATCTTTCTAGCATATGACCCACTAAGGAGCTGTATTGTAAATTATTTCTCTCCAGTGGACCATAAAATACAATATTCAGCGTTTTTGGAAGAAAATAAATCACCGGTGTTTATTGGTCCCAAGCAGTAAGCTTTCAATGAATTATATTTTTTTTGAGGAGAAAATCTGCCATCAATCATTTTTTGGTCGTCTGGATAATATAAAGACATTATTTTCAATCAGGTACAAATGGGGACGTCTTTTGTCAGTCAAATTACGTCTACTCGATTTACTAGGGGATAATTTTTCTTCTATATTTTATAATAAAAAGTGCAGAAGAATAAGACAGGTTATATAATACGTTTTAGATAGGAAGTAGGTATCTTGAAAACTAGTAATAATTCAATAAGGTTTAAAATCAATACAATTTTAATGCGTTTTTAAACTAATCCAGTATTACATCGTATTTATAAATAATTGTCAGACTTACAATGCTGCCCTATTGTAAAGTACACAATATTGTTTCTTATATAAACTAAAGCTTATATCGTAGGTCTATTAAGGGATTATTTACCGCAAATGTTGATTTACTCGTAATTGTTCCCTGCGGATAATCCGACCACGTAATGTAAACTGTTATAGCACAAATGGGAAATTTAAATTTGATATGTTGAAAACAACTTTTAGATATATATTGTAAGAATTACAGTAGTTCAAAATAACATGAATCAAAACAAAATGTCAGAAAGAGGGTAGATTTACACTTGGCTAAAAGAGCATAATTGGATGAGATAATGAGCCTACTAAAAAAACATCCCTGTTTTATGTTTCTCGGTTTCGTTGTTACGCTGCGACTTACGAATCCTGACACAGTGTGTGAACACTTGCGATATTTGTGCATTCTTTAATATGAATATTTTATAGAGTAAAACTAACCTTATTTATTTATTCAACATTTTAGTAAGGACGGGTTATAGGGTATCACTTACTCTACTTAGTTTACGTTATGCAGCTGTTAATAAATAGTTCTGTTACCTACGTAATGGTATGCAGGAGCGGCTTTAGATATTTGTTGTTTTATATTAGTTTTTATATTAGGGACCCAGACCTACAACCTAAAAGGTTAATGTTAGTGCGCCAACAGTATCTTAGTTCGAAAAACCATTTTAAAATGTGCAGAAGAGTTCTGCTGTAATTTTTTACATTTTTTTCCATACAAATAACGAAAAGAGAGAACAATAAGGAATGCATAAATCCAAACGTAGTAGAAATTAAAAAACTCATTATTAACAAATACCTTTTAGAACTGTTTTTATTTTACTCCTCTGTATTTGTTATAGTGACAAAGTTTGAGTAAAAGGAGCTGAAGGTAAATTGCTTTTGTCGATTCAAATCAGTCTACTACTGAAAAATATTGCTCAGTCACAGAAACATTGGAGTTAAGTAAGTATTTATTAACATGAAATACCTGCTCTGTTTCATTATTCCTTGTGGTTTATCTGGTCTGCATATGGAATTTGCAATTGGTTTAACTTTAGGCTCTTAATTAAATTTCCTTGTTGGCATATTTTACGTTCAGGATATATGTAAGATAAGAATAGCTTAATTCCAGCTAAATATTATCTGATGTAACCGTATGTAATTAATAAAGACGATTATTATTATATCCAGCAAATAGCATTAATATTTAATTTTTGCAAATATTGTTTCAGAGGATCTTTGTACAAGGAGATTACAAATTTTGCAGTCTATTAGTTGACATCACAAAACATTTCACATTTTACATAACTTTTAATAAGGCAAATAACACAAATATACGCATTTGATAAAGTCACAAATAATATTCATTATTTCTTAAAACAAAATTTCTTGCACAAACACTTCAACCATAAATATCTGCAGATATATATCTAACATTTTCCAATTAGTCATTTCACTTTCAATCACAATTGATCTTTTAGTTCACGTGACTTTGGCAGTTGTTTGATAGGCAAGTAAAATATTATTTATCATTTATTTACTGTATTTAGCGACCCGAACAGAATATTTTCGTGTCTGTATAAAAAATGAAATTTTCCTCAAAAATATACCCTTTGTTGCGAAAACGTCGTATAGCCAGTACTATTAATTATTTGATAGCGTTGTCAAGTGCCATTATGACGAAAAACTAAAGATTAGAAGTATTAATCCTTTCACGCTTATGGCCGACGATCACGATACACAAGGTAAAACTCCTAATAACTACAAGCTATAACCCACGTTTTAAAGATCTTATCCTTCTCGTCTTTCCTCCCACCTTGATCTGCCCCTCAGGCACTACGGCGACCTTCATGTGACTTCAACCCGAAATAATCAGTATAGTGAGCTGTAGCAGAAGTTTGGTTAAGGGGGGGCTTTGGTTGGAGGTTCGCGTTCTAGCGCATTTACCGATATACAATGTATTTGTTTCGTGGATACTAGGATGTAGTCCGTTACACGTCACATGTGACCCTATCCGAAGCATCCTATTTGTACACTTTTTATCCAGACGACATATTGGAATAAGTGAAGGAATCGCGAAAAGGAAGGCTAGAATTATATTTCAAGGAATGAGAAAGGAATTAACGTCTGGGGGATGTCAGCCTAACAGGCTCTGCAGTTTATCGTGGAATCCAAATCCCTGGCTATCCCCTCCACTTGAAAAACCCACATACTACCACGGAAACATCCGGTTCCCTCAGGTCTGAATAATAGCATGAAAGTTGAAATTCATTTTACTAGGATGACCAGAATTTTTTGACACAAAAAAAATATTTTAACGGAATGCAAATAGCACACAGTGATCCTTTTTAATTCCCCCTGTATTATTTTTTTAAATAGGTCTAGATCAAAGTTGGAAATATGGCACGTTTTAATAGTAAACTAAATATTTCTTATGTATTTTATGTAATTTGTTTGATTGAAAATATCAAGGTGATGTCATTTTGAAGAAAACAATTAAATGGAATGACGGTAAAGTAGCACAATATTTGAAAGGTCTTTTCAATCTTAGTTCATCCTCAAAATGTAGAGAATTTAAAATTATTCATTTCAAAATGGTGGACATTCATAAATGTGACAGTCTTCAGTTGATAACGGTTGAAGATAACCTAACCGAAACGTTATGAACAAATACCAAATAAAACCAAACTCGAGCATTTTATTCCTCCTTCACCTTTATAAAGCACCCTGTAACTAGAAAAGTGCTATCTCTGACACACAATATTAAGAACATTTCCACAGATATAATGGAAATGTGAATGAAATTGTGATACAAAATTCTTGAATATTTAAGCTGGTTTTTGCATTGACTAGTCATCAATATTTATATATAACAAAACATAATATAAAAAATTATTATTCAAATAACTTCAACTCTTCTAGATTTTGACAGTTACATGGCTTTGTATTTTCATTTTTAAGCCGATTTTAAAACGATACCGGAAGTTGTGAAGATATAGTAAAAAAAAAGTCCTAAATTAAATAATTCGGAGAATTATACAAAAATTCCCGTGTTCATGTATCATAACAGTAAACTGGCGCAAAATTTTATTTTTAAGAAAATTTTTGCAATACAAAAATTTAGATGAAAATATAACATTCGTTTACCTCGACGAAACTTGGATCTATCAGAAAGACTCTCAATTTCATCGATGAGTACACGATTCTGACATAAAAAGCAAATTAGGTTTTGAAATGTCAACAATGGTTTTGAAATTTTATTTCCCAGTCCTTTGTTTTCAGCAACTCAGCTTAAATTTGAATTTAAACAAGAGAATTTCTCTCACAAAGATATAGTACTAATTTTTTGATGTTTAAAACCTGGTTGATTTCAACCCTGTTCTACAAATTATGACAACGTCATTTAGCCTCCCAACAGTTTGTCACTAAATCAAATAATCCAATTTTTATAATTAATTTTGGGATTAATTAAGTAACTAGAATTCTTCTCTGGTCTAGATAAGTTTTATAACATTTTTGGCTGTAAAGATTCCTAATTATTCAGCTTTACTTTTATTACATAAATATTTTTAAATTTTTTGATAACACCATCTTAAAAAAATAAACGCAAATGTCATTTTACTAACGGCACGTTTTGAGAAGTGAAACGAAAAAACTACCAACTTTAAATCTAGTTAACATGATATGCAACATGCATTTTAAATGTTTTTAATATTTGTTTCGCCGATGCATGGTCTATGGATTTTAAACTGCGCTAAACTTGACGTGTAAGTAAATGACCCATTTTTATAAGTTAAATATAAAGCTTAAAAAGTTCACTTAATTCCGAAATTTAATAAAATTTCATCAAAATTGGCTCAATAATAGAATATCCAAAGTATATTTAGTAAGTTAATTTATATTGACAGATAAAAGAAAAAATTTTAAAATCCTTATTGATTCGTACACATTGTATGCTAAAGCTTAACAATACATTTTATATATGTTATAGAGTACGACCTATATTTCTAGATTAACTTTAGAAATAAAAAATTAGAAAATCAACTTTAGTATTCCAATCTCTTTATTTAAAATTTTCAAAGAATGCTGTTTCCTTGCTTACAGGTGGCACTAAAGATGGCGAAAGTCGAAAGCGCCTTGTTAGGATTTTAATTTAAAAAATGATTTTCACGAGATGCAAAGTCTATATTTTCCATTAAAATATCAAAATCCAGCATCTTAATAGACTATAGTTTGAGCGATGATACTACGCTATTAGTAGCAAAAAAGGAAATAGTCAACAGAGCATTTTTTATAGTTTTCACTCCTGTTCCCTGAACTAATGTCTTCTCTGGAATCTGTCAAGCTTAGTAGCATCCCTTAATTGTTAATCTAACCATTCTGATCGGACATTTGAACGGTAAATGACACTTTCCGAAACATTAACAGGACCAGCCACGTCACACTGCATCAGGAAGTATTGAGTGGCTCTTTTTCAGTTAAATGACGCCTCTTTGCTTACTAGACTATCAGCATCCAAAATATTTTAAAACTCTTTTTCAAGGACCACGTTAAATACGCATCAAGAATGGTAACCACTAAAAACACACTTATTTTTCTGTTTCTATATACATAATTTTTTTTAATATTGTAAAATCATGTTTTTTGCTGACTCTGATCAAGCAATGTATCATAACCGCTTAATTTTTATTTTTCTGACTCATGTTTTGTTTTTCCAAATTACTTTATATATTCCCAATTTCAATTAAGAATTAAAAATAAAGTAAATTTCAATTTCATTGTGGTAAACAAATTTTAAAATTGTTTTATTTTTCAAGACAGCAGTTTTTCACTCTCTATTTGCTTAGGGGCACTAAAGGTCTAAGCCCAAAGGCAACTTTTTTAGGTTCTATGAGGTGAGCAGTCACACAGGATCGCCTAAAATTAAAATTAAATTATATATATATATATATATATATATATATATATATATATATATATATATATTAAAACGGTGCCACAAAAACAATTGCACATGCAAAAAAACACACGACTAAGACAAAAGACACTTATCTAATTTTACAATCAATAATAGAGAAGAAGAAAAGAGATTCAGTCCAACTCCGACATTTTTAAGTCATCCAAAACATAGAGTATAAAATAACTCATTAGCATCTTAGCCGTAAGAGATCAAATTTATAATATTAAAGAAGAAGAAGGAAATTGCATATGGTACAGCTTTTTGATATTAAGATGCGAAAGATTATTTTAGGTTATTATAGTTATTAAAGTATCAAGAGTATTATAAGGCTAATAACGCTTGAGATCGACACATTAGTTGTATTGCCCGAGTAAGTATTTTTTTTGAAAAATCTAGTTTTAATAATAATAAACCAAATTTTTTATAATAATTCCCCGTTATAATTTGGCTTTGAATTTTGAATGCCAGTGTCAATACTGGCAAATATTAAACGACTGATGGCACCCGATGCTGGATGCCAACGCTTTTTAAAACATGCATTTTTAGTCGACAGCACTTGGCTGTATGCGAACTATCGCAATTGAAGGCGATCCTGTGTGACTGCTCACCTCATAGAACCTAAAGAAGTTGCCTTAGGGCTTAGACCTCTAATGTTTCGGAAAGTGTCGTTTACCGTTCAAATGTCCGATGAGAATGGTAAGATTAACAATTAAGGGATGATACTAAGCTTCACAGATTCCAGAGATATACTTTATGTTTGTTGTTGTTTGAGTTGGACTTAATCTCTTTTCTTCTTCTCTATTATTGATTGTAAAATTAGATAGATAAGTGTCTTTTGTCTTAGTCGTGTGTTTTTTTTGCATGTGCAATTGTTTTTGTGTGACCGTTTATATAATATATATATATATATATATATATATATATATATATATATATATATATATATATATATATATATATATTTTTTTTTAACTGAGACTAACCATTTAAATTTGATTCAACATAGGTATATAAAGAAAGCATTAACTATTTTAAAATCTATAAGCTGTCAAAAGGGGTTTTTTCAACCTAAATCTCCAAAAGAATATTCCTGGATAAAAAAGATAGTTAGCTATGACTATGACTCTAGAAACGTGTATTTTAAGAAGTTTCTCAATAACACTGACTATGGTTAAAGCCGAAAGCAGTTCCTTACGAAAAAAGTGTAATAAATTCTTGAACGAAATACATCTGGCCTTTTTTTCCTTTATATATTTTGTTGTCTAAGGTTTTAAAAATATAAACAGATCTTTATAGACATGTGTCAGAAACCCATATCAAACAAAAATAATAAAATACATGTACAAAAATATAATTTCTATGTGATGTTTTGCTTTCTGATATGCGATATTTTATTTGCCTTAGTAATTGTCTTAATTGGTGTAGTATATTTTTTGCAGCGAAATGTAAGTGAAATCTGACACGAATTTCCCTTTAATTAAGGTAAAGTTGTTAAAAGTTGTCCAGGAAATTGGATTTGGTTTCATTGTTGGGGTAAATTACAGCAGCAATTAGTTTTTAGACTTCGTAGCGTCTCTGATTAAAAAGCGAACACCGGTTATTCAGTTCTAATAATTACATACTTTAAGGCAAATTTACTGTTTAGAATTTGCAATTTAAGGATTATATATATATATATATATATATATATATATATATATATATATATATATATATATATATATATATATATATATATATATATATATATATATATATATATATATATATATATATATATATATATATATATATATATATATATATATATATATATATATATATATATATATATATATATATATATATATATATATATATATATATATATATATATATATATATATGGACTAAACTTAATTCGGACCCGAAATAAAAAAACCTTGAAAATGTTAAATGTGATTCTGATGGAACCTTTTACTTTGCTTACCAAAGTTCAAGGTATTAATGTGATTGAAGAAAGTGAATTTTTAATGACGTTCGTCAACCAAGCGAATCGTCTGAGTCTAAAAATTCATTACTTAATTATTTTCATGTATATATGTGGCTTTTATCGATTTTGTTATCTAAAAATTCCCTCACTTCACTCACATATTAGTTTTAAGCTCTGAATTCTTGCCTGGTGAGCTTTTCTGTAAAATCAACGTCGCCCAGCAGTTTTCAAATTTGTGAATATCTTCTTTTAATATGGCGTCATTTAAATGGGGACCATTTACCCTCTTTATTCGTCCCTGCATAAAGTTTTTTATAAGTCAAAGTTTAATTTGAAGAAGAGTCAAGACAGGTTTTTTTAGTCTACAAGAGGCAGATATTTCACATAATTACATCCTGCTTAAAATAATTTCCTTTCTGGACGAATGTTCGTTACACAATTTACTGCACGACTGTCCCACAAACAAAGAAAACAGGAATATTTCGGAAAACCTCCCTGAAGCACATTAAAACTGCTATTACTTTTAAATCCTCACATATCTGCAATTTGTACAAATTCTAATTGATTACATCTAAAACTATATGCATAATTTCATAGTCTTCTTTTATCCTCACTGAATGCGCAACTGATGTAGATGATTTTAAATGTCTATTATGTAGTAATACGGTTTTTAAACTATATTTCGAGGACTCTATGAATAAGGATCACTCACAAGGTAAATGCTCGATATTAAGTTTCTACATTAAACCATCAATACTTCTATCGCGCATGGTGAATTTTCCATATTATATAAAATACAGAAAACGTTGCATTTCTTTTCCTAAATGTGGCAGTCGGGACCAAGAAGTTCTGACTATTGCTTGGATAGTAACAAATCATTTAGTTTATTTTGAATAACCAAACGTCGCTCACCAGAACTGGAACCTGGAATAAAAGGCGAATCGGTAGACTGTCCGTCTGAGCTGCCTGACAATGCGTTATTATCTTTATTATGTCTTACAATGTCTTGCCAATGTAAAGGCGCAGTCTATGCTAGTAGTAAGTTTGCATTGTGTGGAACAGATCTTATGTCAGAAAGCAAATCTGGATATTTGCTTTTTTGCTTTCCTTTTTTTGGAATAACCTTAGCTCTTAATCCTTCTCATGCAAAGATAACAGTAACTAAGATGACTGGTGGGTTCTCGTCAGATCCTTGGGACCGCAGAAGGCATACTTTTATCTTCCCTTACATACGTTGTACCATTTCGCTACAGCTTATACAGCATACATAGGAAGCCCTTTGCTTGTCTTGATCTTGATGATTAAAACACAAGGGAAATTTTGTAACTACGGCTGTTTGGCTTGATTCCGTTGTTCGGAGTTAAATATACAATTAACACCACACAACCACGTATAGGATCGCCTAAAATTAAAATTAAATTATATATATATATATATATATATATATATATATATATATATATATATATATATATATTATTTAAACGGTGCCACAAAAACAATTGCACATGCAAAAAAACACACGACTAAGACAAAAGACACTTATCTAATTTTACAATCAATAATAGAGAAGAAGAAAAGAGATTCAGTCCAACTCCGACATTTTTAAGTCATCCAAAACATAGAGTATAAAATAACTCATTAGCATCTTAGCCGTAAGAGATCAAATTTATAATATTAAAGAAGAAGAAGGAAATTGCATATGGTACAGCTTTTTGATATTAAGATGCGAAAGATTATTTTAGGTTATTATAGTTATTAAAGTATCAAGAGTATTATAAGGCTAATAACGCTTGAGATCGACACATTAGTTGTATTGCCCGAGTAAGTATTTTTTTTGAAAAATCTAGTTTTAATAATAATAAACCAAATTTTTTATAATAATTCCCCGTTATAATTTGGCTTTGAATTTTGAATGCCAGTGTCAATACTGGCAAATATTAAACGACTGATGGCACCCGATGCTGGATGCCAACGCTTTTTAAAACATGCATTTTTAGTCGACAGCACTTGGCTGTATGCGAACTATCGCAATTGAAGGCGATCCTGTGTGACTGCTCACCTCATAGAACCTAAAGAAGTTGCCTTAGGGCTTAGACCTCTAATGTTTCGGAAAGTGTCGTTTACCGTTCAAATGTCCGATGAGAATGGTAAGATTAACAATTAAGGGATGATACTAAGCTTCACAGATTCCAGAGATATACTTTATGTTTGTTGTTGTTTGAGTTGGACTTAATCTCTTTTCTTCTTCTCTATTATTGATTGTAAAATTAGATAGATAAGTGTCTTTTGTCTTAGTCGTGTGTTTTTTTTGCATGTGCAATTGTTTTTGTGTGACCGTTTATATAATATATGTATATATATATATATATATATATATATATATATATATATATATATATATTTTTTTTTTTTTTTTAACTGAGACTAACCATTTAAATTTGATTCAACATAGGTATATAAAGAGAGCATTAACTATTTTAAAATCTATAAGCTGTCAAAATGGTTTTTTTCAACCTAAATCTCCAAAAGAATATTCCTGGATAAAAAAGATAGTTAGCTATGACTATGACTCTAGAAACGTGTATTTTAAGAAGTTTCTCAATAACACTGACTATGGTTAAAGCCGAAAGCAGTTCCTTACGAAAAAAGTGTAATAAATTCTTGAACGAAATACATCTGGCCTTTTTTTCCTTTATATATTTTGTTGTCTAAGGTTTTAAAAATATAAACAGATCTTTATAGACATGTGTCAGAAACCCATATCAAACAAAAATAATAAAATACATGTACAAAAATATAATTTCTATGTGATGTTTTGCTTTCTGATATGCGATATTTTATTTGCCTTAGTAATTGTCTTAATTGGTGTAGTATATTTTTTGCAGCGAAATGTAAGTGAAATCTGACACGAATTTCCCTTTAATTAAGGTAAAGTTGTTAAAAGTTGTCCAGGAAATTGGATTTGGTTTGATTGTTGGGGTAAATTACAGCAGCAATTAGTTTTTAGACTTCGTAGCGTCTCTGATTAAAAAGCGAACACCGGTTATTCAGTTCTAATAATTACATACTTTAAGGCAAATTTACTGTTTAGAATTTGCAATTTAAGGATTTATATAAATATATATATATATATATATATATATATATATATATATATATATATATATATATATATATACATATATATATATATATATATATATATATATATATATATATATATATATATACATATATATATATATATATATATATATATATATATATATATATATATATATATATATATATATATATATATATATATATATATATATATATATATATATATATATATATATATATATATATATATATATATATATATATATATATATATATATATATATATATATATATATATATATATATATATATATATATATATATATATATATATATATATATATATATATATATATATATATATATATATATATATATATATATATATATATATATATATATATATATATATATATATATATATATATATATATATATATATATATATATGGACTAAACTTAATTCGGACCCGAAATAAAAAAACCTTGAAAATGTTAAATGTGATTCTGATGGAACCTTTTACTTTGCTTACCAAAGTTCAAGGTATTAATGTGATTGAAGAAAGTGAATTTTTAATGACGTTCGTCAACCAAGCGAATCGTCTGAGTCTAAAAATTCATTACTTAATTATTTTCATGTATATATGTGGCTTTTATCGATTTTGTTATCTAAAAATTCCCTCACTTCACTCACATATTAGTTTTAAGCTCTGAATTCTTGCCTGGTGAGCTTTTCTGTAAAATCAACGTCGCCCAGCAGTTTTCAAATTTGTGAATATCTTCTTTTAATATGGCGTCATTTAAATGGGGACCATTTACCCTCTTTATTCGTCCCTGCATAAAGTTTTTTATAAGTCAAAGTTTAATTTGAAGAAGAGTCAAGACAGGTTTTTTTAGTCTACAAGAGGCAGATATTTCACATAATTACATCCTGCTTAAAATAATTTCCTTTCTGGACGAATGTTCGTTACACAATTTACTGCACGACTGTCCCACAAACAAAGAAAACAGGAATATTTCGGAAAACCTCCCTGAAGCACATTAAAACTGCTATTACTTTTAAATCCTCACATATCTGCAATTTGTACAAATTCTAATTGATTACATCTAAAACTATATGCATAATTTCATAGTCTTCTTTTATCCTCACTGAATGCGCAACTGATGTAGATGATTTTAAATGTCTATTATGTAGTAATACGGTTTTTAAACTATATTTCGAGGACTCTATGAATAAGGATCACTCACAAGGTAAATGCTCGATATTAAGTTTCTACATTAAACCATCAATACTTCTATCGCGCATGGTGAATTTTCCATATTATATAAAATACAGAAAACGTTGCATTTCTTTTCCTAAATGTGGCAGTCGGGACCAAGAAGTTCTGACTATTGCTTGGATAGTAACAAATCATTTAGTTTATTTTGAATAACCAAACGTCGCTCACCAGAACTGGAACCTGGAATAAAAGGCGAATCGGTAGACTGTCCGTCTGAGCTGCCTGACAATGCGTTATTATCTTTATTATGTCTTACAATGTCTTGCCAATGTAAAGGCGCAGTCTATGCTAGTAGTAAGTTTGCATTGTGTGGAACAGATCTTATGTCAGAAAGCAAATCTGGATATTTGCTTTTTTGCTTTCCTTTTTTTGGAATAACCTTAGCTCTTAATCCTTCTCATGCAAAGATAACAGTAACTAAGATGATTGGTGGGTTCTCGTCAGATCCTTGGGACCGCAGAAGGCATACTTTTATCTTCCCTTACATACGTTGTACCATTTCGCTACAGCTTATACAGCATACATAGGAAGCCCTTTGCTTGTCTTGATCTTGATGATTAAAACACAAGGGAAATTTTGTAACTACGGCTGTTTGGCTTGATTCCGTTGTTCGGAGTTAAATATACAATTAACACCACACAACCACGTATTTCCGAAATTAAAAAACCACTGGATAATACTAATGTTCTAAAAATATTCAATATTACATCATCAATAATAAGCTCAACTGTATTACAAATATCGTGTCGGTCGGTGTAATTAACGACATTTTAAATAACTATTACTCCTCGTTTAGAGTTATTTGTTTTTTATTAGATGCTTCCAGGTGATGTTGATTAGGTCGGTGGATGCCGATCGATTAAAAAAAAATCTTTTTAATATTTCGGGCATACTTTATTTAAGGTAATTAACAATAAAACTTTTACTTATGTTGCAGTCATAAGTTTATATACTAATTCTTAATATATATATATATATATATATATATATATATATATATATATATATATATATATAGGCTGAACTTTATTTTCAATAATGCTCACACTTGTTTCACTTACACTTTAAGATCATCTTTTTTCTTGTTTCGATGTTTTGTTCAATTTTTGTTGAGAATATTTACTACTTTCCTGCTATTATCTTTGAATTCGAACAAAAATCCTTTTGAATTCAATCCTTCGATTAGCATTTTTTTGGTGATGGGGCTGTTCAACCAACATAAGCAAAGAGGTGGACCAATTAAAAGTTGAGGGTTTAAGTTTATCGATGGAAGCTGCTATTTTATATTTTAGTTTATTAATTTCTTTTTTAAGATGTTGGAATTTATTTTTGATAATGTCACCTTACACTTATTTTATTTCTCTTTCAAGATCATTTTTTACGCTATCTATGTTCTTTTCATGTAATATCATTTATTTCTTCCTTGATATTATTAATAAATTCTTTCAAGTATCGTTAATCGAAATAGCGTTATGAATCCAACTCGTATAGTTCTTGTTTTTTTCCCTTTCTTATTGGCCTAGAATTTTTTCACGCCGATCCTGTTCTACCTTTTTCATTTTTCGCCTCCAAGTTTGCAGATGTTTTAATATTGATAACTGTTCTTGTCTTTGATTTCTTCAACCTTTTGTTTTATCGTCTTCAGTACATTGGTTTCCCTTTTCTTGTATTTTATATTGTTGATTAATGATTGATAAAGCTATCTTGCTCAGCTTCTAATTTGTTAAGTTGTTCCGGTATTTTCTTTACTTCTTCTTTTGTTTTATTTATTTCTTGAATTAGGCCTATTATTGATTCTATCTTCAAACTCCTCCTTTCTTTTTAAATCATACCTGCGAAGTCAAATTTTCCGAATCTTGTCGTTTAGAACTTTCTAGATGTTTTGTGATATGTACCTAGTAAAACCATCTTGTGGGCTGAAACAACGAAACAAATAAAAAAACACATCTTATTCGGTTTCGGATTAAAATATTTTTAATATTAAGGTCTTTTTTTTTGTTGTTCTAAACTACAAGACTCGGAAAATTTGACTTCGCAGGTATGATTTAAAAAGAAAGGGGGAGTTTTGAGATAGAATCAACAATCGGCCTAATTGAAGAAATAAATGAAACAAAAGAAGAGGTAAAGAAAATACCGGAACAACTTAATAAATTAGAAGCTGAGCAAGATAGCTCTATCAATCATTAACCAACTATATAAAATACAAGAAAAGAGAAACCAACGTACTGAAGACGATAAAACAAAAGGTTGAAGAAATCAAAAGACAAAAATAGTTAGCAATATTAAAACATCTGCAAACTGATAGACATGAAGAACAGGTTCGGCTTAAAAAAATTCAAGGCCAATAAAAACGGAACAGAACAAGAACTATACGAATTGGATTCGTAACGCTATTTAGATTAACGATTCTTGAAAGAATTTATTGATAATATCAAGGAAGAAATAAATGATATACATGAAAAGAACGTAGATGATCTTGAAAGAGAAATAAAATAAGGTGAGATTATCAAAAATAAATTCCAACATCTTAAAAAAGAAATTAATGAACTAAAATATATAATACCAGCTTCTATGGATAAACTTAAACCCTCAACTTTTAATTGGTCCACTTCTTTGCTTATGTTGGTTGAACAGCCTCATTACCAAAAAAAAATGCTAATCGAAGGATTAAATTCAAAACGATTTTTGTTCGAATTCAAAGATCATAGCAAGAAAGTAGTAAATATTCTCGACAAAAATTTAACAAAACATCGAAACAATAAAAAAGACGATCTAAAAGTGTAAGTGAAACAAGTGTGAGCATCACTGAAAATAAAGTTATATATATATATATATATATATATATATATATATATATATATATATATATATATATATATATATATATATATATATATATATATATATATATATATATATATAATTTTTTTTTTAATCGATCGGCAGCCACCGACCTATTCAACATTACCTGGAAGGATCTAATAAAAAACAAATAACTCTAAACGAGGAGTAATAGTTATTTAAAATGTCGTTAATTACACTGACCGACACGACATTTGTAATACAGTTCTGCTTATTATTGATGATGTAATATAGAATATTTTTAGAACATTAGTATTATCCAGTGGTTTTTTAATTTCGGAAATGAGTGGTTGTGTGGTGTTAATTGTATATTTAACTCCGAACAACGGAAATATCAAGCCAAACAGCTGAAAAACTTACCTTGTGTTTTTTTTTCAGAGATCAAGACAAGCAGAGGGCTCTCTATGTATGTTGTATAAGCTGTAGCGAATTGGTACTACGTATGTAAGGGAAGATAAAAGTATGCCTTCTGCGGTTCTAATGATCTGACGAGAACCCACCAATCATCTTAGTTACTGTTATCTTTGCATGAGATGGATTAAGAGTTAAGGTTATTCCAAAAAAAAAAGCAAAAAAGCGAATATCCAGATTTGCTTTCTGACATAAGATCTGTTCCAAACAATGCAAACTTACTACTAGTATAGACTGCGCCTCTACATTGGCAAGACATTGTAAGACATAATAAAGATAATAACGCATTATCACGCAGCTCAGAAGGACAGTCTTCCGATTCGCCTTTTATTCCAGGTTCCAGTTCTGGTGAGCGACGTTTGGTTATTCAAAATAAACTGAATGATTCGTTACTATCAAAGCAATAGTCAGAATTTAAGGAGTAGAACCTCGAGTAGAACTTACCAGCCAAAGAAAAAAATTGCCACATTTAGGAAAAGAAATGCAACGTTTTCTGTATTTTATATAATATGGAAAATTCACCATGCGCGATAGTAGTATTGATGGTTTAATGTAGAAACTTAATATCGAGCATTTACCTTGTGAGTAACCCTTATTCATAGAGGCCTCGAAATATAGTTGAAAAACTGTAATAATACATAATGGGCATTTAAAATCATCTACATCAGATGCGCATTCAGTGAGGATAAAAGAAGACTATGAAATTATGCATATAGTTTTAGATGTAATCAATTAGAATTTGTACAAATTGCAGATATGTGAGGATTTAAAAGTAATAGCAGTTTTAGTGTGCCTCAGGTAGGTTTTCCGAAATATTCCTGTTTTCTTTGTTTGTGGGACAGTCGTGCAGTAAATTGTGTAACGAAAATTTGTCCAGAAAGAAAATTATTTTAACCAGGATGTAATTATGTGAAATATGTGCCTCTTGTAGACTAAAAAAACCTGTGTTGCTTCTTCAAATTAAAGTTGGACTTATGAAAAACTTTATGCAGGGTACGAATAAAGAGGGTAAATGGTCCCCATTTAAATGACGCCATATTAAAAGAAGGTATTCACAAATTTAAACTGCTGGGCGACGTTGATTTTATAGAAAAGCTCACCTGGCAAGAATTCAGAGCTTAAAACTAATATGTAAGTGAAGTGAGGGAATTTTTAGACAACAAAATCGATTAAAACTACATATATACATGAAATCAGTTAAGTAACGAATTTTTAGACTGCCGAACGTCATTAAAAATTCACTCTCTTCAATCACATTAATCCCTTGAACTTTGGTAAGCAAAGTAAAAGCTTCCATCAAGAAAATACGAGCGACCATGAAAAGGAAAGAATGAATGTAGTGTGTTTCAAAAAAACGAATTCGTTTGTTTTTTTTCTTAAATGTTTTGCTTAGTGTAACAAGGAAAGTTGACATGTTACTACTTTTTGCTGCTCATTTACGTTTTTACAGAGGATTTACTAGAATAAGCTATTACGTTACTTAATATAGGGGACCTCCTCTATCCAGTGATGCGGAATACTACGAGTTCGTCAAGTTTCATTGAAGTAAATTTTGGAACCTATGGATTACCGAAGCCGTCACTCGCGTCTGAAAAGGAAATGTCAAGAAATTGAATTTAGAGATACGAAGCTAGTCAAAAAAATATAATTTGACTGTTGAAATTAGTATCAATAGGTTAAAAAACATAAAAAATATATAATATTGGCAATTATTAGAATTATTAAAATTTTCGGACATAAACTGAATTTAATCATTATAGTATTTACCGTAAATGAGAAATTATTGGACTTATTTAATTAATATTAATTTATATATTTCGAATTTAACAAGTTCAGTGCTGACCAAAATCTGAATTCGCTCATATCGCGTCCGTTGCATTCCAATGAGTAAACTGTTGAAGATATAAATACGCCGACACTCAATTTTACGTAGGGAATTTAATTCTCTATAAACTTATCTATGTTAAGTATTTCCTTAAACTCAACCGTTAAAGCAGCGTTTCGAGCAAAGGTGCTGATTCTTCTTCTTTTAATTTTTTGCAACTTTTATTATGATAATTTTTGAAGTGCAAGTTGAAGTTTTTCTAAAACAAATGTTATATTTTTCGATAACTTTAAACTTCGTTAAATTTTTAAAGTTTACTTGAGTGATCTATTATATTTCTGCTCAGCTTAACACAAAATATCTTCAGCTTTGCACTAAATATCTTCAGCTTTACACAACATATCTTAGACCAAAGGAACACTAAGCAACATGCGTTATTAAGCCAAGGTATTTTAACAGTTCGTTTAAATGTTTAGGTACTATTATATTCGCATGATACAATGTGGCAAAGGCCATTTTTGGCAATATCATATTTCCCAAACAAAATTATTTTTGCAATGGATTCTAGAAGAGCCCTCGTATAATAAACTCGACCATCCGACTGACAAATTTATGACTGAAATTAAAAGCAGAAATTGAAGTTTTATCGGCACTTGGTAAAATGGTTTAATATTGTTTTTATTTTTAGAAGGAACCGATGCCATTTATATGATTGTGAAATTAAATTTTTGTTTCTTGTGTTCTAAATTACAAGGGCCATTGGTTTTTTAATATTCAGCCAGCTTATATTTTGCATTTTTTTGTTCCGCCAACATATACCCTGGCCATCCCCTTCACTTGAGAGGGTATAACCTCCATACTACCAAAACTCCTCCGGAGAGAATAGTAATGACGTAGTAGTTTGACAGAGTGTTTCCAATTAATATTAAAGAGTGATTCTATCATATCCAGGACCCGAACACATGCTACCGGCTCCCCTTTAGACGCAATCCAATGCTTTAACATGCTAGGCCAGGAAACGGTATTTTTTTAGTACCAACACTTCAAATGAAATTTAGTTAGTTAAAACGTTCTTCAGATCCAACTTTAAATAAATAAATTTTTGACTAAATTGTAATTTTTTTGTTTGTTGCTTATGAAATATTTTCATCCTACTAGAAAATTACTACATCTTTCCCGGTAGCTCAATTAAGAAACAATCTGAAAAGTAATTGAACATAGAAGTAAATAGAGTAGGCACATGGAACGCTAAATGAAATAATTTGGCTTATTTCTTTCATCGAATTCTAGATTCACGATGTGACAAGCAAACCTTATAAAATTGTTAAGGATCCTCCGGATGTAGTAAGAGCTTCTTATAGTTGAGGCTTTGACTTTATATAAGAGAAGCCAATGGTTGAGGCATCATATACTATGCCATAGACTTAAAAAGAGTGAATAATAATGAAATGAGATTATATATCAACCGTAATATATTCCGTATAAAGTATAATAATAATTCTAATTACACCGACTTCTTTTAGCTGCACCCGATTGGTATTGTAATTCATTTTGTCACAACTAAAACGCTGAATACTCACAAAAGAAAATATAAAATCAGCATCACTGCAATTATACACCTGTTTTAGTCTAGCACCAACACAGAACACAAAAAATTAGCACACAAAGCGATTACCACATCTACAACTTTTAGAGCCCTAGGTCTGCTTGAGATTACGGGCCCCTATCGGCCCTATTCTCTAAAAGCATTGCAGCCAGTGTCGGATTAATTTAATTATTTTCCCCAAACGTATTTACGGTCCCCAAGCTCGTGGGAAAAAGTGACGACCAAAAAAAAAATTCCTCTGTTTCATATAGCAGACACTTGTCCCCTCCTTTAATATAATAATATACACGAATGACCTACTTACTGATAAAATGAAACAAGGAAAATTATGTAAACTATTTTTGTTGCAACAAGCGGAGGGTCCTCTTTTCAACGGGCCCTCAGCTGGGTAATGCGGCCCTGCCCAAAGCAAATAGCAAATAATTTAAAATAAACTATCAGTTCAGTAATTATTTTGCATCTTCGCTCCCTATTCCCCGTAGAAATTTTGTTCCATTGACCCTTACCAATTAAAGCGGTTTTTGTGGCCTATCGATAAAAATCGCTTAGTTTTGTAAATGTAATTTCCTTACTTAATTGTACGCTTCTATAAATCGATAGTTTTTACTTCTATCGATAGTTCGAATACGATGGTTTTTCTGTAGACTTTAACCGGGCCACCGGCGGCGCCGGGCCTCCAAAGGCTCGGGACCTGTCGCAACCGCACTACTCCTACCATGTAGTTACGCCACTGAATTGACTGTTCTGATATATATTACAGATTAAATCACATAATGTATTATTTCAGATAGAAACTCTAACTATTTGGCAAACAGATTAAAAATACAGCGATAACTTCTAATGAATGCATTTAAAAATAACACATTACAAATACCAGGCACTTTCTGAACACACCAATGTTGCCGCGGCGGTCCCTAAAATTTGTTAGTAAATTTCATGTTTTGTCCCTACGTCAATATTATCAATTTTATTACTAACAAAAAAGTAACTAAAAACTATAGAAAAAAGATGTGTTATATAATTCTTTACTCTTTATTACTTTTATAGCTCTACTTAATATGTATTGCTGAATTCCAACCCTCTACCCTTTATTTGCGACCCTAGTTCAAGGCATCTACACTCAGTAGGTATTACCAAGGTACTTAAATAAGGTAATAAAATATTCAGTTGCAGATGTTAACTTGCCTAATTTTGTAGAACATTTTTGGAATAAATTGATACCATTTACAAACTATTTAAATAAAAACCATGAGCATTATTTTATAAACATTAAAAATACAGTTTTAGTAACATTAACGAAAATTAAAGCTAGAATTATACATTTTTAAAAATTTGGCATTTTGGCAACACCGTTGTTAGCAGGACTTAAACGACTTTCATTATACGACGTATGTGTGTGGTCACCGGCGTTCGAGAATGTGTTAGTTACCTGGTTTTTGTATAGTACAACAAACAATAATAGTTTATATAAATAAAAATCATCATGGAACGATCTCAACAACAGCCACCCTCACATCCTGTGTCTCAGGATACTAGTAGTGAACATCCAGAACATGAGGTCGAAAAGTCTTGGATACAAAAAGTTAAAGATAGATTTTTCCGTGAGTACCAATTACATGTTGTAAAACTTGAATTTCCCGGCATTAGTGTATGCAGGTATTATGTTATTGCGACTGTTTTTGTTTTTGTACGGTGTTGGGAAAGGTTATGATCCTTGATCATTAATGCGTTTTGGTCGAAGGTTAGGAAAAAACTAGTTTTATGTAAATAAATTAAAATTGGCGGCTATATAACAAATGTATGATACCTATTAAGCGCACAGAGTAAAGAGCTAACTGAGTTTCACTGCTATTCTTTGCCATATTATTTAAACCGCATTTAAAAAGAATATACAGGGAGTCGAATTCGGATTACTTTGCTTATTAGTTAATAAAATATACTTCATTTATATTAGGAAGTCATGTTTTTTGCGACTAAACTGTGTCAAAATGGAATTACCTTCCGCCGTTTCTCTTTCGATTGCACGGCGTATCTTCAGGGATCTTTCCTTCAGAGATTGGTACACTGAATATTTGACAGAGACTTACACTAAACCTCGCTTCTAGTGCCGCAATTTACCTATAAATTAAATACTAAAATATTTAATTTTAACTTTATTTATAATCCGTGTTAGAGGTTCTAATTTAAGAAACAATAGTGTTCCTATCGGTGTTTTGTTTCTTCTGCTTTAAACCTGCGCAACTCTCTTAACAATCGTATATTTTACTAGAGGATATAGGAGTAACTCTAAAGCACGTTGAATTATTATCGTTTTTATTCTCGGACTAAGAAAAAAAATGTCGAGAGTAAAAGTAATAATAATAATAATAATAATAATTTATGCTTTTATTGTCAGAAACATACAAAAAATAAGTAACAATTCTAACCAATGATGAGAAAACAGATCAGACAAAGGGCAGAGTTCGCAATCACTGGCGTACTACTAAATTTTGCATTTGGTTCAACATCCGGCTCGTTCGCTAGACTGAAGGGTTCTCTTGGAGACATACATCGACCTAGCACACTGCAGTTATACTGAGCTGAAGAGATAGCAGCAGAACACAGAGTTTATATTCACTTCAATATCTTTTTAACCGTTTTGTAAAGCTATATAATAGGTTTCGTTTGCTAAAGCCTGAAACTCATACACATTAGATAGTACTAAGAGTACATGCGCAACAACGGAATCAACACCCGTATTAAACAAACAGAGTGTTTAAATATGTTTAATGCATTTTTAATTACGTTAAAATCGAGGTAAAAATATAGACTTGTTTAAAATTATAAAAACGTATATAGAGTTAGATCCTCGGTTAGATCAGACCTTACCAAAATAACCTAGAAAAGCCAGTTCTAGCATCCTGGAATTTAAACATATTTAGATTCGTGATAAGTGGAATATCTTATCAATCTGTTGCCTTAAGGTTATTTCGAGGGTTATTTTTGTTGATTTTCTTATTTATCCTTGCATTGCATCCTCGTATTCTTCCTTTCACTTCTTCATTCATCAGAGAAAGATTGCCCATTTAATTAAATAAGGTTCTATTAATTTTTTTGCTGATTTTTGAAATGTATTGTAGTGAGTACGAAAAATACTTAAAGTACATACTTTAAGTATTTAAAATACTTATTTTATTAAAATTATTATTTGTGCTTAGTATTTAAAAACTTAAATTAAGTACATTCTCCTTCAAATTTGCTAAAATTGAAGTATGTGATAATAATATTAGCTTAGGTTTGATTTGAGTCTGTAAAGTAACTTGGTTATTTTATATGATGAGGAATTATTAGATTGTTTATACCATAACTTGTTAGTGTAATTAATACCTTTTTTAGGTATTCAAAATTTTAAATAGAGCATTTCTTGAAATAATATACATGTCTAATTAATGTAAAGAAAGTTGTTGTTTGTTTCAGATAATTCTTTAAATTAAAAAAGATGACTACTTGCCTGGGATTAAAAAAAGTTGTGGAATTAGGTGCAAATCTGAAAGTTCTGAACCTGAATATAGTCATACCCCAGCCTGATTTATAATATATACTTTTTAGATCTACCCTGCTTTCTTTATTAATGCATAAGATAATTATTTGTGAGAAAGTTATTCCAGACTTGTCTAGATTGCCATTATTGCTATTAACCCTTTAATGGAAGAATCAGACTTAAACCATTTTATTTATTTTTCAGGATATATTTCAAAAAATATTATCAGATATTTGATTTGGAAATTAATGAATATTGTGGTATATTGCTTTTTTAGATGTTTATTTTTCTGATTTGTCAAGATAATAATAACTGCTATCATCGGCAGGTCATTAGCCTAATTGGGGTTATAATTTAAATATACTAATTTGAACTTTGTTGAAATTTTTGTTTATTACCTAACAAAATATATTTCATGTATATTAACGGAAATAAAATAGAAAATTCCATTAAACGTCGGTCTAGTTTCGCAATTTACATTTGAATTAAACACTAAAATGTAACTTTGTCCATGCTACAGGTTTTAATTTAAGGAACAAGAGTTTTCTATCGGCCTTTTATTTTTCCTACATTAAACTTACGTTTCTCTTTTAACAAATAAATTGTATGCTCAAATGGACTAGCCTTATTTCAATTGAAAGTCTTTAACAATTAACTTTAAGAGGTTATCGGAATAACTCTATAACACGCGTCGACTTTTCAACGTCTTATTAACCATTGAAGAAAAAATTCCAAGAGTAAAGAAAGTTGTTTTTACTTCCATAGTAAGATGGAATCGTAAAAAAAATTCACCCCGAATTTTTTTTCAGATCTTCACGTCAAATTTTGATCAAAAATTAAGGCTCATTTGGGGATGAAATGATAACAACTTGGTAAAAATCCAATATGACGGAACAAAATAAAAATGTTTACTTAAAAACTAATTTACCTCAAATTTTGCATAAAAATTAAGTACAACATAGAAATAAACCAGTAAAATTTTAGTACGAATCCAAGATGGCAAAACAAAATGAGGCTTAATAAAATATTTAAAAAATTAACCTCAAAAATAATTTTTGTGTAAGAATTAAATAGAGTTGAACTGGTAAAGTTGTGGTATGAATTTTAGATGGCGGTGCAAAATGGATCCGTGAAAAATCACCCTTCAAAGATTTTTTAAATTTCTACATTTTAGGAACTCTAGATACCAAAAGACATGTTTTCTCAATTCCGTCGTTATGTCTATAGGTCTGCCTGTATGTCTGTCTATTCGCGGCATAGCTAAACAACTACTTACACGATCAACTGTAAATTTTAATCAAAAATTAGGGGGGGATAACCTGGTAATATTTTGGTAAAAATTAAGCATGGCGGAACAAAATGGCGGTCTAGTGAAATGTTAAAGACATCATTTCTAAAAAGCTAATTATCGAAGTTAACTCATATTTTGTACAAACATCGAGTGTTACATAGGAATGAACTGATAACATTTTGGTATGAATCCAAGATGGCAAACGAAAATGGCGGCCTAATAGGATATTTAAAAAGAAAGCCTGAAAAACTGTTTCTTGATTTTAAATTTTGTACAAAAATTAGATGTGATGTAGAAGTACACTTGTAAAATTTCGGTACGAATTCAACATGACGGAACGAAAAGACGGTACAATGAAATTTTTAAAAAATCAGGTAAAAAACTACTTTAATTCTATTTATTTTAAATTATACTCAAAACTAAAGTGTGGCATAGCTAGAAACTCGTAAAAAACCATGGGTTCTAAAACCAAATATATTATGGAAACCCAGGTTAACTGATGTTTTGTTAGGAGCATTTTAAATGCGAAATGAAACCAGGATTCTAACTGACTAACTTTGTATATTCTTAACAATATCAAAATTTGAGGAGGCGAAGGCAGGAATCACGCCTAGGTGTCGTCGTTTGAAATTGTTGTGTGTTCGTTTGTAAAGTACCTTTCCATTTAGGACAATATTCATTGTACTACAGAAAAGCAGACCACGAGTTATTTGAACTTTATATAATCCAGCTTAGGTATAGCATTTGCAGTAACCAATTGTTAGAAAAATGTAGCAGAATTGGTTCTGAAAAACATAAAGAAAATAATTAGTTCGGCGACAGAAATCGGTGGCAGCTAAGAAATAATTTTTTGTTGCAAGGCTTTGAATCCTAAAAAAACAACAAGAAACTGGGGCTGCAAAAAATTACTACCTTGTCATTGTTCTCGATCGGTTTGTACAGGAAGCGATGTTAATAAAGTGGTTGCAATAGTTTCGAGGATTGTGCATAATACACCAAATCGGAAGACGTTGTTTCTGTGCCAATGAGCAGACCACAGAGACAAAAAAGCTAAACTAAGACAAAAATAACAATCTTTCGAATATTACACGGAAGCCCCCATGATACTTACGAACAATTAAAAACTTTTTTCCATCTTTCACCAAAAAACTGAAATGTACAATGACTTTAATACTGGTTTCTTGTTTACTTTTTACTAATAATTGTTCATAGTAGTTGCGTATATGCCTCGGTTTTTGAGTGGATGATGGCTGTATCCCTAGGCTAACTTGCATTATCTTTGCAAGTTCCTTGGTAATGGATACTACGTACAGGGTTTTCGGTTATATTTTGAACGGGGTCTACACGCTTTATTTTTAGAGATAGAAAAAATGTTAAAATCGAAAATTGCAAATTAAAAAATTGAGCATCGACTTTGTTATTTTAAATGAGACAACATGTATATTTTTAATTCGTTGGAAAAAACATTTTTTTCTGATTTCAAAAATAATACTTTGTCTATGTTCAGACTAACGGTTATCGCATAAATTTGGTCTAAAACTTGGAAAAATCAAATGCTCTGGCTCATAGTAGATTTAATATAGGCGGTTTTGATTTCAATTGTTTTTATTTTAACATGGCCATTTTGTCACTGGTTTTGATTCACTGATTTACTTAATTTGTTAATTATAGGGTATTCTGACAAAAAAAAAACAATTATTTTACTGCATAGGCGGAATTTAATTTTAATTTATTTAATAATAAATAACAATAATAAAATCATTAAAAATAATTTCTAAATCTTTATAATTTAACACATATTAACTGTTTATTTTGTCCGGGACTCACTTACAAATATTAAATTATTTAAATTGAGTTTAATGAGTTATTTGTATAAACAATTATTTGAATAATGATAGATGTTTTAATATTGATACCGGGAAGACAATGAAGCTACATGTTTTTTTATTTCAACATTTTGAAACAAGGATATTAAATATGAAGTAACAATGAATAAACAAAAACAATATTATTTATGGAATAAATTTTATTCAGTGTATCCAACCCCGTTATTTCTGAGACAATTTTGTAAGTTCTCTAAATCTACCAATTGTGTTTTGAAATGTAAACTCTGGATTATTTTCGTTTAAACTATTTATTTCGCCTTGCCATTTTAAAGTCAATTCCCAAATAGTTGGTGGTGTATTATAGTAAACTTTGTTTTTAAGGTATCCCCAAAGAAAGAAATCCAGAGGCGAAAAGTCTGGGCTATTCGCAGGGCAAGTTATGACACCATGCCTCCCTATCCATAAATCGTATTTATTATTAAGGTATTCTGTAACTTCAATAATATTATAACATCACCCCATCGCGGTGAAAAATAATATTATTATAAAGCTGGAGAGATAACTCTTCCAGAGCTTGTTGTATCTTATTTCGTAATAAATTTAAATATCTTTGGCCATTTAAAGAAGCATGTATAACTATAGGGCTATTCTGGCTGTTCAGAGAGAACCCAACAACTTTGAATTTAACATTTTTTTCTACCTCTAAGAATAAAGCGCGTAGACCCCGTTCAAAATATAACCGAAAACCCTGTACATTGAAACCTATCTTTGATGAAGTTGTATCTGTATTCTTAGTTGTGTTTTCCTGTCGCAATAAAGATGAACCCATAACTTTGTTTTTGTCAGGTTAATTGAAATTTAATATTATGTATAAAAAATATATACGTAAAAAGGATATTTTTAAATGAAATATTTACTGGAATTAATTTAATAAGTTGGAAATTATTCATAATTTGATATAATTGTTTTACCCGTCAAAATGATTTTTTTTTAACTATGAGCAGAACCACCAAGGCCGAAGTCCTAATTAGTACTAGGTACCGTGATTACTTTAAATGAATAGAAGGAGAGTTTGTTGACGCGGGATATAAAGCCTTGCAGATTAGAGAAACAGGGAAAGGCCTTTGCTAGTAACACATTCAATAATCGAGCCACTCTGGGAATGAAATAGCGAACAGAGCAAAAAGTGCTTGGTCTTTAAAGTTCATCAATTATGCGAGTAGCTTTTCTTTGGGCAGAGTCAAGGATGCTAATAATTGAAGGAGAGGCTGCTCCCCACTTATGCGAACAATATTCAAGGCTGGGTCAGATTTGCTAAGTAAAAAGGGTATACAATCACGGAAAAGAAACCGAATTTATTCGACTACGGATGTTTTGGTAATGGCGATAGATTCCATAGATGTTTAAAAAGTTAAGATAGGATAGAGGGCTTATAATTTAAGTGTATGATATGTAAATTTTATATGTTTTTATAATATTCCAGAAACTATTTTTAAGAGAGAACGAGATTAAAGTCAACTCAGAATAAAAATATGTTCCCTCATTTTATAGGCTTAAAAAGATTTCTTGAGTTGTCAAAAATAACATTTTTTACACAAAACTAACACGCATTGCTTATGAAATAAATTTACTATAAATACCTCAAACTTCTGTTTTATATTTTTTAGTGTATACAAGTAATGATTAGCAGAAGAAAAAATACAGTGATTCGTTTTATTTGAAGGACGTCAATGAAAATAAATATATTTTAATGATATCTGGGCGTTATAATGTTATTTTACTCAACAATTATACAATATGCGATGAGATAACGAACGAATATGAAATTGTTAGTCCAGCAAATGTTTTATTTTGCATATATCAGCATTTGCTTACAGGTACCTAGTAGGTTAGGTTGGGATCGGGTGTTCTGGCAGAAATAAAAAATGGTTAATAATTCCGTTGTTGTTAACAACACGTAATTAAAGCTTACATTACAAACTTAGATATTTTTGAACATACTTAGTATAAAAAATAGGTATTACTTCCCTCGTTTCGAATTTTTCATTTTATTAGAATTAGTGAAGTGTGACCCAATTTAGTTCCGCATATAACCATTTAGTAACACATACATATCTGTCTTTTCATACAAAATTCAAAAAAACTTTAGTAATATATTTTTTTAACATTTCACTATGCTGCACTATTCTGCCACAGAAGCCTTTTATCCTCAATTTATCACATTGTTTCTAACAAAATTGTATTTTGTATATGGTGATATTTGCCTAAAGCTACCAGTAGGTTAGGTGGTACCACGTGTTCTCGCAAAAATTGAAAATTTGCAACAATTTCGCTGATATGACATTTAAGCTTTACAACCTAGAATTTTTTGTGGTCTTTAAGAACATACCTACTATAAACAGAAGGTGATTTTGAACATATAACTAGGTAGAAACTTTCTAAAAATGTTCCTGTTTCAAACAGTACACCCTAATTTATGTTACATCTTCGAATTCCTAGTTTGCATCATATAACAAAATTTGTGTTATTTATTTTCCAAGGCTTTAGTGATATTCAGATTTGAGAACGGACAATTAAGGATTTTGGGAAATTGTAAAATTTAAACAATTTGATCAAACCTAATTTTACATTTCTATGTTAATTTTTCGTTATTTTTCTTACAATGTCGCTTTCCAGTTCACTGTTGTATTACACTTCTTCCCATTTTTTTTTCAGAAGAACAAACATATTTATGTGTCCTTTTTCCTGAATTAATACTCCAGTAATGATGTTTTGCCCCAAATCAAACTTTAAGACAATGGAAAATCGGTTCAACGCTCGGTATAAGTATTTCACGTAGAATACTTGCTTATTTGAGAGTGATAAAAAATGAGAAATTATATTGGTCAATTTGTATCTATACTGTCTTAGGTTTTATTTAGGTGCCCAAACAGAACGTTTTATTCATAAGCAAATATCTTCATTCCTTCTTAAGTGACAAAGATTAAAAGGTTTAAAATCAGTTGAGACGGAATGACTAATATGAAATAATAAATTTAGTAGTGAGTTATTATTGTTTATGATTAATTTCTATTTATAAGTCTTTTCACTTTATATTTTGAAACACTAGTTAAAAAATTAAAAGTAATATTTTAATCAATGAGAATATTATTTTTTAGTTTAGTAGTTAATTTTATTTTTATAAATTAAAATAGTTGACTTTTTTTAATATTTAGTTAAAATGTTATTTATTTCGCTCTTTAATTATAATATTTTCTTTCTTTTTAAGCTGGAGTACAAATAACGTTGCTGATATCCCTAATATTTTATATCGCAATGTTTGGCATTGGAATATGGGGTGTTAACAAATGTCCAGTGGAAGACAACATTCCGTTTTTTTTAATAGTAACAGGTAACAAATAGTTTTATTTAACATTATATAGGTATCTAGATTAGAAAGTATACTAGTTAATATATTTCTCCTTTTTCTTCTTCTCTATTAAAAAATTAATGTTTCATGTTCGTGTTATGCCGGGTAACACTAGAAACTATTTTATTACTCTGTTAAAGAGTTACTAAAATGAACACAAATAACTGTTATTTCAATGTTAGTAATAAATGTACCCACCATAATCTCCTTGGACCTGTTTCTTACAAACAAACTACTTCGAGATTTTAAAGTCTAACTTATTTTGTATTGTGTGCTATAGGAGTTGAACTTTCTTGTTAAAAAATATTTTGCCTTTACTGGAAAAACTATTAGGTGAAAAAATATTATTGTTGGCCTACAACGGGTGAAAATAATTAAAACCATTGCCACAATTTTGCATAGATCGAAAGTATAATTGAGGAATTGTGAGCTATCAACTAGCTATTGTGAAAAAAGCTAAATTAATAAAACTGACTAGAAATGATAATGGCAGAAGGATTTTTTTTGCAAGTACCATTGGTTAATTAAACACATTTTTAGTAAAAAGAGGTTTCAAATAAGCAACATAAGCTATTTAGAATCAAATAATAAACTAAATTTATGATTGACAGATACATAATTTATGAGTTTACGTGAATTATATCTTTTTTATATTAAGAAAATGCATTTTTCATACACGTGTTTAATTTTACGTAAACACAAAACTGCACAATGTGGATTGGTAATGTGGATTTAAATTTGTTTACCTATTCCAGCAACACTAAGGATTTTATGTTTCAATAAAATTTAAATATTTTCAAATTCGTAAGGAAGTGGTTTAAAAATATGAAAAAACAACGTTTACTTTTCATTTGACGTCAGGAATAAATGTTTAAATTGACATTCTGAGACAGTCATTGAGGAAACGAGTAAAATGACATTAAAAAGGTGGAATTTATTCAAAGTTCTTTGTGTATTTCTGGTTTTTTCATTTATTTGCTTTTTTCTAAAAAAACAGCTTGTAATGAATTTATATTGTTTTCCAAATTTTAGATTTTATTTGAGATCAGTCGGTTAAGGAGTAGATGATTAAAGTGGGGGCGGGACGCTTTCTTTATTTCCTTGATATCTTTGCTACACTTTACAATTTAGATTGCATTCACATAATTTGATTATCTGTCTTTTTTTATAAATGAGATGTAGTTAACAATTAATAAAAGTATGCAATCTTGTGAAACCTTATTTATCATTTCTCACTTTTTTGTTAATATTTTCCTTAGTCGTACCTGTGATTTTGACAAAGAACAAACTGCGATAAACTTGTAATTATTTAAATTATTTTCTTTAACTAATTTATTTCACATTTTATTTCAGGTGGCATTGGACTGTTTTCGAAAGCAATTAGTATTATAAGAGCAATAATACTTAAACATTATCCTGTACAGTATGTGGAATCGTCATTATATACAGTAGAACTAGTATTTTTGTTATTAGGTAAGGAAAAGTCTGGTGATGTATATTTTACGGCTATAAAGGATGAATAGTAGTTAATCTCGATATTAACTGGCTAATGTCAATATTAACTAAAGCGTAAAGTCAATGTCTTAATACGTAAGTTAAAATATTTTTAACTTATATATTATGATATGATATTGCTTGGAGTAGGTCTGCATAATTGCAGTTGCTCCAATCTTCTCTTATTTATTATCGACCAGCGAATAAAATTGAAGCAAATGATTTCTAGTAAGTGTATTCGTGATCACCTGCATGACAATATAAGCATTTTACGGGCCTTAACTGTCTAAAGCGACAAAACAGAAACACATTGACTTCAGTTATCAACGAAAAGTGCAGCTGGGAGACAATAATTTATTCTGGAGAGAGGCCATCAATGGGGTATATAGACATTTGGTATTTCATCAGCAAATCAAAACCAGGCCACATGTGCACATACACAATACATCAAGAGTTCTAATCCAACCTAATCTACCTTCTTATAAGAAATAAAATAAGTTTTTTTTCATTTCCCACCCAATTTACTATATCGGACTACGACAATCGACGATACGACAACGCTGTTTTGTTGATTTTTTGTATTACTTTATCTATTTTTACTACTAATTTTATTAACTCAAAACGTAAATAATGCAGAAATCTCTAATATTGAAATTAGTCACATCGGGTTAGTTAAGTCAACATTAGCTGGTTAAATTCAGAAATAAGCATAGCAACAACGTCTACTTGGAAATTAATTGAAGTCATTCTTTAGCCAAGAATTCAGTTTAGTAAATCAATAGAATTCCAGGGTCTTTAGGGATATTAAAGAGCAAAAATTATTTATTTTTAACTAATTACTTGCACGACATCTGTGCATTCAATTATAAATTCTTGTTGGCCATCACTATCCATACGAACGAAGAAAGTGCAGTATCACTGGGATTTCTTAAATACTTAAGTCGGAATAGTTCTACAAACCAAAGAAAATCAGGACTCCTCCACGTTATATATGTAGATCTGTTTTAATAGATATTTAATTTCGTTTCATTTTTAAATGTTAATTAAAATGTCGAGACAGTTTTAAAGGTAACTTCTTCGATCTAGAGATAATTTAGAAATTGATTAATTTTTATAAAATAATTTTTTTTAGGTTCTTATTGGGTCTTCAAAGTGTACAAACCAAGTTACAATCCACTTGATATTCATCGCTACTGTAACAAGACCGTCTACTTATTTGCGTTCACTTATTTGGCAATTCTATATTCTATCATAATGATAATGATAGTATGTTTCTGCTGTTTTTTGGGTTGTATATATTTTGTCAAAACCACTGAAAATAGAAATCAGGATACTGAATCTCCCACGACACCTATACGTACTTCATCTGAAAGCGACCAAAATTCTTAGCGAAAAAATTTGAATTTGCTAAACCTGCATGAAGTTCAAAGAAAAAGCAGATTTATTTTAGAAGTATTTTAAAAGTACTTTCTAAACTCTTAGAGTAGTGTCCGTTCATAACCTCGGGAAAGAGCAATATACAATTTTGTTTATGTTTGTATATGCGTATTTAAATTGATATTTCCTGGTGAAGAGTACTTATTGATTTAAAAGAAATGCAATTGAAGATGATTCTCTTGTTCCTACTTCCCCATAAAAGAACCCATAATGTATTATATATTAATATACTATATGAGATATAATATAGAAGGAATATTGTAGTCGCAAAAAATTTTGAAATATATAAGTTGGGTCTTTTCGACGTTTAAGGGTCCCTAGTATAAAAAAAAACTTTTTAGAAATAACATTTACATCTGTATTTGTGTGTATATGTGGACGAAGAGCTGGTAGAATCCAATATCTAAGTTACATTAAAGTAACTAAGTTACTCTGAAGTAATTGACTTTATCCACGTCGGCTCTCTTTTATAGCGTTCCAGTGATCAGAGAAAGTAAAAATAAACAAAGAGATTGAAAAACTAACAAAAAAAAATTCCTTTACTTGGAACTTCCCACATTAAGAATATTTCCTTTTATAAGGAATAGGGAAGTGTGACAGATAGTGTATGTTCAATCATATTTATGGAGCGCCATTTTGTTTCACTACAATTGATTCCTACCAATATTTTACCAGTTTATTCCAAACTTTTGTCGAAGTTCATGGCGAAGATATCTTATTTTTACCGACTATATAATACACAATAAAAAAAATTGAAACGCGGCGAAATAAATGGGTATTTAATTTTTTTATATATAAAATATATTTCTATATATAATTTAGAGGTAGCACTAAAGTGATGAGCCAGTGTAGTTTTTTGTATATAAAAATATTTTAACTGCACAGTGCAGCCATAGGAGATGCCTGAAAATAAAAAAAAGTATTAGAGAAACATTTAGCTTGCTTAAAAACAGTTAAATACTTCTTTTATCATTTTGTATTATAAAAACATTGATTTTCCACTTTACAAGGTAGTCTTAGAAGCATGAAGTGGTTCTCTGAAAACGAACATAAAAATTATTTCAAAAGCCAAACGGTGAAACACATCAAATGTCTTCTACTTTTTTCGTGTATAAATAAATATTATTATATAAAATAAAATAAATATTTCCACTATGCAGGGCAGTCCCAAAGATTTGGAGCAGCCCCTAAAAAACGAAAATATGTTTTATCTTAAAACGATTAGTTAAAAAAAAACGGTGAAACATTTTAAATTTCTTTTATTTCTATACGGTAATAAAACATTTTTTTGCACTATACAGAGTAGCCCTATGGGTTACTAGAGCCACTTTAAAATACAAATATTTTTGAAGTTCATAACACTTAGCACTTTTTCAAGGCTTATCATAGACATTTTTTATAGCTACTGATATCCGTCCTTTGCAATATAACCTGTCACAGCGAAACACAAAATATTCTCCACTAAATAGTTCTGAACTTGATCCGTTAGGTAAATTTCGGTTAAACAAATGACATGAAATTCCACTTGTTATACTGCAACATAAAACTGTTCACACTTTGTGTTTAGTCCCCTCACATAATATAGTGAGCATGAATTGCTTCAATTTTGTGCGTCGCTTCATTGTCGTCTGTTTCTATAAAATTCTATTATTCAGATGAATTCTGCTCACTAAATGTTACACAATCTCAATCTTAATCAATCTTAAAAGAGTTGGTATTACCAACTGTTTTTAGCTTTAAGTTATAAGATAATCTTCAGAATTGACTTATGCTATTTTCGTTACATAGTTCTGTGATTTGTGGATAGTTTTCCAATATAAAACCAAATTTTTTTTCCTGTTGCAGCTGTGAAGTCCTCATTTGCCTTGTTATTTGAACCCTGATTGACTTTGTTTCGCCGTCGATAATTAACCGTAAAACTGGCTGGACAGGATTTCCAAATTGGACCCTGCCGGAAGTTTGAATCGAAGAAACAACACTCATGCTTTTGTACTGCTAGCTGATTTGGCAATTTCCGAAAAAACCCATTATTTGGATTTTGCTGGAGGAATGCAGTGGCGACATTCACTTGACCAACTTGTCTTTGTTTTTGTTTTCCATTAGATTCAAGGTTACGTTTTTTTTCTACAAATAGTCGATTATTTTCTTTTGATATTTAATTTTGGTCATTCATTTCATTAATCAATTTAGCCACTCGATCTTCTTTTTAAAATTGTCGTTTCATCCACGATTTTTTGAATATTTTCCTTACTTTAACCAAAATTGTCATTTTTACGCGGTAAATCTCCAAAACACTCAGGATTTATTTTAAGAGTTGCACAGTGTCCGTTATATACTACATCAGAATTTGTACAAAAATAAGCCCTTTACATAACACTACTTTTTTACGTGATTATTAACGCCGCTATCGCTTTAAACATTCTACGGATCTGGCGCGGCTTCACCCTTGAACGCCATCTTCTTTTTAATATATATGTTAGGTACACAATATTACTTTTCTTTATTTCTGGTTTGTTTAGACATATTATTTTTATTAATAATATGGATACATGGATTCTTTCTGCAGCACTCCAAATCCTATGTACAATATCATCGTCATCAAAATATAGCCCGTTGGGTATTTTTCTCGGAATAGACTTAAAGGTCATGCTGGCACCACGTGCTGCGTAACGGGGTTTTGCTATTAAATACCTTTGCTACAGTTTTACATGTAAAATATATGTTTCTAAATCTCTTTTTTATGTATTGCGGAGTTGACATATCTTCAATAGCATTTATTTTAACGAAATACTGTTATCTCCATTTTTTCTAATTATGCTAGAATTAGTAATAATGTTAATGTTTTTACTAAATGTCTATTTTTTCAGTTTAAAAGGCAAATTATAGTTTACTGTACAGGTATTTTCGATATTTTTAGGGGGTTCTGGCAAAACTGTAGGCGCTACATAAAAATTAACATTTTCGAGTTCCATTTACAAATGAACTTTAACCATGCTTACTGCTCATGGCCAACTTGATTCGGTTTTGAGCTACGGGGTGTTTTTGAAAATTGGCTTTTTTTTTGGTAGGGTGCTATATCTCGCTTATTATAGAAGAAAAAAGTAAATTGTAAAATTCAGTGGCGTTCTTCCTTTTTTTTTATATGTAATCGCGTCACTTTTCCCAAACTACGTCTAAGACGGGATTTGAATAGTATTGCTCTTATTTTCGAAAATGATGTTCTTTAAAAAACCGCAAAAAAATTTAATGGGGTGAGGTCTGACGACCTAGGTGGCCACATTACCGGACGATTCGTACCCCACCACTTATTGGGACAATGTCGATCTAGAAACTCGGCTACTATTCCAGCATTATGACTTGGAGAGCCATCTGGGGTCAAATAAATGCTTCTAAAGCCCACTCCATATAAATAAGTTAAAGTGCCCCTGCGTGAGCTCCAAAGTCAATTCGATTCTAAGCAGGCTTTAAACATGTTTGTTTTAGATTTTATGCTTTTAAAAGTGCTTTTTTGTTGCAGGAATGGCACTTATTATTCAAATTAATTCAAATAGGTTCTCGTGAAATGAAAATAGACATAAACAGGGAAGTGTAATATCTTTAGATATGTTATCAAGTTGGTCTTCAGATTAGTTATCAAACATGGAGTTTAATCAATCGCCTCCAAACATATAAATAAAAAGCTCAGTTGTTATGTTTACCGCAGTCACATGGAAAATATAATGAAAAAATTATTATATTTAAAAAATTATTATTTTGCAAAAACTCAAACACTAAATGTATGGTACCGTCAGAAAGATAATTTAATTTCCAATCGACTAAGAAAAAAATATACGGGGTCTCATTGAAAAAAACATAACTTCATTTCATATCTCGAAAGCTGTAATAGACAAGAGAAAAAATAGGAACGCCAAAATTGGCAAATTTTCGAAAACACCCTGTAGCTCAAAAACGAGTCAAGTTAGCCATGATCAGTAAGCACGGTTAGAGTTCATTTGTAAATCAAACTCGAAAATGTGCAATCGGTTTTCATGTAGCACCTACAGTTTTGTCAGATCCCCCCTAAAAGTATCGAAAATGCGTCACCCTGAACACCTTTTTAAACTCTATTCCCTTGTACTTAATATAAAACTAGTATTTAAGATATCACATGACTACCAGCTTTTACCAACTAATTTTTTACCCAAAGCCAAGGAGGATAATGTTGTATGCATCAGGGCTTTAAAACAGCTAGATAATTTAGTAAACTATACAACTAATATTTTTAAAATACCTAGTTTAAGTTAGTCTGTTATTGTGTTGATATACTTACTGTTTTGTTAATTTTTTTCTCTGCTGTGCAGTATAATTTTTAGCGTCAGTCTAAAGCGGTTTTGTTAACTTTTAACTAACCACATGGTTTAAATATCACAAATGATTTCTTGCAGGATGCAATTTTATATATGATTAGTTATTAAAAATAATGTTAGTTTTTGTTATTTATTATAGGACTATTCCATATTGTTTTGAATTGAGTTACTGTATAATGATTTGCATTTATATTATTGTATTATATATTGTGATTTATAATAAATGTTTTAATACAGAAAACCTGAAGAGTTTATAAAAACTTTTAACTGCCCTCAATATTTGTTATTTATTTATTTATTTATGTTTTTTATTAAACGTATTTTTCAATATCAGTCACAAAATACATTGACAAAATGTTTAACTAAACTAATAAAATATATAAAAATGTCCTAAAACTTATTTTTTCTAGCTTCTTTTAAGATTATTGTTATTTGTAAAAGGTATTTTGGAAAATGTTTTCGAAAAATATAAGTACCACTGTTTTGTTACTATGTTTGGGGCTCTGTCTAAAATCGCCTTATTTAACACTCAATTTTAAGAACTGACCTAGACCTGACACCTAGAAACATTCAAGGTGTCATTTAGCATTTAAGAACTAAAAGAAAATTTTAGTAGGAAATATATTTGTAGTTTGCCGCCTTATTTTAAGGGAAACCTAATATTTCTCGAACCTGGACTGCTAAGAAGAATTTTAAATCTTAGAAAATATCAAATATTAGGCAGATTCGTTCCTAGGCTATTGGCAACAATTCCTAAAATTTTTGGTGTGCAAAATTTGAATATTCGTTCCTATATTTTTTGCAGTTTCCCAATTGTTTAATTTAGATGCCATTCTTTACTAAGGTGGCAATTTCTAAAGAAATAAATACATGGTTGACTGATTTTTGGATCGAGATTTGTACCCGTATGTTACTAAGAAAAAACTGAATGCGTTTTCAAATCAGTAGAAGTGATTGCTGCTGGATGGTGCATAAAAAAAATGCTGATGGATAACTTTGTTGTTAGTTAGATAATAATTAAGATAATGTTTTATAAATTTTAGCAATTAAAGAGCAATAGGTTAATTAATAACTGAAAAATAATAAAGAAATGCAGATTTTTCGCTTTATTAAATTTTAAATAAAGAAAAAAACAAAGAAACCAGATCACTTATTCCTCCTATGAAGATCAATTCAGTGGAAAAGTACAGCTTACAAAATAACATTAAACATTATTAAAAACGCGGCGCTGAACTTAAATGCTGCAAAAATATCTGCCTAATTATTTATTACTAATAATATAGGTTTTTATGAAATCACTTCTAATTAAAGATAAATATTTACCACATAATTTTACAGGATTTCCGTCTAGTATTTCCATTCATTTCAATTCATCATAAAAATGCTTATATCCAAGGTTTCAACAATATTTTTCTAGCGCTTGTTTTCGTGATATTGCTGACCTTCGAAAATATTTTATTATATTTACTTTTGAAAAACTTCGTTCTCAGAAATGACACGGGTAGTAGAAAAATCAAGAAGGGAGGCAAAAACTTAAGACATTCCACGGTAATCGCAAAATTTACCGTCAAAAGGACAAGACAGAAGTAGTTTCTATATGACTAATGACTTCTCCAAAAGAAATTTAACATTGATTTTATTTTTTTTTGTTTATTTATTTAGATGTTCTTAGTGCATGGATATTTCCCTTTAAATTGGACAAGGCGACCTCTTTTACGACGAGATCTAAATGATCTGTAATCTGAGTCATTGATTGGGTTCATTATACTGATCGAAAACTGGTTAACCGAATCACATAAGTAATCTGGATTTCCCTTCTGCAGCACTGGTTAAGCGTTATGATAGGAGAGGATGCACTATCAAGCAATATTGCTTAGAAAAAAGCGAGAAGTAGGTCGCCGGAATTTAGGATCATCTGATCTTACAGGCCTTTACTCTAGAAACGCAGATATGCCATAAGTGACCTAGCTAAGATAAAGGTGGTACATTGAAAAATGGGTCCTCGAGCATGGTGGTGTCGAGGGCAACGAGAAGGTGGATGAGTTCGCCAAGAGCGGATTAGTGCTCCAGTTTTCGGGCACAGAACTTGCCTTGCCTTGTCCTAAGTTTGCAAGAACAGATGTTAGATGTTTATATGCATGTAGGCTCGAAGTTTTAAAATTTAGTAGCTTAATTCACGGTGAGTTTTATTATCTCACTTTAACTCTAACTTCACTTTGTGCGAATGTTTTGATTACTTTTTTTGAAATTTTTTTATCGCTAAGCTAAAAAATATGAATACACAAACATTATTAATGATATCGGATTTTTCAAAAAAAATATTTAGAACCCATGAAAAAAGAAGGCATCGGATATGGACTAGAACAATACTGACACTCAGAAACATGTATATGCTCGGAGAAATACTACTATATGGGTTAAGTAAGACTTGACGATAAGCAGTACTATTCCAACTATTTACGTAAAGCCAGTACCGCATCTACAACTTTTGGGGCCCTAGACCCGCTAGAGATTATGGGCCCATATCGGCCCTATCCCCTAGAATCACTGCAGCCAGTGCCTGAAAACTTTTTTGCGCCCGAACATGTTTACGGACCCAAAGCTCCTGGGAAAAGTGACGACCAAAAAAAGATCCTTACTTTCATATAGCATCAGAAGCCTTCCTTCTTCAATATAATAAGACGTAAAAACTACCTACTTTTTTGACAAAATAAAACAAGAAGCCCCTTTCTTGTGAGGCCCGCACCCAATGGGTAATGTGACCGTGCGTGAAGCTAAGTTTCTGCTAATGTAAGACATAAAGTTCTGCTTCTTTTATTATAAAGCAAACATTTGATGTCGCGACCGGTTATCCTATATTGTTCTGCATAAAAGTAGAAAGTAGATCTATAGTCCGACCGTCGTTCCTGCAGTTAGTTTCCCGCCAGTCGCAATAAATTCATAGTAATTAATCAGACAAAGCGGCGGACACACTGCAATCGATGCAACGTACGTGTTGAAACTTGAAACTTAGCTTAAGCCCGCAACTCACTATTCGTTGATTCATCCCTTTGCTCCTTCGTCGGAATAATGTGGAGTGTGCGCTTCATCAATTCGATTCGTTGCGCGGCGGCGGTACCGTCTTCTGGGCGAATAATCAAGTAGACTTTGACCTCGGTGAACCATTCGTCCAAATCCAGTTTTTGTGTATTTTCAAATATCGAAACGCATGAAATCCATGCATGCAAACGAATTATATAAAAATTGATGAATAGTAAGGATGAAATATTCGTCAATTCGTTCATTGATATGGATTAACGAATTGAATCTATTCGGGCGAATGGAGGAACAGTGAGTAGCAGACTTAAAACGTACTTGCTGGTCCAGTTTAGTGTAGGTTGAAGCGGGATTTAGCGTCTTGAAAAAAATATATAACAAAAGTGGCTAAGAACAATTAACTGACAATATTTTTAAGTTTCTAAATTGATCGCAAGGAGGCGCAGTTGCTAAGGTAAACAATAAATTTCAAAAATTCTACTCCCAGAACTAAATAAAAGTTTTATTATATTATAAGAAAGCTGATAACTTTGGTTTTAAACTTATGGTCATATTTCCCTTAATAAGGGTGGGGGAGCTGTTGACTTAGGAAATATTTAAATCGCTATATCTTCTGAACCCCTCAACCGAATTGAACAAGCTTAGGCTTATTTAGGAAGGAATTTCGAGTTGTTTTAGGATTCGGATCTAGTGACGCTCCCTCTAGTTTTTTACAAATTTGTTAGATGGCGCGGTTTGTAACCACTACAGTTTTTCTAATTTTTTTTTATTACAAAAAATTTAAAAAAATACTTGTCGTACACTAGTTATAAGAAGTTATAAAATTCCGAAGTTTTGGTGAGTCGATATATATATATATATATATATATATATATATATATATATATATATATATATATATATATATATATATATATATATATATATATATATATATATATATATATATATATATATATATATATATATATATATATATATATATATATATATATATATATATATATATATATATGACGTTCTTGGGCGTTGTGTCCCGTAATTTGCCAAGTTGCCAACTTCACAATTTAGCCAACTGTTAAATCGATGTATCCTAAATGACGAAAAATATTTTGAAGATTAGAATTATTTTTCTTTGTTATCTAGGTACCTACTTAACTACCTACGTAACTCTAAAACGCATCGACTTTCATATTTGTTGACCAGGAAAGTTTTTTCCGTTAAGATTATCAGAAAGTCAATATTTTCTAATATTTCTTTTCCTGTTTGTGAATAGCTTGCTTTGTTTATTGAAAAACTGTAGACTTTCCGATAATCTTAACGAAAAAACAATGTATTTTTACTTGAGTTATTTTTCTCTTTGTCGAAAAATAAGACCTTTAAAATTCGATGCATTTTTATGGTATCAGGATTTTCAAGGGCGTCACTAAGAGGGGATTATATGAAGCAGTTGGCTAATAGCAATTGGTTAAGTTGGCAAATTAGCAAATTACGAGACACAATTACCAACAAGGAAAACCGGCATCTGTACCGAAATTACTGTATTACAAAAAAAACATGACTTTTGTTAGTTTTTTTTGTGATCCCATTTCATTCCGATCCTCATCATTAATCATTTCGTCCGACAAATACCCATTAATTCACTTATTTGGCAATAGCTAAGAAACTAATAAAAATATTGATGTGCGGTAATAAAAGCTATATCTAGTTCTGGGAGTTATGGTGGAATTTTTGAAATATACTGTACACCCTAGCAACTGCGCCCCCTGGCGGTTAATATAGAAACTTAACAATATTTTCAGTCAATTGCCCTTGCCCACTTTTGTTATAATTTTTTTTCAGGACGTTAATGTGGAGGGCTTCCAGGATATAAGGATAGTGAATACTCTTAACCGAACCGGTGTACGTCTATATTAACTTTATACAAATTCTATGAACTTCTATTTTATTTTGTTTTAAGTTGTTACCAAACAACTTTATACATTCATAAAGTGTGTTATACGTTTGTAGTGGAGTACTGTTCGAAAAGAGTTATAAAGATGAATTTACCGATTTTAAATATGTTTTTATAATATTATCATTATCATTATTATTATTATTATTATTACTATTTATTTTTCACAACTTTATTTACACATTCTATATAAATAAATTATGTCATTTATTATTTTTTTCTATAAAAAGAAGGTTTCATTCCAGGAAATGGATTTTTATTGAATATTTAAGCAGTATATCCCTTTTTCTACATTATTTTTGAACATTTCATTAGATGACAAACTTGTTCCGCCATAATGGCTTCTCACCAACATTTAGAACTTTAACCTTAACTTTTCTGTAAAATCTAAGATCCATTTGAGAAGTGGTTTCTTAATAATAATTTTATTAAACATTTATAAGGCCACCATTTTATTCCCCAATATTGAATTTTTCAATTCAGATTCCATCCTTATATAATTCCTGATTTTTGACCAAAATTATTTAAACAGTTTTTGAGCTATGCCGCGCACAGATAAACCGACAGAATGGGAGAACATGCTTTTCCGAATCTACGAACCTTAACATATAACACTTCCCTTTTACGAGGGAAATAAAAAAATCATAATAGCAAATAGCAAACAATAAAACAACACAAACTTTTAGTTATATCTTATTTATTATTTATTTGTCCTGACTGATTAAGCATGCGCTGCAGGAACCTAATGTTAACTCAACCAGTAAAGGATCCAATTGAAACAATAAAGGAATGAAAGGAGCAACTCAGCGAATTTAACAGCAATAACATCTACAACGTTATCAATTGTTAGTAAGATTCTACGCATATTTTACCATTGTGATGTACGCATTTTAATGTTATGGATTATCGCGCTTCGACCTTTTAGCACATTGGTCCACATCTTTGTAAAAAAACCTCTTCGGAGATATGTCTTACGATTTTTTAAACATTTTATTTTACTTCTATTTTGTTCCGCCGGCACGCGCCGTTTTGAATTCATACCACAAATTTGCCAGTTTATCTCTATGCTTGCACAAAACTTGAAATCAATCTAATAAATATCTTTATCAGACAGGTTTTTTAAAAATTTTAATCGATCGCCATTTTGTTTTGTTATCTGGATTCGTATGTTACCAGTTCAGTTCTATATAACACTTAATTTTCTACAACATATAACGTAAACCCTTTATTTTTTTACCAAAATTGGAAGTCAGTGGGGCAAGCAGTTTTATAGCTATGCCGCAAACTGACAAATAGACAGACATACACGACTACAAACATATCATTTGCCCGCCATTTAGTTCCGTCATCTTAAATTCGTACCACAATTTCACTCGTTCATCTCTATATTATAGTTAATTCTTGCACAAAATTTGAAATCTATCTAAAATCACACTGATTTTTTAAATATTTTATTAGGCTGCCTGGATTCGAACGAGTTGATTTCTACGCAACACTTTATTTTTGTGCAAAATTTCAAGTAAATTGAATAATCAGTTTTTTAGCAATTTTCTTTAAATTTTACTAGACCGCCATTTTATTAAGCCGTATTCGATTTTTACCAAAATATTACCCTTTATTATCAATATTTTCACTATTAAGTGTCTGGCGAATAATTCAAGCCCTGACACTGATCTATCTAATTAAAAAAAGTTTTTTAAACCGTTTAAAAGAGAGAATATGTCGAGCCCACATGATAAACTTTTATGAGCTATCTATGTACTGTTGTAAGGAAATAGCCAAACAGATCATTTGACCGCTTTGATGTTTATTTGATTATTGATGGATTTAGTTTTCTGTTTAAAAAATGGTGGTTCTCAGCGCGAAAACTCATGGTAAGAATTTATACCAGTTGATAACAAAAAATGTTTACCAACATATATATATCAGTATAAAATGATTTTTTTTTAAATGACGTGTGGTTATCCAAAAATATTTTTCAAATGTCTCCGAGTTTAACAAATTATTTTTAAATTTGTCAATAAAAAAAAACGCAAATTTACTGGTTCCACTTGCTCTTTTTAATATAGGTATATACTAGTTTGTACTCAGTACTATTATAACCCTAAAGAGTAAAAGACATTGCAAAATATGAATCTTAATATCTAAAACCTGAACTTAATTTTTAATTTTCATCGTTAATTTATCGTTAAGTCTTAACCGTATTTCTTGTTTATAACTTAAATGAAATAATATTTATAAAATTTTGCCTACTGTGAGAAATCTTTAGAAAAATTAGAGATATTCCCATTATGGCCCTAAAAAGTTGTTCTTTACAGTCTTAAATTGGACAGTAGAAATACTTCATGAAATAACCTAAACTTACTCAACTAACAAAATCTTCCATAATACTCTCCTACATCAATTTGGCGATAATCGAAAAACTTCATGAAATAATTTAAACTTACTCAACTAACAAAATCTTCCATAATACCATACTCTCCTACATCAATTCGGCGATAAAAAGTTTTGCAAGTGAGAATTATCGCTAAACGAAACCAAAGACAGATAATACTTTGTATAGACGATCTATCCAATGTTAAATAAAACACCCCTAAATGGATCCCAACTTTACATTGTATTTCCTATAGTATATACTGGCAGTTTCGTATATACAAATATTTCTAAACAAATAGACCCAAACCTAACTCTCGCTCTTAGCAACTCCAAAGCTAATCTTATTGCACACGAGATAATGTTTCGATTAAACTGTCAAATGAACATGAGCGAATAAAAGTAATGAATTTATTGTGTATCTGATTGACCGTCTACGCGAAGTATAAACGGTCTTTGGTGGAACAGATGCAGTAAATACTAAGGAAATTGGCGCTTGCTACCTCAGAAAAAGCCGAAAGCTCGTTCCTTGTATTCTTGTTCGTATCTGTGACATTATTGAGAAGTAACATCTGAACTTGTAATATAACCAGAACATGAGTTTGTCACATTTTTAAATGTAATAAATATTGGCATATTGTAAATTGAAATATAATTTATATAGTTTTAAATTTAATTTCATAGAAATTCAGATTTTTTTATACTGTATATCAGTATCGAATATGAATATCTGATCCTGTGACGCACGTACTTCCTCATAAACGTGATCTAAATCGCAGCTTGTAGAGAGAATAATGTTCAGATACTTCAATAAAGATTATGCTAATGAAAGTCACTTGCTTCCACTTTCAGTCCGGAAATCTTTCCTCATCATCATGTAACAGCATGAAAGTAATATGAAAAAAAGCAGCAGTGTGTATTCGATGGTCAAGGTCCAGAATGCTACTAAATATGTTGTTCTGTTGCAGTACAATATATCCTTTGGATCATAACTGGGTTGGTATTCTTTGTAAACTACGTAAGACCCTAAAATAAGAAACAGTCAAGAAAGTGTTTAAGAATATAATGCGTAAAAATGCATAATGAGCTGATAATAATTTAAAATATAACATAGTAAAAACACCAATCTATCCATTTTTGTTAAAGTACATCCCAAGTAAAATCCTGACTTTTGCCATTGTTAAGTGGACAAACAGCCATCTGTTTATGAAAGATTGCAGAGATGGATTTGAACATTTTACTCAACAATGCACATAAGATAGTAAAACTAATACGTGTGTTTGGAGATGTCTATTTTAGTAAGTCTGTATAAAAATAAATTGATTAAATATTAGTAGTAAAAAGCACAAGATAACAGAATAAAAATAAATATAAATTATGTCCCCAGACAGAGATTACAAAAGGACAAATGGATATATACTACATAAATAAACATATATTTTAACTTAAGCCTAATTCAGTTTTATGGCCACTGGTATCAGCTAAGGTAATTACCAGTGTTTCAATATTGTTAGCATAAATGTACAAATTATAAACTTTTACAACGTGCTAAATTGAAATCTTCCAGCTTCACCTTGATTAACTTGATACCAAAATTCGGATTAAATATACAATAATATATAATAATATAAATGAAGCCGCAAAATATTGTGTCCCATTTTCTCAGCTATACTGTCACAAACATATTCCTTTTTCAATTCATAGTATTTTAAAAGATCACTTTTTATAGCTATTTCAGTAATTGAAAGATCTGTAGATCCAGTATGCAAAATGGTTATTCGTTTACCTTTATTATATGAATCTAATCGATTCTTTTTGATTTTTTTGTAAATATGTATGTCGCAGGATTCGTAATTTTTGTGATTCCATCATTACTTGCCTTTTGTAAATTTATCGAAAGGTGAATCACATTTTTAAGATAATTATCGGAAGGGCCACAATGAATATTGATTTCGTCTTGTTTTATTTTGTCTAGTGTCGGCACCGACTACTTTTAATACACGGAATATATTTTTCTTCTGATGATGTATTTTTCACAATCGCCTTTTTTCTCTTGCTGAGTGATGGTTTTCCTATAGAAGGAATCGCAGGAATTTGGGTTTTGTCAGTTCACTTGTTTCTTGCAAAGCACTTTGTTTATTAAAAATTTCTTTTTACCAAAGGTTTGTAAACATTTTCACTATTTGTTTTGCGTCATAAGTACTTAAAGTATGTTTCGAAACTAATTCGGACGTGTGTCAGTAGGCTTATTTTATAAAATATTTTATTAATTCCAAACAGGGTTGGCAGGTTGAAAATGTATAGGTCAAAATAGGTCCAATATAATTGCACTATATAAATGAGAGCATTAACAAATCAGGAAAAATAAAAATATCTTTAACGTAACACCTGGCAACTAAGATATTTTACTGCCCTATTGAAAAGGCATGAAGGTAGGATATTATATTCTGGAATCCTGGGATAAAATTCAAGGAATATTCCCTTTCCCCTTTTTAAATAATTAAATCTTTAAGTCTTTCGATTTTTATTTTACACAGACAATATAGATATATTTATATTTTTTGGGATTTTACCTAACATGATCTGCAGTTTAACAAAGAAATCTCAAATGCTTACACTATTTGGTGGCACTAATATGTTTAGCAACATATCGACATAACTAAATATGTCTAATATAAAAATAAATAGTAACTACAAAATCCGTATGAAATGTCACACTTCCTTTAGAGGTAAAGTACATTCCTTGTTAACGATTTTTTGTGTAATATATTTTTATAAGAAATAATTTTAAAAAATGTTAATATTTATTTAAAATAGCGTAAAAGAATTTTTGTAGCGGAAATCAACAATCATAAATCCTTATATCTTTAGGGATTGAAACCAATGATTAAAATTAAATTTAAATTGGGAATTGGGACTATGTTTTTTCCTATAAAAAACGAGTTTCCCAGACCTCTAAGCGAATAACTGAAGTAAAACCCGCTACTCACTATCCGGTTCGATTCGTGACTTCAATTAATCAAGTAGGCTTTGACTTCAGCCAAATCAATTTTTTTGTTTTTTTTTTTCGGACGAATGGTTCACCGAGGCCAAAGCTTACTTGATTATCCGCCCAAAAGACGGAATTGTCGCGCAACGAAACGAACGGATGAACCGGACCCTCCACACTATGCAGACAAATGCACCATTAGTGAGGAGAGGGATTAAATTGTATGAAATAGAAATCGATGAAGTGTGGGTGAAATATTTGTCCATTCGCCCGTTCGTTCATTCAAATGAATAGACAAATCGAATAAACAAATCGAACCAAATAAGCCCGCTACTCAGTCTTCGATTCGATTCGTTCATTCGTCCGCATAGTGTCGCATTTCGTCTTTTAGGCGGTTAATTAAGTAGGCTTTGACCTCGGCGAACCATTTGTCCGAATCATGTCAACCTCCCACACATGGTATATTTTATTTTAAGTTAAATTATCCAGTAGTCAGAAATTTAACTTCTTTTTTCAGTTTTCGTTACATACAATTTCATATTTATTATTAATTGAGATTAAACTAGTAAAGAATAGATTCCACACAATCATTATACACTACTACAATTATTTTTTATTTTTATTAACAAAACAGAAATATCAAGAAGTAATTTAGTAGCAAGTAGGTAACATAAAAGTTGTTATGTGAAAAAACTAGTTACTGACACAAATATAAATTTTCATTTAATTTTGACACTATTTTAGCAATAACTATAGGAAATACAACAGTTGTAATAATGTTCTCGGACTACCTTAAAAATTTACCTGTACGTTATTGTGTATTATTGGTTTATTAAATTGCTTGATATAAGTATTTCAGGTTTAATCTTCAAAAACAACTCATACAATATTTAATAAGAAGCAATGCCTTAGAGAGTGAACATTATTACTTTTAATATATATATATATATATATATATATATATATATATATATATATATATATATATATATATATATATATTAGGAATTAATAAGTATGAATACATTACCTCTTATGACATATATAGGTTTCAAACCTGGTGTATTTGTGACCAGCAGCAAGAAGACTAAAGAGAGACACATTTATTGAAAAAATTATATACATGGGTTTCAGTTAAAAAAATATTGGTTGTGTCTATATTTCAACGTCTATTTTTTTATTTCTGTTATTTTTAAGGAACATGCCTGAGAAAGATCCCTTGACAGTGGCGGAACTTCCAAACAGCAAAAGGGAGCACAGAGAAGGTGGATTGGTACGAAGTGTGAGTTTTTTTTTAGTAATCAGTTATTATCCAGTCGTATTTGGAGTTGCCTTAAACAAATGCTTTTATAAACAAAGGATTATGCAAACCCATGAATGTCCCTTTTTTAGTGATCAGTTATTTTCTGTATGTGCATATGGGGGGCCTTTTGTTGAAATCTGCAGGCCAAAATTTGTAGTTACGTCACTGGTAGCTATATTAAAAATATGCATGTTTGAACCGTTGAATTTCGGTTACAGAGAAGAAATGTGTTTACTTTAAATGTCAAATGAAATCTGATTTATTAGCTGTACATTTTTTGCTTACCCAGTCCATGCCAGAAGACATCAGCTATAACTAAAGTAGCTGTTATCCAGACACAATATTTGTTATCATATTTACATAAATGCTTTGCTAGTGCTCCTAAAAACCCTAAAAAAAAGGATATATTTAAGACATTATTGGTGAATGAAAAAATACATCAACTTTACTACTTGTTTCTTTGAAACCTAGTTTACGCAAATAGTAGAAGTTATGGATTTAGGGGTCAATTGACATTTAAGAAAAATGTATGCAGTTACAGAAGTTCTTGTGTTTTAGGCAGGGATCATGTTAATTTTAGAATAAAACCCTTAATTATGTAAAAAAATGCAACCCAATAAAAGTATTAAATATAAGTGTACTGTTTTTTTTTATTATTAAATTATGGAGTTGCCTGCTTTGAAAGCAGTACCTATTCTCAAATACTGTTCCAAAAAATATTTAATCCGGGAAGATATAAAAGAAACATGAAAAACACCATTGTGATTTCTTTATTTTCACTTTGAGTGCAAGGAAAAGTTTTAATGCATTTTAGTGTATAAAATATAGATATGGTAACCTAATCAGACCAAGAGTAAAGGAAGGCACGACGGAAATACGATTTTCTGCAAAACTTTCATTTTACCATCGTTATGGACAAATCTATTTAAACGCAGAAAGGTTTACGACAAAATACAAAAAATCTAAAAACTCTAAAAGTACCTACCAGTTCAATAAATTTATATTGGGCATGAACTATTATTTCCTTTAATTTTATTCTCAAATTTTTATTTAAGAGCTTATGCAAAATGGTACATGGTGCCAAAAAAGATAAAAATAGATAATGAAAATCGTGACCCACATCAATAACTTTTTTAAAACTTGACTAGTTAAAGGATGTTCCCTTGGTAATCACAAATGTCTGTTTTGCTCCTGTTGGTGACTCTGGTATTATTTTGTGTATTCATTTTGGCGCTAGTTGTATTCGTCTTTTAACTAGTTGACTGTACTGATGAAGTCAGAAACACCAGTGGCGGCTATTCAGGTGAAGTAGGTGAAGTGCTACTTCACCAGGAAAAGTAAGCTCTAACAAGATCTAACTATATTTATTATAAATCTCTTAAAATTTAAGTTTTTACATTCATTTATTCACCTAGTTTGCAAAAAATAAACTGTACATCTCGAATAAATATTTTACTTGACAGTTCGCGACAGGTCTTTTTAAAACTTTCGATCGAACTTTATTATAACAACTATAACAGGGGCGCAAACCGCTTCGACTTTGCTGGAGGTGATATGTTTAGTTTACGATTTTCCTACTACGTTGCCATGACAACGCGTACGCTATGACGTCGACCGCATGGAAGATTAATATTAAGCGCCATACAACGCTCTCGGTGAATTGCTATCGCAGTACACTACACCCACGTGTCGTTCAGTTTGGGGTGGTTGTTTACTTTTATTTTCGCGGATTTCGCTGCAACCGGTTAGTTCCTTTGCAGTTTACTTGACTGTTTTGTGTTATATTTATTTATGGTGTTGTTACAACTTTATTTGGTGTCGCGTTTATTAATTCACATTATTGATGAATCCGATCACGGATGTGGTTTGCATTTTGTTGGAAACTCCATTTACTCGATAAAAGGAACAAGATCAGAGTTTTAATCGTCATGTTGATTCTTAGTCCTTCACGGATGGAAAAATTCAATCTGTTTTCATTCCGGGTGTACATCCGTTCACTACTGTCGTTCTGAAAAGAATAGTTTTGCTGACGTTTCGTCAAAATCACATTTGGCATTTTCAAAGCTTTCTCTCTGGCGTCCGAATAGAGACTGTATTTACCACAGCTTGATTTTGCGCTGGCGCTGGGTGATGATACTTTATTTTACAGTCGTCCTTTGATGTATTTGTGCTGTGCAGTATTAATTTGTGATCGGAAAAATGTTAATGTGTTGTTTTCCGTCTTTTTAATAAATTTTAGTGACATGAAGTTCCACAAGCTTCTACTAGCAATAGATTAATGTTTCAGCATTATCACTATATATTCAGGGTGAGTAATTAAAGTTAGGTTTTCATATATTTTTTAGGTAAAACTCCCAAACAAGTTTTCTTGCATACGACACCTGTTCTTTGTTTCTATTCTTTTCAGTATTTTTTGAAAAAGGCGTGGGTTAACAAGCCGATACGTCGTGTCATTACATGGACCAAACCCCAAGAAAATCCATTATTTGAATATATATATATATATATATATATATATATATATATATATATATATATATATATATATATATACTTTTGCACTGGTAATATTACATTTATATATACTGTCGTAGTGGTAATAACTACTTTATAGTAACCTAATTCATAGCTTAAAAAACTACATATTACATTTTGACTATTTTGCAAACGCCGCTGACAAAAATATATTTATTTTTTATTGGTTTCTCAGAATATTATTTAATAAATTATATCAAAACTATTTTTATCTAGAACTAGAAGGGAGATGAAATTGTTTCTGTTGCATATAGGCAAGACACCAGCCTAGTAAAAAATATGATTAATGCTGTTACTAAATTATCTTTCTTGCACTTGTAGACATTTAATTTTTTTTAAATTTCGTCAGATTTGTTGCTACTTCCATATATTAATTTAACATAACCTCCAAAGATCAAAGGAGTAATCTCCCCAAAGGTAGTCTGCAGGTTACGAAAGATTAATTTTTAAAAAAGTTGTTGAAGTTTAACAAGTTGTAATTCTCAATAAGTATCCTTATTTTTTGCACAAGGTAAACAAATTTGCTGGTTACAATAGAAAACGTGCCCCCTGTGCCTCCCCTTTTTGTTTAGTCTGCAATGAAAACTCAGTTTTTGTATATAAAATATTAAAGTTTTTTATATTCATCCACACACACTTACCTGCAAGTATTAAGTAAATAGGAATTAATCGATTGAGTGGGCACCTATTTAAATTTATCCATCCGATGGTGAACAGTGAGAAAAATAAGGCGTATAGAAATACCAAGGAACCATTAATGCCAACTAGAATAATGTAAAATATAAGTAAAATATATGGTATGCTATTTGTTCGTATTCGGAATTAAAATCTAGTTATGACACAAAAATATTCTAGTTGTAGTTAAAAAAGTATTAAGTGTATGTACAATCTCAAAAGCCTCTATTTACTGCGTGAAGTGAAGTGATCATTAAGCACACCATTTGTTTTATGATTAAAGGAGAAAGGGCAAATATTTAAGTCTCGGTTTAAGAAATTGTTGCATATCATCAATTTTGCGGCTTCATTATATTCAGATAAAAAAGTATACGCGAAAACATAAAAAGTCAAAACGTTATGTGTCTACCGTGATTAAAAAGAATACTTGTACTTTTCTTGAAAGGTTGTATTTCCTCCAGGTTGTGTACACTGTACAGGGTGGATAACATATGATAACCCTGTATATTATCTAGAAAACTGTAAGAGTTACAAAAAACGTATATATAGGGAATTTGTTTTTTGGTAAAGAGGACACAAATGTCTCATTTTAAATAGAACACTCTATATATTATTACACATATAGATATTACGCTTCATTCTGAGTATCTTTTGTAATAAAATATGTATTAAAATGGTTTTTGATTAAATAAGTTTTTAATTTTCGAAAACTCGTCATTTTATACACAAAAATCTATTTAACCTAATAAACGTTTAATTCAACCGATTATTATTTTAAGTATGCCTTAGTAAGGGGCCAAATCAAGGAGATATAAAGTATTACCAATTAATATACAGGTTTAAATATAGTAAGCAAAACAAACAGCATCGTAAACATAAAAATCTAAATTTTTTTAAATGAATCATCCTGTATATTTCATTCTTATTTAGTTTCTGATTCCCTAGTATTTCTTGTTTATATGTCCTATACCTCAAATGAACAGTTTTAAATCTATCAGCCGGTTTCTTTTTCCTCGTAATTTTTCCTTTAACTAAACTAGAAAAATTAAGAAAGCTATATTAAAAATCACATTAAATATTTGCTAATATTTATAAAATGAAGTTTGTTCTGTTTTATATCATATAGTTTTCAGAGTTTCTAAGTGGCACGAAGTTGAATTTTACTTATTTTAATTTTTCACAATCTTGGTTATTGATTCTCTGTAAATATATATGGAATGCGTTTTTTATTAATATTAGTTACCATGACGCTAGCAAAATATCATATACATTTTTTGTAAAAAAATAAACGTTTTAAAAAAGCAGGAAAAAGGAGACAATATTATTTTATTCCTCTTGAATATTCGACTTTATGAAGTCGGCGGCAATTATTAAAGACAGTGAATACATATTAGACTTGTAGTATCTAATAGCTATTATAACACTGGATATATTATATTTTTTTGTGGATCACTAATATATAAATAGATTTGATGCCGTCTTTATGGAATACAATATTACTTTTCACTTTTTAGTGCTTTTTTTTAAGTCGTTTTTTTATAAAAAATGTACCGTTTCGTTATTCAAATTAGATTTTATTTATGGATAAAACGGGTTTTGCTTAAACTAATGATGGTTCCTTAATTTTTGTTCTTTACTTCCCCACAGTGAATAAGAGAATTAGCATTTTAGCTGCTCTAAAATATTCAGGATTCTATTCTGGCTATTTAATATGTATGGGGGCAAAATAGTAAGCCTTTTATGTCAATTGCCGGGATATATAGCTAAAAGTTTAACAAGATAACTGCTTTATGAGACGTCTAGACATGGAGGAACTGACCACTAACGTATTAGTTTTTATATTTTTACTTCAATTTGGAAATATTCTGAATATTAAAAACATAGAAGTTAATTACATGTGTTTAAGGGTTGTACGAAGTCCTTTTTAGATTATCAAGTATACTTAGAGCTTTACAACAGGATATATTCATACCTTTTTTCAACAAAAATTATCCATTCATGTTTTTTTGGCTTTCACTTAATGGGCTTTAAAGAAACTCTTTGTATTTGATTTCAGAAACCCTATATAGTTGCAAACTATACAAATGAAAATTGTACAATATGAAGAAACTTATGTATTTAAGTTTGTAAATCAAGAAAAACACTCTGGGTTTTGTTTGACTTTTGACAAATCTAGATGAGCTTTGAGGTAAAAATTGATTTTCATGACATTCAAAAGATAAATAAAAAGTTTCAATATTTATATTTCAATATATACGAGATATTTCAACAAAAATTATTCATTTATATTTTTATATGCCTTCATCTTTGAATGTGCGAGGAAAAAAACACATTTCTTTTTTGTTGGGAATTTATGTAGGTCATAATATAGTTGATATAGATAAATGGTTTTCAGTGCAGGGTTTATTGTAACGGTAATGGTGTTCATTAATATAAATAATAATATTAAAACTTTTATGTTTTTTTCTATTTACAAACTCCACGCGAGCAGTCTGTTTGTGTTTTTGGAGCACTATTTTTTACAAACGGAAATATTTATTATAAGCAAAGAAAAAAATTGCGCTATTTCGGTTGTATTATTTGTTTATATCGTAAAAATCCATAGCCAAAACCCATTCCTCAAGGCTAAAACAATCCACTAAAATCGTTCGAGAAATAAGTATATAAAAAAGGATTTTTTTTGCTTAATATCTGTTGAGAATTTTTTTTTGCTATCGGAAAGAGAATATTATTTGTAAATCGATTTATAAGATCAATATGTTCGGTACATTGCTAACTACGCGCGAAACGCAAAATTTTCAGACATTTTTACCAGAATCATATATGGTCAATTTACAATTATTTTGTTAAAATACAACGTAGAGAACTGTAAAAAAACAGAAATCTCAAGAAAATTGATTCAATTTTCAAGTGGAATGATTGGATGCAACATATCCTCCAAGGCAATTATTAAATTTTCTTATTTTAAAACTGGTTTACAAGAAAAACACTATACCCTTCAGGTTCGTGAATGAAGGTTTAGAATAAACTTGATTATTTGAGCTGAAAAAAATACGAGATTGAAAATCAGGAAACACCAGATTATACATCTGGAAACATGATGGTAAAAGCACTGGCGTAGCTAGGAGGGGGGGGGAGGAGCAGAAGGGCATATACCTTCCCATTTCAAATTATATACTTTTTATAGCACAAATTGTATTAAAAATATACTTTATATAGAACAAGCACATCATAACAAAATATACACCCGAGAGTTAAAAAAAACAACGGCAAAGACGTTTTTTTTTAGTTCCTTGTTTTTACTGGGGGTTTTTAATTTGCCCCCCCTTCCCCATTATGCAAGTGGTAAGAATAGCTGAAGCATCTAAACAACCTGAAATAAACTGAGGTCTTGACATTGAAAAAGACAACAAGAAAAACTCTGAATGTAGTAAATATTTTCTAGTTCAAGGAAATGACCACTGCCCAAAATCTCGGGTTTTTTCTTTAATGATTTTTTCGGACCACATATTTTTTACAAACAGAGATATTTATTATAAGCAAGGAGAAAAATAGTGCTATTTCTGCTGCATTATTTGTTTATATCGTAAAAATCCAAAGCCAAGACCCATTTCTCAAGACTAAAACAATTTCCGAAAAAGCAATTTATTTTCTCCTCATTATTAGTTGTTTTCGGGTTAATTATCGTAGAGAAATTGGTACTAGCATATTTTGAACCAAAACAGACTTGCCAACAGTGGCATAACTACAAATTATGTGCCTTCTGCATTTTATGGCAAAGGGCCTCCTATTCGCACGATGCACTCGTATGTAATACAATTATAAATAAATGTAACACCAAAACAGCCGAATTTAGGTCTTATGATGCCCATGGCTTAAAGTATTTAGGAGGCCGTGAGCCGAGAGATTCGCCCTTTATAAATACGTAATGCCTAAAAAAATCCTCAGTCTTGTACGTTGCTTATAAGCTGCTGTAGCGGAGGTATGGCTATGCCACTGTGTGCCAAAAATCAATCAGTTTTGGAAAAATAAAATAATTTCTTGGCAAAATTTTATTTTTTTTTAATTTAAAATCTTAAAATTTCAATAAAACATTTTGAAATTGCAATAGAAAATCTTAAATTTTGTTAAAAATTAGTCGTTTTTCTATTTGATGATACTCTAAAATTAATTTAAGTAGAAAACAATACCCCCCTTCATTCCCTCTTCTCCTTCTTTTTTTGGTTACTTCAGGAATAATTTTCGTGGGGGTTTTGTACTACTAACTAGTATGTACATTTAAAAGATTCCCTTTGCAAAAAATCAGCCATTATGTTTTATTTTTGTAGTTTTAGTGCAGCGCCCTAGGCTATTCAGTCAGCATGTTTTGTATAAGTCATTCCTCTTTAAAAATGTTCCGGATAAATAAATGACATCGGTAAATTTGGTTAATTTAATGTTTGATGAGTTATTTTATTTAAATTTTAAATTATTAAGAGTCATTTGTTTAAAGCTTTTTTTGGAAATAAAGTTGTTGGAAAAGTGATTTCCCAAGTATCTAGGAAAACAGTTTTTTAAATACTAAAATTTATTATATTTTTTTTGTAAAACCATGAATTTAAATTTTTAAACCTAATAAAGTTTGACCTATACAATATTTCACAAGTTATTTACTTTACTGTTGACTTTTGAAAAAGAAATTATTATTTTTATTAGCCCTTTTTTATTCTTCCACGGTTTTGTTCATTACAGCCATCATTATAATTTTAAGAATACATCATAATCATGATTAATTATTTTTACAAGAATTGTAAATTGTGCATTGGTTTATTTACCACATCTGATACACATGGCAGAACACTTTTTACAGTAATAAAACTACATATTTCTATCAAATTGTTTATACTAAAAACTTGTTTGCATGGCTTTTTTTTTGGTTTTGAATGTAAACAACTTACTAATAAAAATAAGGTAATTAATTACTTTATTTCCAGCATTGCAGATTTTAATATATAGGTAGATTTTCACGGATATACTACACTAACACTAATCTTAATTTGCGCTTCTTTCTTCCTTCTTTTTTTCTGAAAATTTACTGATTCGGTATGAAACTACTACAAATAATTATAAAAACACTTTTTAAAATGTTTGTTTTTTGTTATTCTCGTCTTATTATAACTAAAAAAAAGAACATGAAAACAAATGGTACACTCAAAAACTGTCCTACCTCATACTAGGCTATACACTTTTTTATCAAAAAGCCTAATTTGGGCTAACAAAAACGCAGTCCGATATTTAAAACATGATTACATCCAAAAATGCGTATTTGGTTAGCCCAAGTGAGGTTGTTTTTGTTTGGTGTACAAGAGTGTATTTATTAAAAATGTTGGCAACATTGCGCTTTTGCAAGCTTTTTTAACAATCAGCCGTTTGTTCTGAAAGGTTCCCGCTATACAATTGTTTTCAAAATGCCAGCCAGTGAAAGGACTAAGAAAGAAAAGTTACTGGTCCAAAGATTATTAATTATGTTTGTTTTTGAACGTATCTTTTTCCATTGTTGTTTTGGTTAGGTTAGGTTAGGTCGCTTACGAAACAGAATTTCTTTTAGGTTTTTATTATTGTTTGTAACAGTTTCACAATAAAACTAGTCAATGTTCATAACAAGCGAATTCGGGGTTAGAATGTCTATGAATTTTGAGGATGGATAACTCAAAAACGAAAAGTGACCGAATAAATTTGATTGCGATTCGTGATCAGGGCGCCAAAACAAGCCTGTATACCAACAATCATCGGCGATGGTGGAAAAAAGTAAATAATTACCATTTTTTTGGCTTGTCTGACCTTAATTAAATCACTTTGTTTTCTACTAAACCTTGCAATTTGTTAAAAAAAGCAAATTTCCATTGCATTCGACATAAAATATTTGGATAATTACAGATGGTTATTTTTAAAAGATACTTACACAGCACTTCAACAAATTAATAATTATTATCAAACAAAAAATAGTTACTTAAATCCTTGCCAACGCCTAGTAAGGAAATAAATACTTACTTTCCTACTTTTAGTTACAAAAATAAAAAACTTTGAACTTCAACTCGTAATCCCCTAAAATCACAAACTAATATTCACTAATTTCACATAACTTGCAAACTTACGAGGTGGCCTTTCTTTAACATTTTCCTCAAAAAAGTGGTTGTTGTTGTCTGCTGCTATTAGATTCGCGCAAGGCTCACTTTTTGCCCCGTTCTCTTGCTTCTCGACATCTATAGACGTTGCTGGCAAAATTTCTATCGTTTTTGTGTTCTCGGAGTTTTCGGACATTCTAATGTTTTTGCTATAAACTGAAATCGACATGTCCACTTCATAAGAAACGCTATTTATAAATTAATTTGCCCAAGCCAAGCGTGGATTATTTTTAGACGAATTGGCCGGGATCGGTATTTATTTTGTGATAGAAGTGTTTTATTTTAAAGCAACTTACAAAACTTTCAGATATATCCCAGAGTGCTTTATCAATATTCTACTTTAATTAGTACCATAACGCATGATTCAATTTAGAAGGCAAGCTTGAATCTTTTTACTAATTAATCAATCAAAAAGCGCGAAAACTGTTTATAGTCGTGCTACATGTATTTATAGATAATCGTCATAATGTAATAATTATTGTACAAAATGAAAGAGCAAAACTGCAGCAGATGCTTCAAAATTGAAGATTGTGGAAGACTGAAATAGTGGCGAGTAAAAATAAAATGTTGTATACCGGGTGTCAACCAAATCACTTTCGAGTCGTCATGTTATTTAAAAGCCCATCATTATCAAAACTTGGTTGAAGTAGGTAAATAGTTTCACAAATACGTATTCTTCAATGTTTATGACCTCTAGTTAAATCGGCAATTTTTGAAATCTTCCCAGGTAATTGTTATAAATCTTTTAATTAAACGATTTAGCGCAAGTTTGGCATATATCTCCAAATCAGATATAAATAACTTTAACTTTCATATATTTTCTAGTATTAAGTTGTTTATATTTTGTACAGTTTTATAAAAACAAGTTGAACATTATATTATAACCTCTGCCCTTGTCTATCTATAAACAAGGCCTCTGCATTAACTTTATTTAAGGAAATACTTCGACATAGGGAAAAGAAACAATATTGTTTAGGTAATAATACAACACTTGTCAACTCAAACTGCGACCCTGCAGATAAACTGGTAACGAAAATTCTTTTTATGTTTCATAATTAGATTTTCACACAAGGGAGCTTTTTTCAGTGAAAGCCTTTTTGTGCAGGCGTAAATTCAGTCTTAATAAAATCAAAATGTTATTATCTGAAAAGAGCGCTTCGTCAGGCATATTTTTTCTTTCGTTCAAGCAATTTGTCAGACATGCCATAAATAAAATTCAGATGTTTCGAGGATTGGATTATGTAAAGAAAAATGTATTTTTATTAACCGTATTTTTAACCGACTTCAAAAAAGCAGGAGGTTATTACGTGTCCTTTAAGATATTTTAAAATTTAGTGTATGAACAATAGTAATTTGGGCGTATTGTGAGATACAGGTCATCCAGCTTTAATAGCTTTTAGCTTAAAAGTATGCGTTCGGCATTATTTTTTGTGCAGGCTTTGAAAATGCTACTTAAAAATATATTTGACTTCTCTTTAAGAGCGCTATGATAGGAAAAGTGATTTTTTTCTTAAATGGAATAACGTATATTTAAATACATTTAAAAAAAAACATTTTCCCATTCCAAATATATAGCTTTAACCGGTTGTGATATATTATTAATTTTATAATGTAACTTAACTCACAAAATACCGAAAAGTATTACGAAGGCGAGTGCAGCAACCACAGGAGTAAGATATGTGCTTTTGGCACGTGTTTCACACTATACTTTTTCTACGACTACACAGGAAATTTCTTGAAAATTAAATTAGTAATAAAATTATGATGCATGTAACCGGTATTAAAAATTCCTTATTTCTCACGATGTGACGTCATACTCTGCCAAATAATATCTTCCACAGTGTGACGTCATATCGCGCGAAATAACGAATTTTCAATGCAGGGATGCTTTGAGGATTATATGCATTTTCAAGGGACTCGTAGAAAACAAAAAATATACCACTCTACCGGCTCACTAGGGGACGCGGGTAAAGCGCCGCTTCACCTACATTTTCCAATCAATCTACTTAAAAATAAAAATATTTTTAAAATATTAAGCATTTTATAATCTACATTTTTATTATAAAAACGTAGTTTGTTTTATATAAATTCACATTATTTACTTAATTATACCTACCATTATTTTCTATCAAAACTAGTGCGTTATATACTCAAAAAATAAGAATGACTTAAAAACGTAGCGCGCTGAACACCTTTTCATAAGAGTGACCGTTGAGGAATCACAATCAGCAGTAACAAATTCCGCATCAGAGTCCCACTGCACGCCGGCTTTCGCGCTTAGATATGTTTACGGCAGTTGCTATGGCAACGTAATGGTGCATAGCCGAAAGCCAAATAGAGATGGGAGCGGCATAAAACTGCTGCAGGTTGCAAGCGCTTGTTATAGAATTAATGAAAAATTGGTGCGTTCGGATCATCGGAGGCGAAAGCAGTTTTGCATCGATCGAAATTAGCTTTAAGATATAGGTATATAACAGTTTTTTAAGAACAAAAAAATATATTTAAAATCTTATAAATTCATATTATTTCCCCTAAGTATTAAAAAACGCTCCAAAACTATGGACAATTAACCTCATAAAAAGGTTAAAAAAACAGCCATTTTGGGCGTGGCACCCCGCAGCGCTGTGTACCTAGCTACGCTGTGCTTCACCCGTTCTTAAATTCACGAGCCTGAAATATACCTGTATAATTATTACATGCACACCTTAAACTTTTATTAAAATATAAATAAGAGCCATGCTTCAATATGGAACCAATTCACTTTTTATCTCGAGCAGAATTTTGACCCGGACATGCAGCATTTCATAGATGAAATATTAACTATACTAATAGACTGGGTCTTTAATATGAAGAAAGAAACGGGAGGAATACAAAAAGTATGTTGTTAAAACGTTGTGGAATTCAACTGAAAAACTTCTATAAAAGATGTATTACGACGAAAAATGTAAGGTACCTTTTGACCATTTTACCGATATTGTGTTCAAAAAGGCCCGTGATGCCTGTGATTCCAAAAGAAAGAACTTGTAATCTGACTTTCAGAAACGAAAAGAACCTTCCATGGCTTTAATTCAAAGAGAAATAACCAGGATGACATTACTGTGGGATGAAAATACACCAAATGGTCTCTTGAAAAGGTTTTTTCACATCATTGCCTATGAACTCGCGGCGAGGAGGTGAAGCTGCTATCAGTAGCACATTTAATCTCAAAGCAGAGAAATTTAACAATGGAGAGTTAACTGGCAGAATGAATATAATAATGGTTTAAAAAATGCTCCGGTAGTAAATGGCTGATAATATAATTATTGCAGGTGGATCAGAATATGAATCCCGTAAGGTTATATTATAAAATTTTGTGTCACAGACCAACGGACTTTTCAACCAACCGACTTTTCTTTACTTCCAATCAATTTTGGAAATGGGGTAACAAAATGACAGATTATAGATGGCGCATTTTACTTATTATTAGCAACCGCGCGATTCTAGCCAAATTTTAAGTGCAATGGACCTTAGTATTTGTTTATTTTATTAAAGATGTCCAACAATTTTAGCTTAGGTTTAGGACTCAACAACTTTGAGCCTGACTTTTACAATTAAAATTCTTATAAATAAAACTAAAAAGTTGAAATAAAAATGTATATAAAAAAATAAAATCGACTAAAAAAAAACATTAAAAAGTAATAAATAATATTTTGCTCCATCTGGGACTTTATAAAGTCGGCGTCAAACTAATAAAAACATAAAGTAGAAATTACTGATTGGGCAATAAGACACGCAATCAATATATGAAACACTTTTTCCGTAATGTTAGTTATTAGGTCTTAATTTGACTTCAGAAAGTCAAATTTTCAAGATGGAATAAAATATTATTTCTTACTTTTTAGTGTTATTTTTTAAGTCGATTTTATTTCTGTGAAAGAAGTGTATTTTATAGTGAAGCTTAATAAAACAACTCCGTAGAGTGTAGCGCGATGAATAGTAATAATATTAGAAATAATCTAAACTAATGTTCAAATCAAGTGCAATTTCTTGTATTTCTAGTATGTTATTATGTTTGTGGCATCTGGGTTTGAAGAGTTGGTTTGATCTGGCATATACGAGAAGTAAAAAAATTAGAATTTGCAAATCTAAATTTAATATGATTTTAAGCGTATCTGCTTAATAAACCGATTATCAGACAAAAAATATTTCTCAAATTTTTCTGTCATTTTTTTTTGAGAATTTATTTTTCGAAAAAATATGCTTTATTCTATTTAATTTAAATATATTTGCCCATTTTACAATTTACATTGCATTAGACAGTTAAATAAAATGGGTAGATATATAAATTTACAAAACAACACAAAATTTTATACGCCTAAGGAAGAGAAAATATAAGAAAGTATCGTAACAAATAGAAATTTGAAATTAGTAAATAATATTTGAAACGGAAAGGTGCAAATATAAATAATAAAGATATTAAGAGGTAAAGCAAAGAAACCAAAACAGATTAATGTGTATATAATAATTATTAGCGTTTCTTGATATGTTATACAATAAAATCAGAAAATTTATTTACATAGATGTAGAGATGTCAGTCGTCTCTAAGTTGAAATGTGTGATTCTCAAACTCCTGCAAGTCATATAGAAGGCACCTTGAATTGGAATCGTCTATTTTTTTAAATTTCTTGTAACTGAGTGTTGTTATTGTTTTCGACAGCAGATTTATAAAGTTATGCCAAGATAAAAGGGACTATTCAAAAATGTTGGGGGTTCTGGGAAATATACAGCAGATTTTCATTACTGTTTAAGTTGTTTCTAATGTTATGTATTGAAAGCAGAACACAGCAGATGTAAGTAAGTCGAAAAGCTCATGATTTTATTGTTTTTATAATATATATATATATATATATATATATATATATATATATATATATATATATATATATATATATATATATATATATATATATATATATATATATATATATATCTTACAGGATGTCCTCGGATCGAGTTCATTCAGATTCTTAAACATCTTTTTTGTGTCCTAAAAATCGACAAGCTGCCTCCTTCACCTCCCCAGAACTGCACATGCCAATACATTCTTGAATGAAAATGTTTGTAATAAACACTTGCCGAAACTACATCATTAAAAAACGCAGTGAATTACATATATAATTCAGCCTTATCTTTAAACTAATAAAGTGAGATTCATCTTTAAGTTGATGATTATCAGTCATTAGGCCCAGAATTTTAGTTTCAGATACGTAATTTTAGTATTATCATTGTTCAGTTTAAGTCTGTTGACATTAAACCAATCTGGTATTTTTTTTATTGCTTTTACTAGTTTAGACTTAACGATTTCGGGGTTTTGGTTACTAACAATGCATGTTGTGTCATTTGCATACATAATTATTTTGCTCGAAACATGTCTAGTAATCGCTCTCTAAAAAAACGGATTTATAATTATTTAGGCTTCCATATAAAGGAATTTTAAAAAATAATTATATTTTGGTTTTCTGGTAAATTTTACTTCAGGGTCGTATTAGTTATTTTTTTAGATAGTAATGAACATTTTTTGTTTTTTTAAATTAGAGTTTATCTCCTGAATCCTAAAACTGATATTTTTACTTTTCTTTATTATTTTTAAAGAGTGGTTTCTATGCTGTAGACGGTTTTTCAAATTCGTACAAATATTGACTATAAGTGTTTATTTTATTATACTTCATTATGATTGTCTTTCAGTTAATATTTCCAAGGCTCTTGAAATAAAATTATGATTAATTACGTAAGTCTTTTCTTTTTCAATAATTAATTGTGCAACGGGTATAACATAGCAAAAATATATATTGAATATGGAACTGAGAAATCATGTTTTTGGCATCTAGGGACACTAAAACGTAAACATTTGAAAAACCTGGGAGTGTGATTTTTTCACAATATAAAAATTTTATTTGATCGTTATGGTGTTCCGCCATCTTGAATTCGTACCACGATTTTAGCAGTTCATCTGTCTACTACTGTTTAAAACTGAATTTTTAAATATTTTATTAAGCCGTCATTTTGTTTCGCCATCTTGATTTCGTACCAAATTTTTAACAGTTGATTCCTACGTAACGTCTGTACAACATTAGAGGTAAATTGGGTAAATAGTTTTTTTAGCATTTCATTAGGCCGCCATTTTCTTTCGCAGTATTGGATTTTTACCAAAATGTTACCAGGTCATCCCCAATTTTTGAACAAAATTTGTTAAGTCCAATGGTTTTTTAGCTATGCCACGAACACACAAACGGGCAGACCCTTTTACGAGGGAAATAAGAATATAATAACATTTTGATTCTCCGGTAAATTTTACCTCAAGGGCGTACTAAATATTTTTTTCGGATCGAATTTGTGTTTTCTCAAATTAGAGCTTATCTCCTGAATCTTAGAAAGTCTATTTTACTTTTCTTTATTAATTTTAAAGAGCAGTTTCTAAAGTCGAGTTAATTTTTTAACAAATATTAACCATAGCCGGAGTAATTTTGTTCAATTTATTTAATATTTATAATAATAACTCAAACCTTTTTTTTTAAATGTCTTTGCAGAACTTTTATAATAAAATTATGAATAATTACGTATCTTTTTTCTTTATCAGTAATAATTCGTATACCGGGTGTCCAAAAATACATATTTAATATATTTTTGATGTTGATTCTAGTGATGCAAATTCGACGGTTACCTTTGGGATCTTAGGAAAGGTAAGAGTTAAAGCAACGTTTAAATGGTGGCAAAGCTAAGTGTTGGTGAACTTACTCGTCGAAAAACTGCAAATTTTTCTAAGATCCACAAATTTGCGAAAAAAAAACAGAAATTTCTGAAAACGCTCTTTTATTTTTTAACTAATTTTCTTCTAGGTGTTGCACCAAAATAAATACGTTCGCTATTACTTTACTTTCGGTTCGTAACATTAAAAACGGCAAATTTCCTTTACCCGGAACACATAGTCATTCAGTAACACATATATAAATTGTGTTTTCTTTTATATTTATAGTCTAAAGGAAGAATTCAGGACAAATATTTCCTGTTGAGCTCCTTTACAGATTGCTTACCCTCAAGTTTACATATATGGAAACCTTCTCTTTATGCAGAATAGCGAAAAATACCACAATTTATACATGTAAATATTAAGGGACTATATGTGAAACTACACCGTATCATACTTTTCTATTTCTAATTAATTATTATAACTAATAAAGTTCAAATAGAGTTTTTTTACGCTGTTTTTTAGAAATTTTATTTGACCTCCATTTTGTTTCACCTTTTTGAATTCGTACAAAATTTGAACAGTTCAACTCTATATCCTACTTATTTCTTGCTCAAAATTTGAAATCGACCGAATAAGTACTTTTTCAGACTGATTTTTCAAACATTTTATTAGGCCGCCATTTCATTTTGCCATATTATATTTGTACCAATATTTTGCCGGCTTATTGTTATACTTTTTCTGAAAAATTTGGGAGAAATATACAAGTAGACTTTTAGTAACAATTTTCTAGATTGCTTTTTTTCTCCAACATATTGGATTTGAATTGAAAAAACATGTTTTTGGCATTACGTGAAGATCTGTTCAAACCTGGGAGGGCAATTTGTTCACCATTACAATACTTCGAAGTAAAAATAGTGAACTTTTACTTGTTAGGTTAGAAAGAGGGTTGTAAAAATAATTCAGTAATAAAAATGTCTAAAGGACTGTTTATTAAAACCAATAGAAATTATTAGCTAGAATGTGCAGTACTAATTATATTTTTTTTAAAGATCCATATTAGGAAAACAAAACTACCAGTGATCCCGCGAACGTTTCAACGTCAGTCAATATGACATGTTCACGATATCACTGATAATTTTATTTTCATAATATACACATTTTTTTTAAATATAATAGGAGAAATCATTTTGATATACTTTTTTCTAAAATTTCTGTGCTTTTCATGAATTGTTCATTGACAAAATTCCAATATAGTTTATCCGTAAAAAGAACAAGAGGAAGAGCGAAATCCTCAAAGTCATAAAAGGTTTCAATTAACTTTTTTTAGTTCACTTCTAGTGGAGCGAAATCCATTATTGTGCCGCAGAATTAAGTTTACCAATGTTATTACAAAAACATCCTTTTATAATTTGAATTACCCTAACAAAAGCAAATTTGGCAGTGACGCATTTTGCCACAAGTACTTTATTTTAATGTTTGCAAATATTTGCCTTCTTGTCGCAATGGAAAAATTAAACCTTCGATATGCTATAATTTTTGTTTTCATGTAGAATAGCGCATCTTTGGAAAAGCTGTAATAACGATTACAATATTTCCCGTTTAGAAAGGAAATAAAAACAGTTATTTTTAAAAGAGCATTAAAACACACCAACTTACTGTTAATTTTATAACAAAATATTTTATTTATTTTAACTATTGCAAAAGAATAATTATTTGCGAAATAAAATAGTGAAATGGACTATTAAATAATACATGATGTCATATTTTAGCAGCCTGAAAGCCCACCAGTTTGAGGCCCTCTACCAGTTATGCGTGCCGGAGGTTTCAGTAATACGTTATTATTCAACACACATATAATGATTGTTATTAGTCTTGAGAATTATATGAAGCGTAGGGATTGTGGTAATTATTCATCCGAGAGCTTAAGAACCATTATATGCAACTAAAGTACTAAATTTTTTTTAATGACTGCCCTTATATTAATCAACGTTCCATTAAATTCAAGTAACAGTACAATTCAATCAAATATTATTCAGCAACAGAGGTTAAATGTTAATGGCATGGCAGTAATTTTAAAAGCAGTTTAACATGGCATGACCTAGAAACTACTTATTAATTTAATGTCCCTCTAGTTTATTATTGACAAATAATGAGATTGTCAAAGTCAGTTAAATAAGAAATAACGCCCTAGAGCGTTATTATAGATAAATAACGCCCTAGGGCATTATAAATTATAATTAAATAAGGCATAACGCCCTAGGCTTTAAAAATAATAATTTGGTTTATTGTTATTAAAACTAGACTTTTCTAAAAAATATATTTTACTTACTCGAATATTAAATGGTGTAGGCACCATGGGTATTATAAGGCATAACACTTTCTGTCGACGTATATACTGTGTCGACCTCAAGCGTTATAAGCCTTATAATTCCCTTGTGTTTTGATGTGGGATAATTTTGATTTAAGTATTTTATTTATAGTATTTTTTAAGGCCATGTTCTACTATTATTAAAAGGGATGTCGTCGCAGAAGGCATCTCTGCGACGATCATGCAGTCTCTGTGTTACCTGTGAACTCGGAGAAAGATATATTAGTTTTTTTATTAATATTAATTTGATTTAATAAGTTAATATCGCTCAAAAGTACGGTTTCGTGCAATTGTACCTGATGAAGGTGAGAAAACCCAACTGAAACGTCGTTTCATAGGGCGTCATATGGGGTCAAAATAGAATTGTTTCCTGTAGTCTTATTTTTATTCGAATAAGTTGATCTGCGGTCATTAAATTCGATCAAATCGTGTACCTCAAAGGTATCACAGGTAACTTGAAGTGTTATATGCGGTGCTACGTTCAATAGTCACAAGCGAACTTTGACTAAGAGATTTATAACTTGAATCATCATTTAAGTTTTTATTTATTTCAAGTGAACTGTCACAAAAAAATTGTAGCTGAGGACAGCGACGTCGGCTAACCAGTGCGATAGGCAAATCTTTAGTGTTGGTTTCATCATTTAAATGCATAGGAAACATGGTTTCTTATTCATATATGAATATTGAGGCGGAATATCTTTCTTTGCTTATGGTTATTTGGAAAACTTAAGATTGTATTTTCTGATTGTTTTACTAACGTTATTTAGTTTTAGTTTATTTAGCCGATGCCTTGTTCCTGTGTGGTTAAACTGTTCGAATATTACGATTTCAGGACACTTGGTACTTTAGTAAATATAATGTATGATGAGTTTATTATCGAAAAATAATGACATTATTTCAAAATCAGTTAAATAAGAATAAGAAAATAAAAAATAATAGTTAAATAAGAAATAACACCCTAGGGCAGGTTTTTCTCAAAAAATAAAAAAAATATTTTACTTACTCGGACATTACACGTTGAAGGCAACACGGGTATTAAAAGGGATGATGCTTTTGGCCGACGTATATTCCTCTGGCCAGAGGCTCTCTGTCGACCTCAAGCGTCATTAGTCCTATAATACCTTAATAACTATAAGCTAGAGGCGTATATAGAAATTGCTTTGGTTGGAGGCGATGAAAATTTTCAAACCAAAAAAGAAAGGTCATTACTTTAATTTACTTGTATATAAAATTGGCTCTGGGAGGGAGGTACCCTCCAATTCCGAAAAAAAAATCTTTACTCTATACTGTTTCTAACATCTTAGCATAAATAAAAAGGGCTCTCTATCTTAACTTATATACCTCACTATATAAGCGAGCGTGAGAAATTAATCTGGAGTAACGTGATTGGTAGTAGCGACTGAAAAATAAGGCATCCTATACTACTTTAATACCGGCTCACTAATTTATATATGTACAGGGCTTTCTATTATATTTTGCCCTCCAGTTAGAGGGGCAATTATTACATATAGAAAAAAAACTTTCAATATGAAAGTTGTAGGATTTCACCTGTATTATCTTTTAAGAATATCAGACAATTTTAAAAATCATTAAAAAGTTAAAAAACCTATATTTTTTTTTAAATAGGACACCCTCTATATTATTATTTCATTAAATAGGTCTCGTCTTACCGGGAATAAACATATCGTGTTTGCTTTATGCATAGGGGGCAATGTATTCCTATAGATTCCACATTTAGAAGACAATATTCCCTCTCTCTCTAACGCATTGCGTCTTACGGCAGAGTTTTTGTTAATTTTCTCGTTTTTTTTTAAGATAAAGATATCAAACCTAGTATTTTTATAATCGGTAAGACGAGACCCATTGAATAAAATAGTAATATACAAAGTGTCCCATTTTAAAAAATATAGGTTATGTGTATGTATTAACTTCATAATGATTTTTATTTAAAAAATTTTTTATCAGTAATATTACCCCTTCTAACTGGAGGGCAAAATATAATAGAAAACCCCGTACACAGATATATAAACTGTATTATTTTATACTGCTTGTAAAAAAGTAAGCATTAATAAGCGTATTGCAAAGCCAATCTAATTAGAGTGGCTTGTTATTATGGGTAGGCTATATCATGTGTGTATTATCTTTTTTGGAAACAACATTTATTATAATAATAGAACATACATTTATTTTCCTTTTTAAGAATTAAATAAATACTTTTTTTATTAATTGCATTTATTTTATTAAAGTTATTTAAATTATCTTTAAACCTTCACTTTGTGCAGAGCCCTAATTATTATATCATTATTAATAAACACGAGATGAAAATTGTACAATCCAAGTCACGCGCCGGTTCACACATATTTATGAAAGAGGGCAGGCACGTAGCCATGGGTCTAGACCCCCCGAAACTTTGAAAATATGTTGGTATTGGCATACTACTTTTCATGCGATTTGACCATTTAGAAAAAAAGTAGTAATTACAAGCAGAAGTTCCGGAATCGAAAGCTTAAATTTAAGGACAATGACTGCTTCCCTAAATTCCAAAAGAACTCTGCTATGCAGTGAATACTAATTTAAAAATTCGTATATTCATTCTTTAGGTATATTTCAATTTGTGTCCCATTTATGGCCAAAAATGTAAGTAAGTTGAAAAAATCAGTGTTGTTTAGGAATTTTTAATATTTTTTTTGAAAATACTTTTTATTGTTATTTATTATACGCATATTTATCCAGGACTTAGTTGGTAGGAAGTAAATTTTGAATCCATGGATTCTGAACACCACGACGATACCGGAAATATATTTTGGTGCGTGAAATTTATGTATAATTCTCCAAATAACTTAATACTTATTTAAATCTATCTTCACAACTGCAGGTAGTGTCCCTAAAATCGGCCTAAAACTAGAAATATAAATAAAACCATATCACTGTCAGATGGTTACATGGTTATCAAATGTTGCATACCTGTTTAGAATAGTTGAAGTTGACTGAATAATAATTACCTATATTAAGTTTCGTTATAAATAAATATTTATTGCCAATGAACACAACTGAAAAGTTTATTACTTCAGATATAAATTGTTAAGAAAAGTATTTCTTTTCGAACCTAATTTGTAACAGTTGCCTATATTTGTGGATAAATATTAACTTTTTACAACACGGTTTGTACCTGCGCACGCTGCCTTTGTCCCTTATATCTGTAGCCTACACAACACGGGAACGTAACGAGACACTTATACCCCTATTCAGTAAGGAGGATTAAATTTAGACAAGGTCTAACTTGGCAGTTATGGGTTTAATATGACATTCTTAGCAATTGTACAAATAATTTTTCTAAATGTCAGAATTTCAAAATGGCAGTGACATAAGCGAAACATAACTGGCGAACTAAGAGTTTAAGTACCACGGCAACTAGACCTGGACTAACTCTTAAACATTTTTGGGGAATACGGGGGGGGGGTAAGAGTTGCCATTTCTTTGAAATAAAATTATAGGACATTATAAGAAAGTGGTTTTTAAATACCGAAATTTATATCCCATCTGTACTATTTCAATTTAAAAGAATATTTATTAGAGAAGGCAAGCCCTAAAAATGGCTTTCAGGGCTCTGAGGTTTCTTAATATAACAATAATCGCTGTTACTATTACTGCTATAACTTTAAAAAGCAAAAATCAAGTAGGCAACTGGTTACGATCCTAATGGACGCTACGTCCTTGGTTACACGATATAATGAACATCAATTATAGTAAAGGATAATAGAAGGAGGGCTTTAGAAAAGCCGCATGATTTTGACACCGTTATTACTTTAGAGTTTGCAACGCTTATATATTTCGTATTGACTATTATAAATTTCAGTGCCAACAATTTCAAATTGTATCCGCATCGGCGAAATTTTAAATCCCAAATTACTATTTGCACGCGATAGTTTTATACAATTTATGTGTTTATATCGTTGAAATATTACATTATATATTACACAGAATACATTGTGGAAATTAATCCTTAAAGCGACGCTGAAAGTGGTATTTAAGTATTTCACATATGACCAATATATCCATTTGTCTCAAAAACATTATAAACGTTTAGATTTTACTTCTATAAATTATCATTAGGACGAAATAGAATCCTCAAGTAGAGCGATTTAAAGTTTTATTATTATTATTATTATTATTATTTTTCTGTTGTCTTACAGTATTCCTGTGATTGTATTGTATACTGACGGGATTATACCAAGTCAGTACAAAAAGAAAAGGAAAAAAAAAACAATTAATGTGTACTAAGAAATGATCTAAGGATGCTCCATGTTTTCAAAATGACCGATTTCTGGATGTTCCTGTGAATGTCTGTATTAAGTCCTAATTGAGCCAAATACGGTGTAAACGTTATTGGGGTGAGGACTGTTACTGATATGACGAGAGGAATATGATGCCTCTTTCCTGTTTCCACAGTCTTTTTATTTCCATTGCCAAGTCGGTGTATTTGGCGATCTTCTAACTGTATTCCGCTTGGATGTTCTCGGCGTTGGGGACAGCCATGTCAATTTTTGAATTGAAAGGTGATATCGGGATTGATTTATCTGTGTGGATTTCAATGTCCCAGTAGAGCTTGTAGTCTTCGTTTTCAAGTATGGATGTTGGTGTATAATGGTAGAAAGGGTGTGTGTTCTCCGTTAGTTTCTATGTTGTGCTTACCTTCGCTGCTGAGCTATGTTTCGTGGTGTATTCAGTTCCGGCCACTATTCTACATCCACTCGTTATGTGATCGATCGTTTCTCTCTGCTGGTGACATCTGCACCTGTCATCTTCAATAGTTGTGTCTTTGTTATTATTATTATTATTATTACTATTTTAAACTCTCGATTTAACAAGTTTATTATGTCCTTACCAGGATAATCCTGATAAAGTTTGTTCGTCGTCGTAGTCGACTGCACTTTTACATTTTTCCCTTTCGGTCGCTATATCTCGAAAATGCTTTCATTTGAAATTCCGTACGTTTTTATAGCACACTTGGGGCTCTCGAACGGTATCAAACTGATCATCGTATCTTTTTGGTTTTCGATCTATTAATGAAAAAAATTGTTTTGTTTTGAATTATTTTAGAAGAGTTAAAAAACCACATAGGGATAATTACTCACTGGTTTATACAGGGCGAAAGTGAAGGCTGATTTTTAAAAATTTTTTGAACTGTTGCATGCACAGGTTGGCTTTTAGTCCTCGTAGGAGGGTATCGAGACCACTTGGGGAGCCGCTGTCAAAACTAATAAGTATATATTTAACGATTTCTTGGGTATTTGGAGTTTGTCAGGATAAATTACGGATATTTTTAACAATTTAGAAGATAATAGTTTCCTCAGTTTTGCAAGATCTCCTTTAGAAAATTCACTGTCGTTTCTTATATTATGCTGAATGCCGAAATTGTGGCACAATTCCCGTTTTAACCGGCAGTACTGCAGGTGGAAAGTGGCCCTTAATCGACTGAGAATGAATCACCATATGTACAAATGCATGTTACCCTAGTTAGCCTAGATAGAGATACCGGGATATTTGGCTTGCCGACTTTCAACATCCTGTGTGGCTTTTTATAGCATATATATATCCAGACTAGTAGATAATTTTCATAGTATTTAATACAGATCTTATTTGTACTGGGCCGATAAGTAATAAAGCGTATATAATGTTATAAAGGGATAGTATAAACAGTATTAAATTCGCAAACATTTTGGTAAAATATACGTTGGGTTTTCTCGACATTTTAGAGGTTTAAGGTTGCAAAAAACATATTTTTGAAAAACAAAATGTCTGTAGGGTGTTTGTAGGTAAACTAAATTTGGGCCAACAATAACTTGCGAACGGACAAACTGATTCGGTTTACACTTGCATAAGAATATTAGATTTTGGGTGTCAAAATCTTCGATTTTTTAAGGAGATTGAAGCGTAAAAAGTCTATATTTTAAGAACGCAAAATAACGATAATAGTTAAATTGAAAACAGAGATAGTTGAGGTAAATGTTCTTAAACTGAAATATATATAGCTGTTGTAATTTGTAACCTCTCTTACAGTAAGTTATAAAAAACATTAATATCTCAGTAGCTTAGTTTATAATAAACAATCATTTTGTAGTGTGACTGATGAAGGGTTAAAATAAATCCGAAAGATTTCACAAAGTAAATAGGGTAATCAATTAAATGCCCCAGTAACAACACAAAATTAATTGGCTGCAACCTCGCTACTCTCTTTGGTATATATATATATATATATATATATATATATATATATATATATATATATATATATATATATATATATATATATATATATATATATATATAATATACACCGGGTGTCCCTCAGATGTGGCCCACCCTTATAAATTATGTTTTTTGAGATAACTTTTTGAATTATGGTGTATGAATACAAAACACAAATTTGGATTTTTGGATATATTCGTTTGTTTTGGGTCACTTCCGGTTTGGCCGAAAATGACGATTCTTAAATGGGACACCCTATATATTTTTAACCATTTCGATAGAAAATGGCGTTCTGAGTGCAATGACACCCGATTTGTCGGTTTTTGACAGATGGAGGAATTTTTATGATATTTTTTCTCAATCTAACATGCTATGAATCACTTAAATCGGTTCATTTCTGATCTAGTGGTATGGGAAAATACAAGCTTACCTCTGTTGATCCTAAAAACTATTTTATGCCGGTTTGAAATAAGCAAAATCAGTATTTTTGTGTCTACTCAATTTTTTCAAATAGAAAGGATGTGGCTCTTAGGGTTTTTTTAAAATACAGTTTTCTTCCGAGAATTTCGATACCAAATACTTCATGGTAATGTATGTAATATTGCTATTACTATACATTATATTGTTCCGCATCGTCAACTCATCCATCATGGATAAGTTTTGAATGGCTACAGCGGAAAACGTTAATAAACTATAAATAAACTGACAGCTTAGAAAAAAAGTATTTTATTATTATACGCGACAGGTTTTCAAATACACGATAAAATTCATTTAAGATAGTAGACTATGATGAAGACGCTATGAAACAAATGGTGGCTTTGAAAAAATTACTCATGAATTGTTTACTAACATGATAAATATTATAATTTTTTAAAAATGTTACAAGGACAAACAATTTATAATGTAATTAATTTTGAAATTAATATAACCAAAATAAATTTTTAAGGTTCCAAATTTTCAAAATGGCCACCCTGTTCTTCTTGACAAAGCTTTACCTTTTCTACAGTTGCTCTCACTACTTCTCTTAGTTGTCCTGGGGTAATACTGTTTATGTCCGCTCGTACTTTGTTTCCTAATTCACCACGGGTTGCTGATGATGTATTATACACTTCAGTTTTGACAGTGCCCCACAAAAAAATCTAAGGAGATGAGGTCTGGCGATTTTTCTAACTAACTTGGGGAAATAATGCCGGGTGGCATGATGACAATCGGGATATCTCTGTGCATACATTTGAGCACCTTGAACTGAATTCTTTCTGTATTCACCAAAAAATAGAAGCATTTCGATTTTTTCACATGATTTAAAAGAAAACTTTAAATCCGTTTTTAACAAACCATCAAAACAATTAGGTACTTATACTTGGGTAAAAATGATAATAATAAAGACGATTGTCAAAATGGTTAACATTGTTTTGTTTTCAAAGTCGTCTTAATACGTCTGTTTCGTATCGTCATAGTATAGCCTACTACGTTTAATCAAATGTCCATTTATTATAAAGAATGCATGTTTCTAATGTGCAAGAATTAACATTTTTTCGCGTATTTGAAATGCTCTTTTTCAAACTATCAGTATATATATATATTATTTACATTTCCCGCTGGAGCCATAGACACACCGTCAACTGGTTGAATCATGGATGACTAGATGAAGCGGACTTAGCGCAATTATTATGTATGTAATAACAATACATATTTTTGATTTTTTAGGAGAAATAGTTCATGTAATATTAGAGTGTGTGGTATCAAACTATTCGGAAGAAAGTGGTATTTTATAAAAACCTTATGAGCCACCTCCTTTCTAGTTGAAAAAATTGAGTAATTTTGCTTATTTCAAACGGACATAAAATAGTTTTTAGGATCAACAGAGGTAAGCTTGTATTTTTCTCTTACTGCTAGATCAGAAATGAACCGATTTAAGTAATTCATAGCATGCTAGATTGAAAAAAAAATATATCATAAAAATTCCTTCATCTGTCAAAAACTGATCGGGTGTCATTGCACTCAGAACGCCATTTTCTAGCGAAATAATTAAAAATATATAGGGTATCTCATTTAAGAATCGAAAGTTGCCGTCATTTCCGGTCTAAACGGAGCTGGCTCAAAACAAACGAATACGTCCAAAAATTCAAATTTATATCTTGTATTCACACCAAATTTCAAAAAGTTATCTCAAAAAACAAAAAAGTTATATGGGTGAGCCACATCTGAGGGACACCCGGTATTCATTCAGAATTCTCTCCTAAGTCATGTAGTATAATTGCAGAATTCCCAATATAGGTTCATAAGAAAATTCCTTATAATAAAACCATTTCCGGACAAAATGGTGAATGAAAGTAATTCTGAAATGTATAGCTCTTTCATAGTCCCGAGTCTGTTGCAATTTGTTTCGTTGGTTAGACTGCTGGGCCCCCGGGAAATTTGCTCTAAAGTTCAACTAACTTTATTATCTTTTCTGATAAATCGCACCCATCGATACTTTTTGAATTGATTGAGCCAATGATGAGGTTTAAGTTTTAGTTTAAAAACTTAGCCCTCAAACAGAAGTCAATGCGTGTAGTTTTTGTGTACACTATTTATCTAAAATTTGAAAAGACATGTTTTTAGAAATATTCGAAAGGAATTACAAAATTAGCTAACAGCCTAATAAACAAAAAAAAGATAAGGAACTAAGAAACTCATAACTAGAGAAAAGCAATGTGTGCTCAGATTTTAATATAGGTGACTTTTTACATCTTAGGTTATCAGCCTGAGAACTTATTAAACAATCGTAAGAGATATTACTTTAATAATTTTATTAAATACGCTTTCTCTGTATATAAAATTGTTATTTAAATAGTGGTCGAAATTCCTTTTCGTTTTATATTAAGTTTAATATTACTCACGATATCAAATCTTGAAAATGAGTAAAATTTTAATATTAAATAGCATCGCGTCGTTATGGTTCTTTACAAATCCCACTCGTTATTTGTTCTGCTTTCTTTGTTCAAAATAATCCTTTCCATTTAAGAAAACAGAGGAAAACAGACATTTTAAAACTGCTGCTGTTGATTTGTTTACAGGCTGAGAACTGACAACTGAAAAAACCGGTAAATTTTCTTTACCCGGAACTTTCCTCGTCATGAATATTTCCGTTTGTTAGGAATAGTGAAGTATACACCAATTTATTTCCGTACACGCTGATTTAGTAACACGTTTATTTTTTGTTATCAAACATTTTTATTGGGCGGCATTGTTCCCATCATAATTTAAATTAAATTGAATAAGAAGTTGTTACACTGATTTTTCCACCATTTTGATTCGTGATGTTTAATTCGTATCAATTTGTTTCTATATCACATTTTTTTACAAAATTTAAAGTCAATTGAATAAGTATCTTTTTTCTTACGTTGATTTTTTAAACATTTTATTTGGCCGCCATTTTGTTTTGCCATCTTGAATTCGAACGAACCACAACTTTACCAGTTTATCCCTGCCACACTTAATGCTTGCACAAAATTCGAAATTAATGTAATAAGTAGTTTTTTCATGCTGTTATGTTAAATATTTTATTAGGCCCCATTTTATTTTGTTATTTTGAACGCATACCAAAAAATTACCAGTTGATTTTGATTATAGTGTAAAATTTGAGGCAAATATATTTAGTTTTTTAGTAATAATTTTTTAATGTTTTACTAAGGCTCCGTCTTATTTACCAAAATATTACCAGATCATCTCCATATGACCCTTAATTTTTGACCAACATGTGAAGTAGTAACGGTTAAGTAGACAGACAGATGAAATTGAGAAAACATATTTTTTTGGCATCTAGAGATGCTTAAACGTGAGGATAGGTAAAACCCGGTAGGGTGTTTTTTTAAGATTACAAACATTTCCTTTGACCGCCAGTTTGTTCAGCCACGTTAAATTCGTACCACAATGTTACCAGTTTATCTCTATACTAGAAATTATTACTGCACAAAATCTGAAATCAATCAATCAAGCAGTTCATTCAGATTGAATTTTTAAATAAAATATTACATTTATTATTTAAACCAAAATTTTACCCCTTGATCCTTACATAATATTTGATTTTCATGCAAAATTTGAGATAAATTGAATAAGTAGGTTGTTAGTAATAATTTTTTTCAACATGTCACTAGGCCGCCATTTTGTTTCATCACATTGGATTTTTACCAAAATGTTATCAGGTTATCTCTCTATGACCCTTAATTTTTGACGAAAATTTGAAGTCAATAGGATAAACAGTTTTTATTATGTCTTGATCAGACAGATCGACGGAATTGAGAAAAAATTTTTCGGCATCTAGGGACTGAAACGTAAAGATCTGAAAAAATCTCGGAGGGTGATTTTTCACTATTACAATCCTTCCATTTCGCAAAAAATGTAAGGATCATGGGACCTTGAATATATTGATGTGCTAAAAATAATCAAAACTGACGGTGTAGCAAAAGAATAAAAATTAGCAAAACAATCGATATTTAATTTGGTAATTTTAATTTCATTTCTCTATCTAACTGGCGTTAAAGAAGATCTTGACAATAAACTCATAATAAAAAACTGGTGATTTATTTGTGTAAATTTATTATTAATATTATTTATATAAACTTATTCTCTAAGGGTCCATAAAAAAGGTGATATTGATAGATGTTAGTAAAAACCGATTATATACATAGATGGTCCATCAAATAAATAAATCAAATCACTATAAATGCATCACTTTTAATCATTCATGTCCCCGTTTAATCAAATTATTACCTCTCCCGCAACAAAATTTGCTGCGCAATTGCCGAAAGATCGAGTTAGGTCTATTTGTTTAGAAATAATTATGCGTAATTCATTTCGGAGGTATGAGACTGTTAGATTTATTCTCACTACTTATTTATTCATACTGCCTGTGAACTTGTGTCGAGCTACGCGGAAAACTCTAGATATATCTTTATTACAGGGAATACAATGCAAAGTTGGGATTCATTTAGGGTAAAATATACTTCACATGATATACTTTGAAGTGGCAAATAACCATTTCATGCATCAACCGAGTGGCGCAATATGGAGTTATTCAGAAAGATTTTCAAAAAGAAATAATACTATTGCTATGCTATAAGAATGAGGAAACAATCCTGATGAAAAGTTCAAATTCTTTATTTTGCCAATTGGTATTTTAATATTAAATAATGATTAATTTAAATACAGTAACATAGGCAAATAAAAGGAATCTTGTGATTATCCAAATATCCGTAAATTATTCCCACTTTTCTTATAATTACATAACTTTAATTAATTACGATTTCGCCATCCAGACAGTAGCAAAACACTATACAATCTCTTAAACTACTTGTAAAACCACTGTTAGTTGGTGTTACAAAAGACTACTGAATAAATATGATTAATTCTGTAAACTTTGGTGTTACTTAGAACAAGATAATAAAAACGATTATGCTTGCCATATCTAATAAAACAAAAGAACGGGGTTAGTTTTTTTTAGACGCCAAAGGTTTATTCATCGGCATATCAAAAGTACGTTACGGTTTACAGTTTAATTTGTTATTGGGAACTTGAGAAGTTTTCTGTATAAGATAATTTAATTGTATATACGGGTATGAACTAAGCGCGCATTGTTATAAATACTTTGAGCAATAAAATTAATATTTAGGGCATTAAAATATGATGGATCTCCGAATAAATAAACGTAGGTGTTTGAAATGATTAAAATTTAATCTTACATTATAATATTAAGTTAAGCAAAATATATTAAATTTTTAAAAATTGAAATAGTTCCTTCTAAGCAATAATATTTGCGCACTAAGTTATAGAATAATATATAATGTCGCTATCTTTTTAAGAAAACATTTTACATATTACTACGGAATACTCGGCAGGCGTTGCAATGCCCTCGAACAAAGAAAATATTAATTGTGTTGTTTGGTCACGACCGGAAAAAAGTAACACCCCGTAGATTTTTTGAAAATGTATTATGCTTATTTAGTAGACATTGGTTACCCTGTATTGTATGCCAGATTTAAATAAATTGTCTCTAGAAATGTACACGGTTGATAAAAATTAGATAAGAAATATTAAAACTTTAACACCTTGATCCGAAGCACTTTTGACACATCTTTCTATGAACTTTTTATCTTAAAAATACTAGAGGAATTGTCCTGTAAAATATCGGACACTTATTCCATGTACATGTTGCAATCAGTGCAGAATTTTTAATTTAATTAATTTATTGCCGCTTTTTATTTTTAAATGCTTGATTTTTGTATTAATTGGATATATATATATATATATATATATATATATATATATATATAATATAATGCAAGCAGCAATTGCTGCCTATATTTAAAATAATGATCATTTATTGAAGTTCATGTATACGATCAATCATGTATATATATTGGAAATACTAAAACAATTTATTAAAATAAATTTATCTCTTTTGCTTAATTCTGAAAAGTCTTAAAAACAAAATTAGAGCAAATTTAATTTTCGATGTCATATTAACATGCTTTTCGTTTTTTTTATATCCATATAATGGATAACTATTCTTTATATATTTCATCTAAATATAACTCTAGGGCAATAAAATGATAATTATTCTAGGATCGAGAATATTCTGAAATTGAAGCAAATACATTTATTCAGAAATATATCAAAAAGACTTCAAAGGAAATTGACGTTTCAATGTTCGAAATATAAGAATGCTACCACGTTTGCAGATAATATGTGTAAGCAAGTGCAAACGTGCCCATGAAGAAGATTAACAAATCCATGACACAATCACAGATTGGTTATTAATCTGTGACATTATTGTGAATGATTTCACTCCTTGGGAGAAAATAGCTGTTGCTTCAGGTAGATTCTTAACAATGTTATTATTATGTAACTGTTCCATGAAAAATATGTTTCAATGTGTCTTGCTGTTGTAAAGAATAGATGAAAACTATGTTGCTAGTGACAGAATTTAGAATGCAAATTTAACATGATCGCTATGGATTGCACCCAGCTCTATATAATATCGGTATATTTTTTGATTTTTAATATTCCGCTGTTTACTAAATAAACACCCCGAATTCTTTATTACTGTTATTATAATAAGGTCATAGCAATGCGTCAGTATATTTTTTTGTTATGAAAATAGAAATTATGGCAAATATTCAAGGTTTGAATAAAAAACGCGTTAGTTTAGTATAGATGGTAAAATGCACACAGCAAATAATTTTGCAAATAATTCTTCCATGAAATCAATGATTTTATGTGACTAATAACTGCCTTTTGGTGTTCGCTGAAATATAAGCAATGCATTGAGCCAAAGAAAAAATTTGCTTCCTAAGATTTTCACGTGATTAATGCCAAAATCGTTTACGGAATCGTTTAATTAAATTAATCCGGTCATAATACCGATCATTAGAACCATTAGCTGCATCGTTGCCGACAAATGCCGGTTTTTAAGTTTAGCGGAGCTGACAAGCAAAAGAAAAAGCCTTTTCTCCGCTGCTTTATCGCGGCAAAGGGAGGTAGGATTAAAACAGATTAATAATGGAAATATTTAATGCCATAAACTTACGATTTTCTCTTGAAAATATTTAGAATTCTTTTATAATAAGGATGTCAGAAGCTAAGTTAGGTAACAATTTTTTTTCTCAAAATAAACAATGGAATCATCTAAGAAATCATGGATTCAGATCTTGTTGAATTGAAATTACTCTCCGACATAAGTGCCGTGTTTTAAAATTCTCAAGGGTTTCTGACGAATGCACCAATTTTATTAAAAATAAAGAACAATATTTGGAATTAATATTATTGGGTGATGACAATTTTGTTTATAGTCGCTGGCTTACGAATAATACTTTACGTAAGTGTAGCTGCCTATATCAGATTAAATAAGTCTTAGTCTGGGCTAATTGAGATAAAATTGCAACTGATCCGTACTGTTTTCTATTACCGATATTATAATTTCTAAATTATATTTTTTCACACGAAGTCTCCATGGGTCGCTGTGTAACCCATAAATTCGTACATGGATTGCTTCAGCAACGCAGTAACTTGACTGCAAAATATCAATATTTAGCTAATATTTTAAAACCTATTATGAGACGATTTAATTCTTACATCAAAAATTATAAACATTTCCTAGAAAAGTTTAAAGCTAACGATTTTACATTAAATCCCGGCGATACTTTAGTTAATTTTGTTATTGAATCCGTGTATGAAAACATCCCTATTGATGAATCAGTTTCCATACATTTTGACATATCTAAACAATCTTGTGCAGGTCATAACTGAATTTATAAGGGAACGCACTTTTAATGAGTAAATCTCGGGTGCATGGGATCTCCTCTATCTCATATGGTAGAGAGCATCTTTACGGAATTTTTCCAGGAAACTCCCCTAGGCTCTGGTCCTTTACAACATAAATGTTGGTCAGATATGCTGATGATATTTTGTAATTGCAACATGAAGAAGAAAACTCAACTATATTTCAAGATTATCTAAACCAACAACATTCTAATATAAAATTCACTATGAAAATTGAGTCAGATAATTTTCATTCCTCAAGGTGTATAAAAGAGATCAACTCCCTAAGTCACTCTGTTTACAGAAAGCCAACACACACGAATAGATGTTTAAATTTTATTTGTTACCACCATCCATCTCAGCAATAATAGCTTATCAATTCATTAGTCTTTAGAGCTACATTCATTTTCATTTGAATTGATTTGGAATATGTATATTTAATAAGTATCATTTTCTAGAATTCTATAGATTACCGGATTTCAAACATAACCTCTGGTTGCTGTTGCGAAGTGTAACAAATTTTCCTAAAATTGCACCTGAACTTGTAGTGACAAATTAGCTCAAAAAAGTCTAGAAATAACCTGAGATATCATTCGCCTTGATATTTGACGATAGTCCATTAGATATTCGTATTCGGTAAAATGGGGGGAGGCTGATCGGTTCTCAAAAGTGATAATGGACCCTAAGGTCTGGTGGGTGTCCGATCTCCCAAAATGGATTTCCTAGTTGATCAGACAAAACAACAATCAGACATTAAATGTAAAACTGTCTTGTTTTCCTGTTCAAACAAGATAGTTACTAGCTTTAAATTAATAAATTTTGGATTTTAAATAATAATTCAAATAAAACATTGGATTATATAAAACATTTTAGCGTACGTATAGGTTTATGTAATAACAATAAACGAGAATATTTTTATAAACACGATTTTCCGATGTATATATAAGCAGATTCCAATCACGGATACAAAGTAAAAACTGGAATGTGTTTATTTGTAACACACATCTTTTATTTATATTTTTAATTTAAACAGTATTTTACACTGCAAAGAGACGTTTTAAACATTATCTGACCGAAAATTTACAACTTAACATCCGATTTAAACAGATTTAAAAAGTCATATGTAGATAGAATTGTAGGTATGAAAAATAATTATTTTACAGAAATGTGTAGGGAAAATTTTTTACTTTTACCCCATGTTTGTGTAACTTTGGTTTATTTTACTTTTTTTTGTTCATTAATTTCAGAACAAATCAATTAATAATTAATTTTCAATTTTTTCTAAATTATTTCGTTTCGTATTCAAATACACAATCGCAACCCTGTGATTCGTCAAGAATACGCAAGAAACTCCCTGGCTCACGCAGGTCAGGATGCATTTGTACATAGTACTGTACAAACCACATGTGATACCGGAACTCGTTCGCTTAGCCGGCCGGCACAGATTTTCGGATCGGTTTCCCGGGAAAACTGGAAAGGTGGCAAGATTAATGTAGTGTGATGGTCTTTTAGGGTGAATTGAGTAACTTAACTACAGAAACTAGCCGGTTCTACTGTGATAGGTAAGCGATTGTGTTTCCTTCAATCAATTATTTAATTTTGCTAGTTGCCATTGTTTTATTGTCTTAAAGTTACCCAATACAGTCCTCTATATATCGAATTTTCATATTTCCTACATCATTTTGGGCCTTCTTCACCGGATGGAAATCAAATTAAATATTTAATAACTTAAATTGCTTTGAAACAAGATTCGTTGGTAGCCATTTTCTTAATTCCGATCTTTTATTTTATTTGCGCACGCTTGGTTATCTAACCTGTCGTCTTCGGTCAGACCGGCAAGCTACATTCGTTCCGATCCACATCGATTCGCCGTCGCGACGTCCGGCGCCAGTCTATTGTTATTTTTTTTAAATCTCGCAGTACCACATTTAACAAATAAATATTTTCATACATTTAAACTCAGAAATAACTTATTCTCATTCTCCTTTAAATAAACGAAATACTCATATGTGCATATTTTGCGAACTTTAATTATTTTAATAAATAATAAAATTTATTTATTCTACTTTGCCATCATATAATATTAATGTGGCTAGTACCATTCGTATGTATTATTGATATTTGTTTTGCGGCATCACTACCTCTGATTTTTTTTATTTTGTTTGTATTAAATCACAAATAAAATAGCATATAATTTTGTGTAGGTATAATTGTTGTCTTATATATTGACCATTAGCAGGCATATGTTAAAATAACCTCATTTATTGAAATAATAAATAAAATATATTTTGATATTTTTAACGCATTTCTGATTTTAATTTTTTTCTTGTTCTACTGAACATCTTTAAAAATGTCAGATAAATTAACAAAATCGAATTTAAAACGAACCATCGCACTCAAGCGGTTGGAAGAGGCACACGAAATTGGGCTGAAAGCCGTTTCTGATGACTCTTTAAAATAAAATTTTTTAGTGAGGACAGATTCTGATGATAGTACTTTTAATGAATTTTAATCAGCTCATAATATTGTCATATCTTTAATTGACGACAGTGATTTTGCAAAATATGATGAAATGAGGCAAGCTGCAGACAAACCTTATTATGGCATAAAATCTTTGAAACATGATTTTTTCTTAAGTAGTCAAGCATCTCTATCTGCTAAATACCTCAGCTAGTTCCACTTTCGTTGCTCACACAAAAATGGCATTAAACCTGCCCAAGCTTAATTTGCCCCCTTTTGATGGCAATTACAAAAATTGGCCTAGTTTTTTTGACTTATATAACAGTCTTATTCATGATAATCTTGACTTATCGAACATTGAAAAATATCAATACTTGCTGACGTCATTAGACAAGGAACCCTTAAGTTTAGTTAAGGGTATCCCCCTTACAGAAGTTAACTATTCTGTGATATGCTGATAAAACGTTATCAAAATAAACGTATTCTAGCTACATAATATTATAATGAGCGTTTTCATGCTCCGTCTGTTCAAAAAGCTTCCTCAAAGGAACTTAAACAAATTTTAAATATTTTTTCTGAGAACATAGCGGCCTTTAGAGCCTTAAATTTCCCAGTCGAACATTGGTGTTTTTTATTGTTTAATCTGTTGATAAATAAACTGGATTCAAAAACCAGAACTGATTTTGAGCTCGAACATGGTTTTAATCAAAACCTGCCGACTTTTAGGCAATTAATTTCATTTTTGGAAAAGCAATGTCTAGCCTTGGAGTCGGTTCACTATTCTTTGAAAAGTGCGGAAATCCCAAAAGGTAATAAAAAATCGTTTCTTAATTTAATGCTTGACCCCGATGTTGATAATAGGAGTAACAAAATGTTTTTTATGCTCGGCTTCTCACGCATTATATAAGTGCTCTGCATTTTTAGCTAAATCGCCGCACGATAGATTTTCATTTGTCAAACAGCACAAATTCTTCTGCATCATTCTCTTAAAAATTGAGGGTCTTCTCACAAATGCAGGGTGTGCAAATCGCCACATTATACCACTTTGCACTTTGGTAAAACGTCTTCTACAATCCCTTCAGTCAAAGGACAGCCCTCTCAAAGGGATACCTTTCAAGGAACTCCTATGCCCCACATTTCTAGTTCTGAACCCATTTTTAATCCTGCCGAACCAATTACCAATACTCATTGTATTGCGAATCACTTTTCTGCATCTCAACAAACTATTCTTTTGTCTACGTGTGAAGAAGATATTAAGGAAATTCGAAATAATTTTCAGAAAATTCGTGTACTTCTGAATACCGGGTCCTTGGCAAATTTTATTTCCGAGTCTTGCGTACGGCGACTTGGTCTTAAACGTAAGAGTTTTTCTCTCCCTGTTGAAGGTTTAAATGGAATGTCTACTTGCACAAAAAGTGGTTCTACACAGTGTATAATAAAACCTTATGGTCAACCAAATCCCTTGCTTTCGTTTGAAGCTATTATCATACCAAAGGTTTGTTCTAATCAGCCTAAGATTCCTATTAATCCTGATAAAATTGAACACATTAAATACTTGAAGCTTGCTGATAATAATTTTCACACGCCGGGTTCTATCCACATGCTTATTGGTGCTGAGCTCGTAATTCTTGTATTAAGATCTGGTCGTATTGTTGGAAGTACTGATCAGCCTGTTGCTTTAGAGACCATCTTTAGTTATGTGTTGCAAGAAAAAACCAATGTTTCTTGCGAAGCTTCAAATTCTCTTTTGAGTTGCCACATCTCAGTGGAGGATAATCTTGATATTTTATTACGTTAATTTTGGGAAATTGAGCACCTTCCTAAACAATCGTCTTTCTCCCCTGAAGAAAAACAATGTGAGGAGATTTATAAAACATTGACTTTTAGGGATACTTCCGGACGATTTTCGGTACCATTACCATTTCGTCAATCAAACCCCAAATTTATTGACACTTACTCTCAAGCTTATCGCCGTTTCGTCATGCTTGAAAATCGTTTTTTCAAAAACCCCGACTTGCATACAAAATATGTAAACTTTATGCAAGATTACTTAGATAAAGGTCATATGTCTTTGGTTCCCCAAGACGATTATAAATCTTTATCGGGTTACTATATCGCTCACCATGCTGTCTTCAAACAGGAGGCATTTGACTCTAAAATTAGAGTTGTGTTCGACGCAAGCTTACGTGACATTAACGGCGTTAGTCCTAATGACACTCTTCTTGTAGGTCCTAAATTGCAACAGGATATTTCTACGCTTCTTTTAAAATTTCGATTTTTCGCTACGTCTTTGTTTGTGATATAAAACAAATGTACAGACAAATTTCTGTTCATCCTGAATTTTGGAACTACCAAAGAAATTTATGACGTTTCAAGCCGAGCGATCCTCTTCAGGAATATTTCTTACGTACTGTGGTTTATGGAATTAATTTTTCACCATACTTGACCTTAAGGACTTTAAAAGAACTTGCGGCGCAGGAAGAAACTTCTTTCCCTAAGGCTGCTCAGGCTATTCGCAGTCAATTCTATATTGATGATGGATTATTAGGAAGTGATTGTTTGGAGTCAGCGTTAGCACTTCAAACTGACGTCATTGAGGTTATGAAAAGGGGAGGTTTTGAAATGAGCAAATAGGCAAGTAATCACCCTTCTCTCTTGGCCTCTGTTCCATCTTCTGATGTTCAAAGTTCGTGTTCGTTTGATAAAGAGGAACCATCATTTATTAAGGTACTTGGTCTCAAATGGAATACGAATTCAGATGTCTTTTCATATATTTACACCTCTATCGACCGTCCTTGTACAAAAAGAAATATGTTATCGGAGATTAGTCGAATCTTCGATCCCCTTGGCTTTATTGCTCCTTGTCTTCTACTTGCCAAACTTCTTTTGCAGCGTTTGTGGGAATCCAAGTTTCATGGGATAAACCCCCGTCTAAGGCTATTTCAGATATTTGGGACACCTTTAAAGCCGAAATGCCTCATCTTGGTATTATAAAAATTTCTCGGTACGTCGGGTCTAATTCAGTATCTCGAATTGAATTACACGGCTTTGGCGATGCGTCACAGAACAGATATGCTGCTGTTTGCTATTTTCACGTGGAGGAAATATCTGGAACAGTAAAAACCTTTCTTATTTGCTCAATGTCGAGTAGCGCCATTAAAAACGCAGTCCATTGCTACGCTAGAACTCATGGCAGCCATTTTGTTGGTGGATCTAGCAATTTTCGTTAAGGAAAGTTATGCTGATCTTCTTATTCTTGACGATCTATACTTGTGGTCAGATTCTAGGGTCACACTTACCTGGTTGTCTTCTTCCCCGCACAAGTGAAAAACCTTTGTAGCTAAAAGTTTAAAAACATTCGTTTTGGCGGGGTGAATGTTTGTGTAACTTTGGTTTATTTTATTTTTTTTTGTTCATTAATTTCAGAACAAATCAATTAATAATTAATTTTCAATTTTTTCTAAATTATTTCCTTTCGTATTCACTCGTTCGCTTAGTCGGCCGGCACAGATTTTCGGATCAGTTTCCCGAGAAAACTGGAAAAGTGGCAAGATTAATGTAGTGTGATGGTCTTTTAGGGTGAATTGAGTAACCCAACTACAGAAACTAGTCGGTTCTACTGTGATAGGTAAGCGATTGTGTTTCCTTCCATCAATTATTTAATTTTGCTAGTTACCATTGTTTTATTGTCTTAAAGTAACCCAATACAGTCCTCTATATATCGAATTTTCATATTTCCTACACCCCAATTATATTAGAAAAAAATCTTACCATTTGAGAAACTCTAGATAATTTTATGAATAACCGAAATTAATGTAAAAAGTAATAAGTAATATAACAGAATTGAATGATTAGATACAGACAAAAAACAGCAAATCAGAGAAATACACAAGATGCAGTGCGATGGACAAGAAAACAAAGACGGATATGGAATGGACACATAACACAAATAATGCCAAACGCAATCATTAGAATCACTAGAGCTAACCTATTAGTAAAAGATTCCCTGACAATGGAATCTCCCATGAACAACCCGACTAGGTTTAGCAGCAACAAGGAGAGATGAAATAGATTTAATTGTTGGTTTTAAAATTACGTTGGTCTTTTATTTAAGCTGTAAATAAAGTCTGGTATAATAGAAACATTTTGAAATCCAACGACTGTTTTGCTCTGACCCGTTAATTTAATTGAAGATCTAATTGAAATATACAGGATGAGGCGTGTAGTAGATATGATATGAGAATGTCAAGGAGTTTTTTAAATGAAATCTCCTGTATGGTGTTACAAAATTGCATGCAACAAACCATATGTCTTAGTTTAATTCTCTTTGACATATTTACATTTGAATTTCGTAGGTTCTAAAATATATTCGGTTGCAATTAGAATAAAACGAATTGTACATTAAAGTGCGGGACACGAAAGAAAACCGGGCGGAGTCAATCGGTTTACGAAGGTCGGGCAAAAAATCTCTTTAAACCAGTGGTGTCCCGTCGTTCTTTAAATAATATAGCACTCCTTTTTGACTATACGCACTTCAGATAATTAAAAAATGTAACTATGCTTAATGAACCTTTATCTATATCTGTCTGTCTTCTTTCGTGCACCGCACTTCTATATCTCTTTTGTGTTGCAAAAACGGCGTACTTTCGAATTTTAAAATGATTGAATTTCGATTTTTCTTGATCGATTTACCTATAAATATATTTTTTCTTCAGTTCTGTGATTAACGGTTCCCGGGCTACTGCCTACGTCCACTATTATTGGACCACCCAGTATAGTGATACATGATTTACAAATCCAGATTTTACAGGGGCAGCCAGCATCAGATCCAGTGCAGTTCGACTTTGGGCTACTCGGGTATGCCAAAAGTGACCGTCTGTCTCCGTTTGTCATATTACTTTATACAGGGGGCTATCATTGTGAAGTACTATACAGGGCGTTGCCTAATTGCGTGCTGATGTTAAAGGGGGTGATTTTATGTCCTAAAAGTCTTAACTTTTGAGATACACGATAGTAAAGTTTAAAAAGAAAACATTTCTTTCTTCCCAATTCTGATGCTATTGTAGATAACTGCATGAAATTTGATACACGTCTTCTATGCATTAAGGAGCATATGGATTTACCCAGATTAATTACATATGCACGCCACTGGTAGAAATATCAAAAATTGATTGTTAATAAAAAATGCCTTTTTATGCATAAAAGACGTGTATCAAATTTCACACAGTTATTTATCTATAATAGCATCAGAATTAGGATTTAAAAAAAATGTTTTTTTTAAACCCTGTATCTCTAAAGTTAAGACTTTTAGGTTCATATTAAACTTTTTTCTTAAAATGGTCCAAGAATCACCCCCCTTTAACATTAGCTCGCAATTAGGAAACGCCCTGTATAGCACTTCACAATGACGCCGCCTGTACAAAGTAATGTGACAGACGGAGACACGATCACTTTTGGCATACCCGAATAGCCCAAAGTCGAACTGCGTAAATTTAAATTTTGATAAATCTTGTTCACTGGAATCAGTGCTGGCTCCCCTACTATAACTACATTGATGTGTTAATTTTGGAAAAATATGAGTTCTGTAGTTTTTCAAATATTAATTGCAATATTAGATATTTCTTCACACCCGGTATTGAACAGAAAATTAATTATTTTGAAGCAGTTTATTGACAGCTACTTTATGAACAATTTTACAAAATATATGAAAAAAAAAACTAAGCCATTTTTGAGGTTGACGGCTGTGATTCTAATGGTTCGATTTCTTCTAAATCGCTGTCTTCCTCTGAAAATGATGAGGTTTCGTCGTCACTACTTGAAGATCCCAGAGTGATAACTAAATCATCAATAACCGTTTCAATTTTACCATCTACTTCCCAGTATTTATCGTCAATAGAACGAACATGTTTAACATCGATTCTAATGTTAATATTTTATTTAAATCTTTAATTGCTTTTTACTCCTGCCCATGCAAGTTCAATAGGGTTGAGGTCGCACATGTATGGAGGCAGCCTTAAAGGTGTATGACCGAGGTTACGTAAAAGACCGTCAATTTTATACTTTTTTTCTCTAGGATTTTTGGCTGATATTACTTCATGTAATTGATATTTTCTCCATGTTGGATCACATACAAGATTGTCCGATTTAAGCCACGATATCATATGAGCTTTTGTAGAGTGTTTAGTTGGCACTTTATCTTCTACGTGAGAATGATAAGATGCATTATCCATTACCACGACTGATTTGAGAGGAATGTTAGGTAGAAGCTTCCCGAGCAACCACTTTTCAAAATTATCTCTATTCATCTGTCCATGAACTATAATAAAGCGACTACTAGAGCGGATTCGCTGAACAACACCTGTAACACTTTCACTTTGCCAGCATTTGTTCACTGTCATATCATTATCTACCTAGGTTTCGTCTAGATACACAATATTGCGTCCTTCTTGCCTATATTGCCTTACAGTTGATAGATATTTCACCCGCCAGTAAAAAATATTTGGTCTCTCAATGAGCAATTTTCGTTTATTTTGGCACTTGCGCCAAACAAAACCATTTGATCGTAAAAACCGATTTAAGGTTTTATACCCGTAAGGAAAATCTATTTTGTTCTTTACAGCACGAAGTAGGGGTTTGCAGGTCGGAACCTTCTTCAAGTTTATATAAAAATCCTCTATTGTTCGTCGAATTACTTGAAAATCACCATCGTCAATTTGATCTTTGTATGATAATCGGGGTCTTTTTTACCAGGAGATTTTAAAGCTCAAGTAGAACATGAGCGATCATCATGTTCTCTTTGATTTTTTTACACTACTTTCCGAAACACCAGTGTAAAAGGCAGCTCATTCTGTTCGATTTTGAATTAGAATAGTCAAACTATTATTCTCAGCTTCTCTAGCAGGCCTCTATAACTCTCGCAATAACTTCACGTGCACCGCTTCGAATTCTTTTTCCTCTTTTGCTCGCCATCGTTACTTCGAAATAAAAATTCAAATTCAACGCAACGCATTTATATAGAAATGAAAACAAATGCTCGAAATGTAAAGGCGCCACTGGAAATAGCTAGAACCTTCTAGCGGTAAGTGCATGGAGACTCTAGGCACATCCCAATTACAAGTGGACCAGTGCGAAATTTACTAAATCCTCGATTAATTTTCCGTACCGCTTAGCTGGCGCACTTTATAGGTGAAGCGACGCAAACTATTACAACAAATAAAATAACATAAAATTTATTTGCGTACACAAATTTTACTTTTCCGCTTGCTTAAGACTATGAACCTTTATTTTAAGGACCGCCCGGTTTTCTTCCGTGTCCCGTACTTTAACATCTTTTTTTTATTGTCCAAGCAGAAGTAAAAGTTTTTCTGCGTACCAAAAAAACATCATGCTGAACTGGAAAGTGACGCCTTAAAAACGACCAGTTCGTAAGAAATCTTTTTCTGGTTTCCAAAATGTATACATGTACATATTTTTGTTTTATAGTTTCTCATTTTTAAATTTAAATGTCTTAATATTATGGACACTGTCTAATTCCATAATATTATATACACCCTATAAGGCCTAGAGAACACATACCAGTGCTAATTATCTGTAAACAGTACTTCTTCGTTTTGACGAATCACCTGTAGCGGTATATGCTCTTTGTTACCAATTTGTATAATACTTGTTTGATTGATCAGTACCCCAAAAATAATCTGTCTCATAGAGTTTCAAATTTCAGTTTAATTTTTAAAGCCTGCTGTTCGATATACTCGATTGACCATATATACTCAGAACAGTTTTTGCATAGTCCAACAAAAATACGTTTCATGCAAAACAGCCTAGGTCTTGTCTTCAGTTTAAACAAAACTAGCATCATATATTTGTCATTAAATCTATGACTTCCGTTTTTGCAATTTTTTTGTCATTTGATTTTTTAAAATAACTTTATTTTGATTTCCAATGTCAATGATTTGTAATCTGTATATAAGTATCATTTTCTAGAATTCTCATTCCCAATCGCATTTTCAAACATAACCTTTGATTGTTGTTGCAAAGAATAATGGCCGGTTGTAGAAACCTCAATGAAAGTTTAGAATGTTTAATGGAATGTCAAATTTGACAGTGAGTTCCTAGATTTCTATAAGCAGCTTGTCAAATCCGAAAGCTTGGTTAAATATTCTATACAGCAATTAGGTTTTGTGCAACCGGCTATTAGTGTAACAAATTATCCTAAAATTGCAGCTGAAATTGTATTAGTAGTACAAAAAAGTCAAGAAACGACCCGAGATTAATTCCTAAACATCATTCCCCTTGACCATTGACGATAGTCCATTAGATATTTAGATATTTGTATTCAGTAAAATAGGGGAAGGCTGATTGAAGCTACAGCATCTAGGCTTTATGGGACATTTATTTATAATATTTGGTATATTTGCCCATTCTCAAAAGTTATGATGTTGCCTGAGTCTTAATTTGGTGGGTCTTCGATCTCCCAAAATGAATTTCCTAGTCAGGCAAAAGAACAACCACAGAATGTAAAAATGTCTTATCTTTCTGTTCAAAGACCCTACTACTAATTAGCTTTAAATTGATACTTTTTGGATTGTAAATAATAATTCAAATAAAAAATGTGTTCATATAAAACATATTCACGTATGTATAGGTTTACCTAATAACCCCAACAATAAATGAGAGTATTTTTATAAACGCGATTTTCCGATGCAAATATGAGCAGATTCCAATCACGGTTACAAAATAAAAACTGGAATGTGTTTATTTGGAGCACGTATATGTTAAATGTAAACAATATTTTCTACAACAAAAAAAACTTTTAAACATTATCTGACTGAAAAATTGTAACCTAACGTCCCATTTAAACAGATTTAAGAAAGAGGTCATATGTAGATGGGATCCTAAATATGAAAAACAATTATTTTCTAGAAACGTGTAGGGAAAAAGTTTTAATTTTACGCCAATTATATTAGAAAAACAAATTGAGAGCCATATTGAATACTATAGATATTTTTATGACTGCGATATTAAATTGTTCCACAGTATTAGCCCAGGTCTAATTTTATATGGGGTATTGGCAAGAATTGTAGTCAAACATTTTATTTTTCAAATATGGGAACATGGATTTTTGTTTTATTTGTAACCAGAAAATATAATCCTTTTTGCAGAGTCGTAGCTTGATTCTGGCTATGTGGGGGGGGGGGGGGTTGTAAATAACAACACAGGTTTAGATATTCCATGCAACCGAACAACTATTCCAATTTTTGCTCGAACACTGGGGAAATGAACCTATAAAACACCTCCTCTATCTACGATCCTGAACTTTCATAAATATGTTGTTTCAAAATTCTAAGGCACCTAATTTTGATGGTACCTCACGCAATTATCTTACCAATAAAATACATAGAAAATTGGCTATAATCGTTTTTTAAAAGAAGAAATGCATTTTTGTATATAATTTTATATGTCCATAAGCTGACTTTCTGGTATGTTTAAAGTGCTTGGTTTTTATTTAAAAAATTCAGTAGTATAATTTTTTTTATAAAAAAATACTAGAACTAGTTATATTTATTTAACAATGATTTATGAGTTCTAAAAGTACTGTACGAGTCGTCAAGAGCTTTCATTCAAGCCATACTAAAAAGCTATGCATTACAAACAGTTTTTACCAAAAAATGATGGTTTTTAAAATGAGGCAGCCTAGCCTTCTGTCACACGAGTTGGTAGACAAATTAATTTGTCTAGTATCCATCAAGACTTTATATTTGAACCTTGTCAGAACGCTAATGCATTCCTATAGCTTTCACCCCAAAATAAGTCACCTTTAATTGCGGTAGAATATTTTCCTTCCAGGCGGAAAGTTGACTGTCAATTTTATTCATGTATTATTCGGCAAGAGCTCTCATTTAAGTCAACCTAAAACGCTAATGCAGTTCATATAAGTAAATTTTTTTTTACTGTGTATGAGACAGACTGGCCACCTACCACACGTAGATATGGCAGTCAATTATATTTTTTTAGTACTCATCGATACCATTTATTAAAACTTTGTTAGAGTCAAACCCGTTCCCATAGTAAATTTATAAGACCTATTTATTAAATTTGCTTATTTTAAAGTATGAAAATCAGCTACGGATAAGCCTTAAGCTTCATATATCGGACATATTCTCTTAATTTATATAGACTATTTCCAGTAACTTTATTTTTACGCTTTTAAATAACTGTACAAATTATTTTCATATTTTAATATTATCCCTTGAAAAGAACAGCATCTCTTTTTAAAGCTATTCACTTATATTTAAAATGCAAGCAAAATATAATACACAACATATACCATTAAACAGCCACGCAAAATTAAAAAAAATCATAAGCTGCATTTCAATATAATACATTCGCGGAAGTTTTAATAAAAGCTCAACATCTCATATTACGCGTTTTACATATTATTCTGGATCTCATATCCAGAATATTTATTAGCATATTTAGGAACATCTGGAAAAGCCGCAATAATTTCCCACCTTAAGCATACACGTAAAAATATTATATGTGACGAATCTTGAATATCAGTGATTCTGTGCTTTGACATTTTTATTCTATGCGGGCGAATAACGTAGGAACTATTTCATAGGTGATACCACATATTTTTAAATAGTGCCATTTAAATATTTTCGGTGTAAATTATTTATTTATAGATATTTAACAAAAGAAAAACGCTTTCTTTCAGCAGAAATAAGTATAATCGATTAGAGTTGTTAAGGTATCAGGGGTATTATAAGGCTAATAACGCTTGAGGTCGACACAGTGTTTCACGAGGGCCTCTGGCCCGAGAGATATATGACAACCGAAAGCGTTATCCCTTATAATACCCGTGGTGCCTTCAACGTTTTATGTCCGAGTTAAGTAAAATATTTTTTTGAAAAAATCTAGTTTTAATAATAATAAACCAAACTATTATTTTTAATGCCCTTGGGCGTTATTTTTCTATAACAACGCCCCGGAGCATTTTGCCGTTGTTTTTTATTTAAGTAGAAATATCATTCCGTAACTATACTGCAAACCTATCTTCAAGATTAAAATACTTTTAACATGGATATTAAATTATTTTTGTCCGGAAAAACAAAAGTCCGGTTCTGGGTGTCTCTAGTTCTTTAATTTTTAACAGATATGTGCATGGGTAAAATATAGGAAAAGGTGAAAAAGATTTCAGCCATATCAATAGTTCCGACAGCTAGATAAACAATTTGCTAAATGCCTTAAATTTTGGCAGAAGACAACACTTCTAGGGAATTAGCTGAACAGTTTCCGAAACAGCCTACTTTGGTTAAAATTCGAAAATTATTTAGCGACGTGGAAAGATTAAATTGTAACGTTAAAAAAAAAGAAAGATCCAAATAAAAATATTTTAGAACATTGGCTACCGAATTTCTGGCAAAAAAGTAAAAGAATGTAGAGGATATGATAAATTATATGTTACTAACGGTTCAGTAAGACTGCTTAAGATTTACTTTAGTTTTGGCACATAGGCTGTTTCTAGATTTTTTGTATTGTATTCGTCAAAAATGACTTTCTTAGATGCAGAAAACTACTTACCCGAGTGACTTTAAAAAAATCCAATATAGCGGAAATGTTGAAGTTACTATACTTGTCAGTCAAATCCAGATTTAGTTGACAACCCGTTGTGTTTCGTTATGATTTTGTATAATTTTGGAGCTTTTCTATTTTTAAGTGATTGCAGTAAGGGTGAATTGTGATTATATTTGTTCTTAATCTGCATCATATAATAATAACAATGGTTTTCAAGTGCCCGATGCTTCTAAAAGTGATACAGTTACAACCCAAGGATCATCTACACTAATAATTCATACGTTTGCTGGTGAAGGCATGAATTTAGATTTTTATCTTTCCCGAATATTTACCTAGACTAGCATATCCTTGCATTTTTATTAATCATTATATTTTTTTTATTTATAGTTAACATCGAGGCAGGCCGTATAAATGGACCTTCTAAAAGTGTTATTATATTGGCAACCCTAGTGGCATCCACAATGGGATCTGGTAAATGTGCTACTAAAGGTATTATTTTGATTTTTATGTTTGGTGAATACTTATAACAAGTAGGATATTTTTTAATCTATTTTAGTGAGTTAACACCGATACAGCTATTATCAATACACCTTCCATAACAGACATACATACAGCCCCAGAAAGAAACACCTAAACAAGCTGTTAAGGGTAAACTTAAAATAAATACTTAAAGGGGCAAATGCCAAACAATTGACGTAATAAATGGTGTTTATATCAATAATTGTTTCTTTACTTTTGTAACCTATATGATTTAGTAAAGACAACTAATAAACTAATGTACAAATCGCACTTCTGTACCTCAGAGGCAAAATACGTTAACTACGAGCAAGGATTTCGATTAGAAAGTGACTGAACTAAAAAAAACTTTGGCCGTAAGGTTCTATAAACTTTCAGTATGAATTTCCATCAGGATTTCCTATTATTTTATACATTTTATACATATTCAATTCAACTCCTAAAAAAATCTTGATTTAGGTATTATATGACAAATATGCCTTTGATGTAAAAACTTAGAAATCGAGGTTACGGTAATCAATTTGGTTCTAGCATTTAAAACTGAACCCAATAAAAACGTCAACTTATTATGTTTGTATGCTCCAATATAATTTTTTTTGACAAAACACCGATTTTTAAATAAATTTGTATTATTTATAATATTAATATTTAAATTGCTATATTTTAAATAGTGCGTCTTAAAGAATAGCAATCTCGCATCATCGCAATCCCTAATCTAAAAAATGTTGGTAACCTGTGGCGGCAACAGCCGAAAGGAATGTATTGCCATTGGCGCTGTATGGTTTAATTACTTACTTCTATTTAAATTATACTTGTCTGAAAGGACTTACACGTCAAAGCAACTTTTTAAAAATAAAATACAATAAATTACACCACTAATTCCTAACTTGAAAGGCAAAACTAAGAATATTTTTCTGCTATGTTTTCACTTTAATATTTTAATCTAATAATTCATCTAAAGCACGTATTTCCATATTTACGAGCATCTGGCCAGAGTCGTTATATTTTCACTTGAAAATTGCCGGTAAAGTCGGTGCAAAATGAAAAAAGTTTTACGGAAACAATGACCTTTCATATCGTACAAAATATATGGTAGACATTTTGGTGTAATTTTAAAGACCATAATGTAACAAACTTATTGGATATATATATATATATATATATATATATATATATATATATATATATATATATATATATATATATATATATATATATATATATATATATATATATATATATATATATATATATATATATATATATATATATATATATATATATATATATATATATATATATATATATATATATATATATATATATATATATATATATATATATATATATATATATATATATATATATATATATATATATATATATATATATATATATATATATATATATATATATATATATATATATATATATATATATATATATATATATATATATATATATATATATATATATATATATATATATATATATATATATATATAGTAGAAAATGGATTCTTTGGGATGAACGCTAAAGCAATGGAATTTGCGGTCATTCCAAAGAATCCATTTTCTACTATATACTACTTTTTGCCGTTTTATATATTTTCTACTTTTGTATATAGTACGTTTATTTTCTAATAGCGAAGCTTTCGAAATAATTAATTTCTTCTTCAGGGCTCTATAATAACAAAATTATCAGAAAATGTAGGACCTTTTTTGACAATTAAAAAGTACTTACACTAATTAAAGTGCAAAGTCAATTTTGAGGGAATTTTCAGAAAATAGAAATAATAAAATTGGATATATTTTAACTACTAAAGTTTTGACATTATTTGACAAGAAATAAACAATTTAAAACCAATTGTTTTTCTATCAAATAATAATGACAGAAATAGGTTAAATATATCTGAATCAGCTTTAGGTGTAAGCTATAAGACAACCAAGTGTTTTGTTATAGACTAGATATGTATGTTTTCTGTCTTATAGGGAAAAATATAACTAAATTCTTCAAACCTGAACTCCAACTACTTTTCTCTGCAATTAAGACATAAAGTGCACGGAACAGTTTAAAAAAAATATAAAATAACGTTAGTTTATATAAGAACAAAACAGCTCAGATTTCCCATCAACATTTTGAGACTCAATTAATTAAAAGGTTTACCTTATACCTGCGCAGATACAAATATATTTTTCTTCAAAAAAGTTTTGTATTGGAAAAAATAGACAAAAAATCGGTAAATTTACTTTACCCGGAACTTCCCTCGTCAAGAACTTTTCCTTTTATTTGGAACAGGAGGTGTGATCCAATTTAATTCCGCACAGTCATTTGTCATTCATCATCATAATGGATTCGTACCAATATTTTATCAGTTTTTATTTATTCCACTGAACGAAAATAAAGACGTTGACAAGTAGGTCGTTAAGGATCATAATTATTTTAGAAACTAGTAGATACTCTGTTTAAAGGTGTGCTTGAGAACATTTTGGGACATTAAAAAATAATGTGATAAAACTGATAATCTTAATTCTAAATTATATAACGAAGTCTTGTATTCCTGCTTCGGATTTAACTCAAAGCATACTTAATATTTGTAGTTTTGAGAGAAAATTATAAACGAGGTATGCTTCTTACGCAAAACAACTATTTTGGTATTTTTTATATCCCCTGTATAAAAAGTTAAATTTTTGATAACGTGAACCTTATTCATTTTTTAAGCAAAAACTTGTTTTAAATTTCAATATCAAGGAAGCCTGACATGAAAAGATTTTAAAAAATCTCGAAGTGTGATTTTTTCACTATTACAATGCTTCCATTTTACTAGGGAAGTAAAAATATAGGAATATTAAATATATTATTTAAATATAGCAACATTTATACCATTTCAGTAGAAAAACAATGTAGTCGCCAGGTGGTATCAACAACAATAAATATTACTTATTTGTGATTCGTATTATCTTAACCAATTGTCTCTTAAGAGCGGTATTTTAGATTATGTCTGTCAGTATTAAAAGTTCGACAATCAACAGAGCATACCGACGAAAGCTGAAATTCTATTACAATTTAAAGCTCTGCACTTCTCCGGGTTGAAAATGTTTAAAATTATCCTGTTTTCACTAATTTTGGGTAGAATAAGTGGTGAATACGAAGCCACTTGGGATAGTTTAGATACAAGACCACTTCCGTCCTGGTTTGATGAAGCTAAAATCGGAATTTTCATACATTGGGGTGTCTTTTCAGTACCAAGCATAACATCTGAATGGTTTTGGAACTACTGGAATAATGGCTGTAAGTACGTTTTAACATGAACAATTGTGGAGGTCATTGGCGTAAATACTTAATTTCGTTTTGATTATACATATTAAAACTTTGTTATTTTTACTTCCCTTCCTTACTACTTAGGGAAATACTTTAACATGTTGTGCCAATTCCGTGCATCCGTTTGTCTGTCTGCCTTTTTGTAGCAGAGCTAAAAATAAACGATTCGCTTCAAATTTTGATCAAAAATTAAAAGCCATACGGGGATAAGATTTTGATAAAAATTCAATATGGCGAAACAACTTATCCTATTTGCCTTAAATTTTATACAAAAATCAAGTATGGGATACCAATAAACTGGTAAAATTTTGGTACGAATCCAAGATGGTGAAACAAAATGGCGGCTTAGTAATTTAAAAAAATAGTTTGAAACAACCACTTAATTTGATTAGTTTCAGATTTTGCACAAGAATTAACTGGAAATATTTTTATGAGAGTTCAAGATGGCGGAACAAAATAGCGGCGAAATAAAATAAATGTCATTATGAAAATATTTACCCTCTGAGATATTTTTATATCTCCCCATTTGACCACCTTCAGATGACAAAAAAGAACATGGTTTCTTAATATCGTCCGTCTGTCTGTCTGCCTGTTCACGGCACAGCTAAAAAACTACTTAAAAGATTGACTTCAAATTTTGGAAAAAAATTATGCGTGATATGGGGACGACCTGGTAACATTCTGACAAAATTCCAATATGACAGAACAAAATGACAGCCTAGTTAAAAGGTCGGAAAATTAATGATAAAAAAGAACTGTTCCAATTTACCACAAATTTTGTACATAAATAAGGTATTACGTATGAATAACCTGGTCAAATTGTGGTACGAATCCAAAATGGCGGTCAAATAAAATGTTTGTCAAAAAATCACTCTTCCAGGTTTTTGCTTTTTAGGGTTCCTAGTTGCAAAAAACATGTTTTCTCAATTCCTTCGTTCTGTCTGTCCGTCTGTCTGTCTGTGTGCTGCGGCATAGTTAAATAATGATGAAATAATAAATGATAATGGCTAGGTGCCAAACATTCTCTAAATATAGGCCAATCACCAAAATACACATTACGGTACCTTTGAGACTAGGCTTAGGGCTTCGAAAGTCTAGTCATATTCTTGGTCTTAAAAATGAATGCAGTCTTGGTCTTGGTCTTGTGGATCAACATAAAGACAAGATTTAGCTAAGTCTTGGTTTTAAAAAAGTCTCATATTCCTTTTCATTCCCGATTTCAGTAGTTTCATTCTTCGCAAGCAACAGTGGTTTTTGCAAGTACATTTCTGGGATTCATATAAATATACGACACTGTATTTATTATTTACGGGTATTTCTTATACTATCTTTAGTACAGGTACCTACCATAACCATCGTCACCAAAAGTAAATGGGATCATTTACTTTTGGTTCATCATAATAGCTCTTGGACTAATATACACAATTTTTAGTGTCAAATTTGTGTAAAACTATGCATTTTAGGTTAAATGGGACACATTTACTATTATGATTTTAAACTTTTGATGAATAATTTTTGTCTCAGTTACTTTTGATGACGATGGTATAAGCGGTTTCTAATTTTAATTGCATGACGAAGACGAAGACAAGAGTCCTGAGTCTCAAGTCTTGGTATTGGTCTTGAGACAATTTACAGGTCTGCATCTTGGTCTGATACCATGACCAAGATTAGTCTTGCGGTCTGGCGAAGCCTTAACTAGGCTGAAGTGACGCGATGATCATTATTGTGTTAGCAAGTACACTACTAGCCTATTTTAGCACATTTGCAGATAGTTTGCAATTTAACCACACTGCCTATTGAGGCCTACTTTGTTATTTCGAGCTTCACCAGATTTAAATATTGCCAGACTTGTCTTTACATTTTTTACAAGTTAAAACTATTTTATCTAGGATTGCTTTAAAACAAACAAAAAATAAAAAAATAATAAGATATTTGCAGTAAGTTGTTGTTAAATGTGAAGTGACTCTTCAAAATAATATTTTATCAAAAAATTATAAACAATAATTTCGAGTGCTATTTGTCAGCATGCAGTTTAATGGAATTTAACAAGTTCAGTAATATTTTTATGTTGTCAATCGTATTGTTCAAGACGTTAAGATAATATAGGTATCTCTTTCAGAATATTGCCGCCTGATAATAGATTTAAAAAAAATCTTCATATTAACTGTACAAAAAATTAATTGCAAATCTGGGACTTGTAAAAAGATTACCCCTTAAAATCAATGGTTTTTATATTCCTACTTACTAACTAATTTACAAGTTTAAGTTAATACGCGATGTATAAAACATGTCTTAATTTAGTTAAAATAAATGTTGTTATATTCGCTTTTTATTTTTCTTACAGTTTCTTTTAAAAGCTTTTTGAGTAAACAAAACAATAAAATCCTTACCGACATGTTTGCCCTTTTACAAATGCTGTTTGTAAAACTTCCTTTACCTGAAACAAGAAAAAACAAATATTAAAGTAAAAAAAAAACATTACAGCCCTATAAATGTACCTAACGCCCAAAAAAAGTGGTTTTCTTGTTATTAAAAATTAACCCTAGTGAGTAGTTTTTGCTATAATTTATTGCTTATATGCTCTGTATCTACTAGATCAAAAATAAATTTTAATACTTTTTTAGCATATCAAGAAGTTTTGGATTATATAGAAAACAACTTTATACCGGGATTCTCTTACCAGGAATTTGCTAAAGACTTCACTGCTGAATTTTTTAATGCTACAGAATGGGCAGAATTATTTGCAAAAGCTGGAGCTAAGTTAGTACGAATAAGTCGATATTACATATCAATAAAAATTAATTATCTTAAAAACTAATATTATGCAATAGAATGCAAATTAATAAAATTATGGTTTTACATCTTCTTTTACCCATGTTCAAGGGGGTAACTTTATAATTGGTCATCTTAGTTGAGAATAATAGTTAGAGATTAATTTTTGTGAACAAAGGTATATTCCTTTTTTAATTTCAGTTTTGTAACAAACATTCCGTTTTACCTTTTTTTAGGTATGTTGTACTGACTAGTAAGCATCATGAAGGATTTACCCTCTGGCCATCGGAATACTCCTTTAGCTGGAATGCAAAAGATATTGGACCACACAGAGATCTTGTAGGTAGGAAATATGTATTTACCTATATAACACTGTAGCTATAGAATGACAGTTTATGATCTTTAATAATATTTATATTACTTAAATATTAAGCCCTTATTTTTTTAACTAATGTAGTGAAAAAGCTAAATACTTAAAATTGTTAGGAACCTTTAAATAAAAAAAGCCTGAGATATACATTGAAAACGTTTGCGTCTTGCATCGCCGTTTGCGCTGTTCTTAAAGTTTACTTAACGTAAACCAATGGGTTCGGTTATATTTTTGCCGCAATCCGTTTGAGTTCCCGCTAGCCATCGAAAAGGTGGCGATCTTTAACTTTGACGTTTGCGTTAAACTGACCCCCAATGAAATTGCATTTCACAGGCTCTTTCAAAACGTTCGTCTTTTCTAATACATTTGACATTAATATATACACATAATATCCTCGTCCGTTTAAAAAAACAGCAAACAGTCATTGTCTTTAATTTTAAGAAAATACTGGTAGGAGTTTTGAGTATTTCTAACCCAATTAACAGGCCGAATCCGCCATCTTCTCTTCAGCAACTTTACAGCTGCGGCACACATTGATATGTTCACAAAGCCTAGTCTTTACTAGGCATCATTACTATTATTTTGATAATAGTTAGTTCCACAAGCGACGCAAAGCGCAAATGTTTTTAATCTATAAGACGGGCGAAGAACCAGCGAAACCACTTAGCTCAAACGGACGACGCAAGACGCAAATTTTTCAATCTATAACCCAGGCTAAACGATGTGAAAGTTACAAGCTAGAAGTTGATGACCTATTAATTTCATGATATATCAAGTTACTTTATTAATGTTGCTGAATCTCAAAAAGAAACCTTCATGTAAATAGTTACTTCTATTAGTTTATGTCGTGAGCTAAACAGAAAACATCAATTTTGGAAGTACTATTCCATGTAAGGGATTCAGCACTATTTTTTGAAATATCTAGAAAATTATTCTGGTTATTTATTAAAAATAGAGTAGGGTCAAATTCTTTTCAAGACTTCCTACATGTAAATACTTTTTGTAAATAATAATTCACCTATAATATATTTATAATATAATAAAACTATATTACATACTAAAGAAGTTTGTTTATTAAAACGATAATCATTGGAAATATAATACCGAAATGTGTTTTAAAATTACATTTATTATTTATATTTCATGTACTACACATAAATCTAAATTATGACATTAATAGTAATTTTCCTTCCTACAACTTATCAAAATACTTTTATTAATCCCCATCAACGCAACGGCAGGAAAGGGGCTTCCCACTAAGAACTATCTTCTACCTTGTTTTGGAAAGACCCCACACTTTCTGAAAATAGCAATAATTGTTATAGAAAAATAATATTTAAAGTAATAATTATAATTGTCAAGTCACGTCCAGCTTTTTTTAAATTCGTAGGGGAATAAATCACGAGCTTAACATTACGACAGATTGGTTTCTATCCTCTTCATGGCTACAATTGAAGTAAACAAGTAACAAAGAATTTTTCGAAAAATTGGACAAACAATAACAAAATGTACGTGATCCAATGTACTGACATAAAAATATGTATATAAATAAATTTATAGTTAAAGCGTACATAGTTTAAAAATACATACTATTAAAAAAGAACAAATATTTCCATTTCTAGACTTTCTGATCATCAGTCAGCAAGATAGGATAATAACAGACCTATACTCTAAACCAAAAAGTACTCACAGGTTACTGAATTACAATCCAGCGCATCCACTGCATCAAACAATTAATATTTTAAAACAGTTTAGGGATAAAAATTTACAAGCAAAGTGATAGACGGTTCCACAGAGAAACTTAAGTACTTCCCCAACAATCTAGTCAACAAGTTACTAAATCAAAAGCCACCTAACACCCTAATTATCAAACCAAGTGATACAGCCGCAAACTCCCTAAACAAGAAATACTTTAAAATTATGACATTGAAAATCTGTCCGTAAAATTAACACAAGAACTGTCTAGTGAAAACTTCCAAATAGCGTTTTACAATACAAAAACAATACGTAATCAACTAAAAATTAAAGATAAAAAAACAGAAGTGACCTAACAAAATTTCTTGAAACAATTGTTCCTGAGTATAGATCGGCTAAACATCACAGCATCTAAAAAGATGTATATAACACTATAAATATGATTGCTATGTAATAAACAAGGACAAACCCCCAAAAAAACAGCGCTCAGTACATATCACTTTGTCGAAGGACATTGCTTCAATTTTGATAAAGTGAAATTATTAGATGTTGAAAAAAGAATTGGAAAAAAGACTTTTGTTGGAAATGCCCCACATAACTAAAAATAAATCGCCCGTCAATTTAAAAACAGATTCTGATAACCTAAATAGAACCGATAGAACCTACCATAACATATTAACTAATTTAAATATACAACAATCAGGTAAGTAAATCAGAAATAGCCCCAGAAAGAACAGTAAGCCAAGACGTTTTTCGCTAGATTTTTTGATATGCAACACGAAATAAGGAACTAGTAATTGGTCGCTCTTCATCACACACAGTTGGTATAGATCGTAGTCTTGTGAAATATTTATATAGGTATATAGGTTTTCACTAGTTTGATGTGTGTTGCACTGGTTTTTACAGATTTACTTTCTTACGAGTTTATGGATTTTAACTTAAGACACTACTGAATCAATTAAGGCATGTAATCAATGATTTTTTACATACCTAAGATCTTTACGTCAAGTTGGTTGGTTTTTATATTAAGTGAGACAAAATGTTTTCAACAGTATGCGTTTTTTAAAACATGTAAGCTTTAACTATAATATATTTATATACATATTTTTATGTCAGTACATTGCAGCTCGTACATTTTGTTATTGTTTGTCCAATATTTCAAAAAATACTTTGTTATTTGTATGTTTATCTTAATTGTAGCCCTGAGCAAGATAGAAACTAAACTATCGAAACGTTGGCAAAAATTTAAAAAATGTTCAGCAATAAAAGCCTGTCCAATATTGACCTCGTGATTTATTCTCCTATGAGTAATTATTATTATATATATATATATATATATATATATATATATATATATATATGTTGTTGATTTTTACTCCTTCACGGATGGAAAAATACAATGTGTTTTCATTCCGGGTGTACATCCGTTCACTACTGTCGTTCTGAAAAGAACAGTTTTGCTGACGTTTCGCCAAAATCACATTTGGCATTTTCGAAGCTTTCTTTCTCGCGTCCGAATAGAGACTGAAGTGTTGGTGACTGCGACGCTTCCTTTTATACCCCCACTCGGGGCCGAAGGTTATAGCCCCGAGTGGGAAGTCAGAAATAAACAAACAACCTCAGCTTTATTCCTACATCATCAGGAAACCGGCCATAAAATAAATTTCGATGGGTGTAGGGAGATTGCCAATATAGAACATTATAAGACCAGAATAATCCGAGAAGCCATAGAAATTGAAAAACAAGGTGATTTGAATAAAAGGGACGAATCATTAAAACTACCAATAGTATGGAAGACAATAATCGACAAATCTAAAATCGCAAAAACTCAAGCGCAATTAGCGCAACAACAACAGCACCATCCGGAAAACATAAATAACGACCAACGCCTGCGCAGATATAACCTTCGGCCCCGAGTGGGGGTATAAAAGGAAGCGTCGCAGTCACCAACACTTCAGTCTCTATTCGGACGCGAGAAAGAAAGCTTCGAAAATGCCAAATGTGATTTTGGCGAAACGTCAGCAAAACTGTTCTTTTCAGAACGACAGTAGTGAACGGATGTACACCCGGAATGAAAACACATATATATATATATATATATATATATATATATATATATATATATATATATATATATATATATATATATATATATATAATATTGCGGTAGCGTTATCATAAACACGCCCCCAGATCACAATTCATTATTTAACTATTAACTACCAGTAAAATATAGATTTTATAAAAAACATTTATACAAATTATTAATATTATTATCTATCAATTATTTAGTACCACTGCATGGAAAATCATATCTACATTCTAGAAAAGTTTTTCACAAATGGCGTGTTTCAAAAAATTTAGAAAAACTCGAATATTTCTACCTTTTAATTTGTGAAACCTGGAAAATGTATTTTTACCAAATAATTATTATTAGCTGGGATTAGGAATTCATTCATTTTTTGGACAAGGTCCCGTATCAAATAATATCAAAAAAGTCAAAGATTTTGTTCTATGATAGCTGCTTCTATGAGCTTCTAATTTCGCCAGTGTTGCGTCCTGTGTACAATTTTAGCCGCCTTCAACCATTATAACTTAATATTGATTTGACTGTGATATTGGTGCTTGCATTCCGCTGCTGATATCTTTTTTACAAAAAATGTGTTTATTGTCTATTTAGAAAAAAGTTTCAACAACAATACTGCGCATAAAAAATGCAGGTCAGCAAAAGCAGAACTGGGCGACAAATCGTAGCTTGCTTGCATAACAAATATTGGCCAATTTATATAAATATATTATAAATTATTTAAAATATAAATTACAGAGAAACAGACAAAATGTACAAAAATTGATTCACTGTTAAAAACCCACATGCTCTTATTCGAGAGCGTTTTGAATTGAATGAGGAAACAATGGAATTTTGATTCAATATTGCAACACAAATTTGCAAATTTAAATCTATACTCTACGTTGGTTGAAACATGTTATTAGGAATAAAGCACTACGTTTGTATTTATTTGGTTTCAGGAGAACTTGGAGAAGCTGTAAGAACAGCTAATTTAAAGTATGGACTCTATCATTCTATGTATGAATGGTTCAATCCGCTGTACTTGGCTGACAAAGAAAGTGGATTTAACTCGCAATATTTTGTCAACAATAAAATCATACCTGAATTGAAAGAGTTAGTAAACAACTACAAGCCATCAATTATCTGGTCAGATGGAGATTTGGAAGCCAGCGATACTTATTGGGAATCAACAGACTTTTTAGCCTGGTTAGTTACAATTTATTTAATACATTTTGTAGAAATCTGTGGTAAAATCACATTAAAATTTATTAAGAACATTTATTCAAAATGAAACTCTAGACTTACTTCAGTTGTAGTAGCTGAACCAACTTATTAAAACTCATTTTTTTTTACAAATATTTAACTTAACTGCATTTTAAATACGGTCTATTAAATAACTATTATGTAAGTGTAAAAGTTCATTTTTTTATTAGGTGTTAAAATTAAATAAATAATTTTAAAGCGAAGATCTGATTGTCTAGAGTAAAAATTATTTTTGCAGTTAAGTCTTAGTTAAGGTTTTAATTATATGGACATTCTTTATTTGAATTTATTATTTCTTTAATTTTACAACGACTCGAATTCTTTTCAAGTATGAACTAAATAATGATAATGACTACAGCAGTCGGATTTGTGTGAACAAGTGTGTTCTTTGCTATGCCTCATTTTATTGTCTCAACATTTTGTCTGCTTGCTTCTTATGCTAAGAGGGGTGTTTTGTTTCTTCAATGTTCAGATTTGGTAAAAAAAATTGTTGAGATTAATGACTATAACCGAGTGCGAATACAAAGTCATGGGTATGAAAGAGTTATAGACGAAACGAGATTAATAGTAGCTTATACAGAGGCAAGCAAAAAGTATGCCTGACAGAATATATTTTCTGGATATGAAATTAACTTTTACAAAAATCTTATTTACCTATCCGTGTTTTATGATTAGAAATTCTGTGTCAAAATGGGTCATAGCAGTATAGTTTATAGAGTTTCAACTTATTGTTTCAGCTTACTATCACTTACTATCAACCAGTGGCGGCTCGTAGTCAACTTTGCAGGGGGGCAATATATATACACCACAAAAAGTCATCTGAAACAATCAGACACACGAAACAATAATATGCTATTTTTACTTCGCATGTTCAGGCACGTAAATCTTACATATTTTTAGAAAAATTTACCTTGTTTTTGTCTTTACATGTTTGCTGAATTTTAAATTTCGGCAAAGGTTGACTACTACTCTTAAATTCGAGCCGTTTCTCAAAGTCAGCTCGCAAGAATAATTGAATACAGCTTTTAAAGTCTTAATATTCAAAAACACTCTGGCTAACTTTCTTTAAAACATTAATTTAAACCACAAAATCAGCAAACAAAATGTAGTCTTGAAAATAAAATCTATAAAAATACGCAATCGTAAACACAACCTCCTCACACGATACGTAATCCATATATTACCTATGCGAATTTGTTCGGGAACACTCGGGAAAAACTCGCCGCCCTTTATAAGCAAGAGGTCAACGCTGGCCGCCAGCTGTGATTGATGCCAACGAGTTTATACGTTTAGAATAATAGAGGGAATTTCTGAATTAAAAAAAAAATTGAAAAAAATATAAATTATGTATTATTTCATTTAGTTTTTTGTTTAGAAATATTTATTGGGGGGATATTGACCATATGACCTAATGGAGGAGCCGCCACTCTTATCTACATTTCATTGTTAAGGTAGTTTTGTTGTAAAACAATGTTATTATTGTCGATGCAAAGGCACTTGAATTGAAGAGTTTTTGGCGACCTGCGGCACTTTAGGTCTTCGGTTTGGTAATTAATGGGTCACAATTTGTTATTTAAAGAAGTCAGAAAAAGAAGCGAATGGATGGATGCTAGCTGTTATTGTGCTCAGCCCCTTTGTCAGTAGGTTTCAGGTCCAGAAATTGTTTCCATTGGACAAAGAAGCTTGCAAACTTTATCCGCCTTAATAACTTAACAATCTTAGTTGATTGTTAGATTCAGTATGTTCCTTTGGTGGTATTCTGTATTGAATAAAATTAAGATCTTCTATTTGATTTTTGTTAGTACACATACTTGGCCAGTTATATTGAATTTCGAATCGTGTAGCACAAATTATACTGTACATATTTATATTTTTTATGTAAACATAGTAAATTTTATTTGCTTCATCGTAAAGTCGCATTTTAAAAATTTCAGATTTATTTTAGGTTCAGGTTGTTAATAAATTCTTAAATATTTGATGTTTTATTGACTTGGAATTTCTCAAAACCTGACAATTTTTGCTCTCTTAGATACTCAAACAACTAATAATGTAGTCATATTTTTTGCTAAGCTTGGTTCGTAAAAGTCAACATTAAATTGTAACATACTACTCTCTCTTCTGATTTCAAATAGGGTGTATTTTGAATTAGAACTGCTTGAATGTTATCTTTTTGCTGCGATCTATAACTATTTCAAATTATAAATTATTACAGAATATCATAATTTTAAATGTTTTAGGTTGTATAATGAAAGTCCCGTGAAAGATGAGGTTGTTGTAAATGATAGATGGGGAGCTGGAATTCCCTGTAACCATGGAGGTTACTTTACCTGTGATGATAGATATGATCCGGGTACGAGTCAGTTTTTCGATATATTATGAAACATGAAAATGATGTATTACTTGTGATTATTCTGTGCTTTTATTATTATCAGCTTTGTATATGTAATTACAGGTACACTTCAGGAAAAGAAATGGGAAAATGCAATGACCATCGATAAGTCATCATGGGGATTCAGAAGAAATGCAAAGTTATCTCAATATCTAACACCATTAGAACTGTTAACACAAATTGCAAGAACCATTAGTTGCGGAGGTAAAGTAAAACCATATAAAAGAGATCTGTACTAAATTTCTAAAATGATATTTCCGTGTATTTCGTTACTCATGTTGCCCAAAAACTTGCTTAACATAACTTTGTAAACATGTAGTATTTTGCTCATAGAATATATTTGGAAAAAGAGGAAACATTATAGTGTATTGAAGCTGTTATTAAAAATAACTTAATCATAAATGCGTTAATTGGGCGTGTGTTTTAGTAAATTTGTAATTCCTTCAATACAGTGTAAAAAACGCACTAAATCACTAACGTGTTATTTTTTTAACAAACTGTGCACGAGAACCTTAATTATAGCTACATAACCCAACAAAACAAATTTTGTCCAATGGACGTGAATACGCAACATCTGAATTTAAAACTATTTCAATTATTTTTAAACATGCAGGTATGAGCTATATAAGTCTCATAAGGGAGAACTGCACGCAAAAAGTGAAAAACCAGCGACAAACTCTAGTCGAGTTGAAAGTAAGATGAAAAGGTACCTACGCATTAAAAAAAAACTTCCTGCACGTCCGACCTCAAAAAAATGTGTTCTGTATAGGTAATTTAAATTACATTTCGGTTAAAAATGGGTTCAAAAGGGTTCACGCGCTGCAGAAATACAAAGACATGAGTACAATTTACCATTTCAAATTTTGCAGTTACGTAGACAAAGGATCAATGTAAGGCGGTAAAGAGCCATCTTGTGGAAAAAAAAATTATATGCGAAGGCATGTGCGTCAAAAAGCGGTCAAAAAATGCTCGAAAATGGACAAATTTACTTTTATTTTATAACTCTAGATTTGATTTTTTCATAAAAATTCGCATTAAGGCCCAACTATACACATTTTCCTATTAAAATCTCATTGAAGCTAATACATATCTCTTATAGTTTTAACATAATATTCCAGCGGCGGAATTTAAAATGAACACCTTGCCAAATTTTATATTTTCCAGGACATTATACCATTTCTGTGTTCTTTTAAGTAGTTTTAAGACGATTTTTTAATTTTTAATCTAGTGTGTTATTTTTATATTTTTTGGTGGATTATTATAAATATGTTTTCCGGTCTCAATTATTATCTTCAGATTTTTGCTTTAATAGAAGATAGAGAAAATGTAATTTAATTAAATTTATTTATAATCATATAAAAACACCAAAAAGTTAATTACACTTATATAAACCTGCATGGAGAAAAATATCCTTTAGTTATTTACACAGTTCGATTACATTTACAATAAATATTGTGGAGATATAGACCTAGTTTAATTTCCTTTGTAATAAAATAAAACTGCGAAGAAAAATTAAATCATTCGTTAGTTGTACAAGTAGGGTACTTTTTACGAACTATTCGGACTATTTCTCTAACACTCGTTTGATTCATATTTTAGGCTCTTTATTTATGCCCAAAGCAAAAGCAGTTTGGGTTGGTGTAGCTCAGGGGTGGTCTCTTCAGCGACTACAGTTTTCTTTGCATTTTTGTCTTTTAGTCGCTTACGTTTTTTATTCTTTAACCTCCGTGCTCTGTGGCGAGATCGTTTATATTCAAGCGCTTTTTCCGTGTTCTGAACCCCAGAGATTTATGAGTTTACAATCATAACGTGTACAGGATTAAATACACTCTGGTAGGCGAGCGATAGTTTAAAGTTATAGCTGGGCACATGAGCGCATACTCGAGTGGCAGAATTTCAGAGTATGGTGGAAAAATTCTGCCGATGTAATAATCTAAAGTATCAATTAGACTGGGACTGCATTGTAAATTAACTGTTATTTCCTATTTATTTATTTTAGAGACCACCATATTTAGAAAGAAAAAAAACCATTCTTGTACAGGTTATGCTTACCTTCATTTTAAATAATTGCTTAACATAACTTTGTAATGTTCTGGGATGTTAATGGGAAATTTTCACATACTTTTACTTTTTAAGTCCCTAGCTTATTTTTCTTCTAGTTTTTAAAACAGTAAACAATATTTTCCGTGTAATTTAAAAACAAAGGTAATATGAAACAGTATTAAATTTGATATTGAATAACAAAATTAGCAGAAGAATATATAAAAAGTCATTATCTTTCCTCGACCCAGGTCCAATTTTACTTATTATTGTTAATTTTTCACTAAAACCTAATATTTTCGAAGTTTTTAAAAGTAAGAATTATGTTCTTAATACTTAATCTTAATCTTAATACTTAATCTGCAAAACTAAATTCAATTCTTTCGACTAATTCACCAATTTCTAGGAAAAAAACTAGTGAAATGATTGTCTCCCGATTTATCAGTCATGACCCTCCCTTGTTTTTAAGTTGGTTTAGTGCTCATAGGTGTCCTTCCCCCAGGTGTGTGTTGTTATTTGTCGCTAGTGGAGTATTTTTTAAAGGTGCAATTTTATGTTTTAAAAAATTTGTTGTAATCACCATCCTGTTATTATTTGTTTTTTTTTGGGATATACAGAACTTACTTGGTTTTGTAATGAAGTCAAAACTGGGCATAATAGTTTTCCAATTCACACACGTGTAAAAACATAACCTCAAATTTAACAAAATAAGAATGTTCCCTTTTTTATCATTACCATCCCCGTCATTACCTTCCCTCGGAATTAGTTTTTTAGTGTAAGAGAGAAATACCACCAACACAAAAACAAAATTAACCGAGACCTGAGAAACTTGCCCTCGACCTCTTCGAAATATTACGAAAAGTCAACAGAAGAAAACCTCAAAAAGAAAATATCGGATAAATTTACAGAAATAAAAATTGTAATACAGAAGAAGGAGAGCTCCCTGGACACTCCTCAAGACTGCCAGAGGAATAGAGCCAAACAGACTGAACCAAAAAAGAAAAGAAAAAATTCAAAAAGTAGTGAGGAACATTGTCGAAAAGACAGGGAGAAAAAGAAGAAGCAAATTGAAAGAATACGTCAAAACCCCGAGTTCCACGAAAACGCTGTGCAATGTTAAGACTGGTAGCTGTCATTTATGACGATAACTGGTATCCAGGAATTGTTGAAGATGTAACTGACCGCAATTAAAGAATTTTTTGGCCCCAGAAATACGATATTTAAGTTGTACCAAGTGATAAAATCCTTGGTCAGCTGAAATTTCCAGCTAGACCCATTCCGCCAGGCATTTTCATATTGAGAATAAAATTGAGATAGATGAAAATCTAAAAAAACTACGTCAAACAAACAGTTTTATAGATCAATAATGTTAAGTTTTTTTTCGGCAGTTTTTGTTAAATACGTTTTATTTAAAAGTTTCTTATGGCGCCAATTTTGTACAGTACACGAACCATGTTTTAGTTCTTTTACCTAAACCAAAAAAAAATTAAATATTAGGTATTTCTTTTAATAAATAATTATTTTTTAATATTAACTATTATTTCTCTCTAAAAAAGTCACATTTTTACGGACTGGGTGCTCTAATGGACTCATTAAAGTCTTAAGACCGTAACGGACGCATGATAGTGCTGAAACAAGCACCCTAATGGATTCATTAAAATCCAGAACAACAAATTAAGCAAAAAGAAACTACTGCCTTTCGGGATTATTTTTTACCAAAATCTGCACAATGTTTGACTCAATTGGTGCCAGAAGATAAAGTTTTGTATATTATTCGGATTGAAAGCAATTATTATGAGACACGCCATGGTGTCAACTTCGTCTGACAATAATATTCACGACTAGTCGTATAATGACTGTTATTGCGATACTTATAACATAAATAACTATTTACTTCCTGGACTGTATCTACATAAGTCAAATTCATTTTATTTTTAATTTCTAGGAAATATTCTAATCAATGTAGGGCCGTCAAAAGAAGGCATAATCAACCCAATTTTCGAAGAACGGCTCACTCAGCTTGGCGAATGGTTAGCTATTAATGGTGAAGCTATTTACAGTAGTCAGCCATGGACTTCACAGAATGACTCTGTGAATTCTAACGTTTGGTTGGTATACTACAAATCTATTACTATTATGAGATATTTGACAAAAAATTAAAGATTTATTTATTTATTTATGTTACGCCACAGGGCAAAAGTCGTTATTATTTAACACAGCCAATAATCAGTTATTCAGTAAAAAAATGTCTAACTAATAATAACAAATAACTATAAATATTTAAAACCAATATATTTAGAAAATTATAATTGCAATGGAAAATATCTAAATAATTCTTCAAGCGATTGTGAAGTGAAAAATAATAGTGATAACGGAGTTGGTCTAGCGAGCATGTGACAGTTAACCTGAGATAGATTAGGAGTAAAAATTTTACTATTTAATATATAGTATAGAAATGTGCCAACTGCGCGTAGAAGTTTTAAATCGTCAGTATAAAGTAAACAGTTATTATTCATACCGATAACGATGTTATTTATATAGATGTTAAAAAATTAGAGACCCACGACACACTCCTATGGGACGTAGCAACAAAGTCCTCTAATATAATATAACCACGATACTATACAAAGTGAGACCAATTTAAAAGGTAACTTTGCAAAAATTTAAGCAAGTCTTCCACCAAAATTGAATAGTTTAGATAGTAGAATACCGCGACGAAGACGATCAAAGGCTTTAGAAAGATCGGTCATAAAGGTCCACCTGAGTGTTAACAATCTAGTCTATCAGAGATTTATTGCGTAATAGAATATAGATTTGTTACAGTATACCGTTCAGGTACAAAGCCAAGTTGTTGATCAATTATCAAAATGAAGCCCCCTCGTATCAGAAAACAGCTGTATGTGAATGACAAATTCAACAATTTTGCTAAAATTGCATATTATACCAACAAGGCGACAGTTTTCTATTTTTTTTTTAAGATTGGGCAGATTTTTCACTCTTTTCATGTATCTGAAACATCCAGTTTTGTACACATAAATTAAAAATAACTGATAAGGGTTTGGCGAAAGCACTTTCGCAGTTTCGCACAATAAATGAACGAATAAGATCAGGTCCAGAGGTAAATTTACTATTAGTTTTTTTACGTACAGTTTCAGGGGCTTCGGGTGATCCTACGTGACTAAAGTTTGAATCATATGTATGTGTATAGCCACTAGATATTATAAAAGATTCCTTAAATATATCTGCAATGAATTAATAATGTCCGTGGGGTTGCTCAGTTCAGAATTTAAATAAGACATTGTAGAGTGCAAAGTTTCGCAAGATTTTTTTAGAAATTATGTAGGACCAAATTCACTGATGATTATTTTTATTTTTTTTAGTTAAGCATGATTGGAAGGATATGTTAATATGATTTTTTACAGTCCGCCTGGTATATACGCCACTGCGATTCCTTCTTTTTTAATAAAACCGTGAATTTATTTGTAAACCATTTACTCTGTTTAACATGTATTTTCGGATCTGTCTCTCTAAAAATAAATAATTTAATTACTTAAAAATTGCTGCGACAGCCTTATTAGCGTTAAGTTCTCATTCAAAGACTATAATGTGACCAATCGTGATCACACAGAAGCTGATATATTCTCGGAAAATTGGCTTTTTTCAAATTATATATTCAATTTTCTTTCAGTTTAAACTTATTTTGTTTGTGAATGTACATAGGGATATCATATCAGTATTAGGTTACGCAACAGAATTTTATTTTTAATCGTATTCAGTTGACTAGAATTACAGAAAATTAGGAAAAAAATTAACGACATGCAATTTAGACCTATAGACGATATCGCTTAGGCATAATATTCGTACAGTATTCCAAAATAATAACATAACCTAAAAATATAATATCTAAATGAACATTTAAAACGAGGCAAGCCAATAAGGTTCTCAAATAACTCCTTATATACTGAGAAAGTAGACTGGAAATGCATAACAATTACAATAATCTCAAAAAATATCCGAGTGATGCTCAACCCCAAAATGTCTATATCAGGAAAAGTATCAGAGACAAGATGAGTGTCACTAATATTTAGGAGAGAAGTTCTACAATCAGAACTTAAAACTGAATATTTATGGGGAAATAATTCACTGTCAAATATTTCTCCGTAAAACCAATTAGATCTAAGTTATAACAAAAAAATTGAAATATTTTTTTTTCAGGTATACGGCGAAAGATCAAGCAGTGTACGCTATTGATTTGGAATGGCCTGAAGATAATACAGTTATTTTAGGATCTGTTGCGGATCTGTTTAAAAGTGCTGATACTGCAGTATCATTACTAGGAAACGAGGGAAAATTGGAGTGGGCTCTAAATAACGAAAATATCGAGATCCAACTGCCGGACAAAGCAACTATAGAAAGTCAGACTGCTTGGGTTTTGAAAATAGTTGCCTAAAAACAAATTCGAAACAAAATGGAAATCCAATATTTATCATTTAATGTTAAGGCATAATAGCATGCGGTGACATCAATACTCACATCACTGTTTCGCTTGTATTTGATGGTGATTACATATACAGTAACCGCAGAATATTCGCAACATGAGAAAAGTTTCTAATTTTAAGATTATAGAAAAGTTGTTGGGATATTCGCGAAACTCAAAAATCTATTTTGGCACCTATCACATGCTCAATGTGATGGAGTAAAACCGAAAATTTTAATATGACCTGACGTAAAGTGAGGTTGGTCAACAACACACTAAAAAACATCATTTCAAAGAGTTGAATAAAATATATTTTAAGGCCATGTGCAAAATAAAATGATAAAAATTTTACGTTATTCGGAAAACATTTCTTAAACTATTGATATGTCATAGATTTGTTTTACATAAACAAACACCAATAAAACCGATACAAATACAACAAAGATACAAAGTACTGCAATGCTATATCTACTATTTTAATAAAACATTTTGAATTATCTTTCTAGTAAATATTTAATTTTAATTATGGGAATTATTTCTATAGTGTATTATTTTCACTAGTCGAAACGTTGTGAAGGAAGACAACGCAAATTCGAAAAGCAGATTGTTTTCAGAATTTCTTACTTGTTGGAACTTTAGCATTAACTTTTAGGCTTTAGAATGTAATTATAAGCACATACAAAATTATCTCCTATGTTGGGAACATTTTGTTAGCGATTTAGATTATATGTCTCTTGTACCTCCTCAAAATGTTTAAAGGTCATGTAACGTTTTATTAAAAATGAAATTTAAATGTATTTCGTATATCAATCATTTAAATCATTGTAGTATGTAATGCAGCTATATCCTATTTCGAATAAATGCCAATATCTATAGAAAACATTTTATGCATCTAGATCTAACTTTAAGATTAACTGATATACATGACGAATGAGAATGCATTAGAAACATGTTTTATTATAATATTATGGATTTCTATTTATTTTATAGAAAAAAAAATATATTAGAAACATGTTATTTTTACAAAAGGTAATTACACTTCTTATACTTATACTTTTAGTTATAGTTAAAATTAGTCCACTAAAATAGATTTTAACCATATTTAAAATCTATTTGATATTTTTAGTTCATAACAATCTTTCAGAGAATAAAAAAAAACTCTAAAATAATTTTGTACTTTAAATATGAGCAAACATGATATTTGATATGTTATGGAACCCAGCTATTAAGTTCATGAGCCTAACTTCATCACCTTTGATAAATACTCGTATCTAATTTCCCCACATCTAACACATTTTTTCTACATTTGTATTTTTTCTCAAAATTTTCTCGTCTCAGTTTTTTATCCCATTGTAGCACGCATGCTCGGATTTGATATCCCCTATTAAGGGTTTCTTTATTTAATTACAATATGATAAAAAGCCTTTAAATCTTGTCACATGTTTTAATTTTCAGTTCTATGAGTGTAAATAAATATGTTAGTATTCTTTAGGTGGTATTTACTCATAGTCCAGTTGTCATCTGTCTATATATACTTAACAGGCTCTCGTTTTTCCTTCCCTAAGAGAATTTTGATGGTGAATATATGTTAGGATCAAGATAGCTGTTGGGATTGTAAATTTTTTGATGATCTAAAAATTAGTTTGATTAAACTAAAACCCGAAATATCAAATTCATGCTTAAAAAATCAGTAAATTTCATTGATCTGAAACTTCTCTCCCTATGAATATTTCCTTCTATAAGGAGTAGTGAAGTAAGACTCTATTTAGTTCCGTGCATAGTCATTAAGTACCACATATATAAATTTCGTTATCTTCCACTTTTGTAGACAAAAAGAAGGATTCAGAAGGCATTGTCTTTTGTTTAGAAAAGTGAAAAATAACACCATTTTTATATGTAAAAACTAAATGACTATATGCAAAACTAAATAGGTTCATATTGTATTATTCCTAATAAAAGGAAGGAATAATAACGAAGGAAAGTTCCTAGTAAAAGAAACATATCAATTTTTTATATTATTTTTTCAAACATTTTAATAGGCAGCCATTTTGTTGCAATACATTGGGCTACCTGATTTTTTTTTTATTTTATTAGACCGCCATTCTGTTCTGTCATGTACTATAATTTTATCAGTTTATCCATGTCACATTGAAAAGGAAAGTTTTTAGACATTTTATTTGGCCGTCATTTTGTTTCGCTATCAAAATTTTACTAGTTCATACCCATGTCACGCTTGAACTTGTAAAATATGAGGTAAATTAGATGAGTAGTTATTTAGTAATAATTTTTCTAACATCTTACGAAGTTGGCACTTTGTTCCGCCTTGTTTAATTTTTACTAAAATGTTTACGTCGTCTTACGAGGGCAGTAAAAAGTAAAAAATGTGATTGTTTTTTCCACTAATCGCAACTTTTTTTTTATTTCCCAATCTAATCTCACTCACAACAATTTTAATGCTTCAGTTATCACATTTAGAATATTAAACCTGCCAAAGTTTTCATTTCATTTCTAGGAACATCTTTTCACCAAAAACTCATTTTTTTCGAAGATGTAATGCAAATACCGGCACGTCCTTATATACATATGAATAGCTTCTTCGTAGCTCCGGACTGAAACTAATGAAAACATTTTAAGTAATGAACGTGCAGATAAATTGTATTCTCTTTCTAAGTTTGACCACTTGTAATAACTGCGTTACGTTGTGACAGTCATATTTTCGTGTCCAGTCATGTAAATTTTAGGTATATCTCGAAATGTTTTAGATAATAGAAACGTTCGATGATGAACTCTTATATATTGTGTTATGTTTAAAAATAATCATATCATTTGCTTTTTTATAATTTGTAGTTATTCTCACGATAAAATAATCACCTAATAACACTAACACTGTAACAATGAAAAAAAAGCTCAACCACCCAGAGCGGGCGACTCTCAATTAGTGTTTGAGTCTGGAAGTCGGCGGGTTTAACGAGGGCTCTAAGGAAGGCTCGTTAGTACTATCTCTATGTCATGATTTACTGACAACTATGAGACCATTGCTCTAATGTTGGTGAACATTTCATTTCTAGCATCTGCATCTCATCAAAATATTCTAGGATTTGCCGTTGATTCTCTAGTGCTGAAGAATGCTTTTAAGTGTTGCCTATATTTTTAGAAAATTACTTTAGGCTTTTTTATAATTATTTTAGAAAGCTGAATTTTACTTTTTAAACTAAACCAATATTTATAATGGATATTTAAATACATTCTACTTATATTCGATTCTCTAATATAAAAATATAGATATTAAATTTGACAATTTTGTTAATATTAATGAATGTTTATTTTAAGCATATATTTTTAATTTATATTATCAAATTTAATGCGAAAATAAATTATATACTTTTTCTAAATAATTGTTAGAAAGGACTGATCTGCACATAATAAGCTAGGCGCTTACTCAGGGTTAGGCTCAATTTCACATTCTTGGTAAGGCCTGCTGCTCCTATTTAGGTTGTAGGCTTGCAAACTAATATGCATTTGCCCATATTGCTCTTCATCAGACATACCTAAAATTTACACGACTGGACACGAAAACCAGAGCTGGGGCGACCTTCCTAGATGATTTACAATTCCAGTTTGGAGACGTGGGATATATGGATGGAGAAGCTACCGGTATTCCTGGTGTTCTTAATTAAATATTGAATCTATTTATATATCATGCTACACCAACCATGTTAGGCCATAGGGATTAAAAAATATTATTTTGAGGATCTTCATGTACAATACAAGTATTGTCCTCTTTATTTACGAAGGAATCTAATCCAGATATACGCTGAGTTAATAACAAATGGTTTTGAATTTTTGTCAGAAAAACCTTTAGAAGCAATAAAACAGTTACGTTACCGTAAAATGGGATTGTCAACATTACTAAAAAGATGTTACAGAATTGTTAAATGAAATGTTTCCAAATAAATGGATTGAAAACCAAGAACTTATTAGATGTCCACCATGGAGTCCAGGCCTTAATTTTTTGTCGTTTAGAAGTTTTTTCAAACCGTTTATACCGAATTTATAATCAGAAAGTTAATTGAAATACGTATTGAGGAAGCAATACTTATTTCAATTAACTTATTTGCAATTTTAATATTTATTATAATTTTCGTTACACTTTTTATTATAATGTTTACTTTAACCAAAAAAATATTTAATAAACCATTTAATTAAATCACCCAAGCTGTCTCTAGAAAGTGAATTTAGTTTTTCAACATCTGCAGAGAGAAATAGCAAATTTTAGGTTTTTTTTTATCTTCCGAAATTTTAGGAAGTGTTTAAATTTAGTTACCTTTAAATTGTCTTAATTTATTCCTGCTTAGTATTTATTATAATTTTCGATATCATAATGATGAGGTACGAATTTGGGAAACCTGGTACTGCCAAAGAAAAGCTTTTCACAATTTCTATGAATTTTTAGCGTCAGTTACGGTATTTGGTTGCAGTATTGCTATTTGTGAATCTAGTTTTTATTTAGACTAAGATCTATTAGTTTCACTGAATTATGTAAAAATTTGTAGATTTAAACTTTTAAAAAGTCGTTACCACTAATATAGATTTAGACAAGTTTTTGCAATGTTTTAGTTTGAAAAAAATTGCTTAATGGTTATTGAATATAAGTTTTAATTTTCTTAATGAATTAGGTATATCATTTTAGGTATAGGCGCAATTTATTTTGTTATATTTTTAATACAATTATTTTGACTTGTGTTACTTTTATTTCCTCCCTGGTATAAGATATTTAGTTGGTTTATTAAAAAAGTTGTCATATCTAAAAAAAAATTGCCCGCCTTAAGTTAGACCTTGCATCCTAATGGTGTTATTAGCCGCTAAAGAGTATTTGAGCAAGAAGCAAAAATAAATATTTTTGCAAGAGCAGAGAGGCCTAGAACAAGATTTGCTTTCGATTATTTTCCAGGACACTCTCCTGAGCTTATGATTTTTGGATCCACTCAGATTAGGCCGACTTGTACACGGTGTCTCACTTAAGTCCTCCTTTCGATCTTACCCTTCCTTACCGGAACTCGATTTTACTCCCTTATGCTGCAGCTAGAATAAAAATTTGAATACACAACTTATGTAATATTTTCTGAAGTACTGGATTGGACTTGAAGACGAAATAAAAATAACAGCGGAAAAACTGATTTTTGAATTTCGCTTCCGGTCTAACAGGGAAACCGACACGCCAGAAGCAAACTTTTCGTGCATAATTCTGTGATATTTTAGCACAGTATACTATTTGGTAATATACAAACCCAAACATCCCCAGAACTGTAAAACATTATTAATTTTTACTTCTTTCAAATTACATCAAAATTCTATGTAGAAATATCTTATTTAAACCACCATTTTTTTTTAAATCCGTACAACTCATTTTGGTTTTTATTATATATAAGTCTGGAAACATATAATATTAATATTATTAACATTAATATATATATATATATATATATATATATATAATATATATATATATATATATATATATATATATATATATATATATATATATATATATATATGTCACCAGTAAAGTCCCAAATGGATTTTTTTTTTATATTAATCTTGTGAATCAAAACAATATATATATATATATATATATATATATATATATATATATATATATATATATATATATATATATATATATATATATATATATATATATATATATAGTGTCACCAGTAAAGTCTGCAACAAATGGATTTTTTTTTATATAATTTACTTAACGAAAATTTAAGGATGCAGACAGTTTTTGCCCGAAAAATAATGCAAAATGAAAATAAAAAAGTTAGTCACATGATTTATCTTACCTGTCAAATTTGACATATTTTTAAGGAAGAGTTGTTTTGTTTTTAATTCTATGGCTATGTGGCAAATTTCAGCGCTATCGATTGATATATTTTTTTAATTTGATGCACTTACACATTACCGAATGTAGGCAAACCTAAATCAAACCATTTATTTTTAATGATTTCATCGCGCAAACGCATTTTCTCAACTAATCTTTCACTTTAAACGGCATTTTCTCTATAAAAACATAAATGGTCAAAAAAAATGCGTCCAAATTGCTGCACAGTTTATCCAGTTGCCATAATTTAATGTAAAATATTTTTTAATTGCATTATTTATAAAGTTAAAATATATTTATTATCTTCTAAATAAAAGCAAACTTGAGATAAACTTTTTTTTCTATTTCTATATTGCCCCTTCCAAAAATAAATAAATAAAATATTTTTATTAAATTGATCTACGCATTAGAATTTTGTTTCTAAAATTATTGCTTTTTACTATGCTATGCTAACCAAATGTAAACAATCCTGAATTACACAATTCAGGTACTATTATTAATAGCATCGATGGCTGAAGAAGTTGATCAGTTGTTTTCATAGGCTATATCCTATAATTAGGCTTCATTTAGTTATTTCAGTTAATTTAATATAAATATTATACTTATTTTTAGAATAGGCGAGATAAAGATAAAAAAAAGGGTTTTCTTAGTTTTCTTTTTATTAAAAGTAAATAAATATGTATTAACTTAAAAGTAACCCAATTCTGGAATACTTCGCATTAAATTGTGGAAACTGGATTAACTTTGCCACAAATTGGACTAATTTTTTTGGACCCATTTAGGTTTTTATCTACAAAATGGCGTTTAAAGGAAAAATTAATTAAGAAAATGTATTTAGATGATGAACTTAATAAAAACAAACAGTTTAATTCAGGTTTGCCTACATTCCGTAATGTAAAAGAGCATCAAATTTAAAAAAATTAAGTCAACCGATTGCGCTGAAATTTAGGGTATGGCTATAAAATAAAAATAGAAACAACTTTTTCCTTTACAATTTTTTAAAATTTTGAGCAAAAATGTGTTTTTTTGCCATTTAAAAAAATAATGTCAAATTTGACAGGTAAGATAAATCACGTGACCTACTTTTTTATTGTCATTTTGTATTTTTTTTTCAAGTAAAAACGGTCTGCAAACCGAAATTTTGTTTAAGTGAATTATGAAAAAAAAATCCCATTTATTGCGGACTTTACTTTATGGATTCGTTATGTGGATGAAATATTCATTATATAGCAACATATTCATATAGAGCTCGACAATTTTCTAACTCGGGTAAATTCAATCCATGCTAGAATACAATTTACTCTAGTTAAAAGAAACATATCGGGTTTATAGAAAACAAACACATACCGACAAATATTTAAATGTAAGGTCACACCATCACCCAGTACAAATTCAACTGTTAATAATACCCTTATATCAAAACCCTTGCTTAACTCAATATCTGGTGTTTTAAAGAAAAATGGTTACACGAATCATACCATAGAAATAGTTATTGATATACAGGATTCCAGAACACAAAACACCAAAGATTAAGAAATGGGAGGGCAACCATACGTAAAAGGCATAATTGGAATTGGAAGAATTCTTAGAAAGCACAACGTACAAACAGTACTAAAGTCACAAAGAAAAATAGGTAAATTACTTAGAAACCCAAAGGACAAAATCAAATTGGAAAACAACAGAGTATACAGAATTCCAACTGTGAAAAGTTGTACGTTGTGCAAAATAACAGGCGAATATCAGCAAGAGTCGAAGAGCAGTATCAGAAATCAACAAACTATTCCCACACCAGAAAACAGACGGACCACAAAATAAATTTCAAAAGGTGTAGGTGGAGTGCCAATAAAACCTTGTGTCCCGAGTGGGCACATAAAAGAAATTTTCGAAGTCACTAACACTTTAGTCTTTATTCTAAAGAAGCCTTCCAAAATACCAAATATTCTTTTCAGAACGACAATAATGAACGGATGTACACCTGGAAAACCGACATTTGTTATTACCAAGAGAATATCCGAAATCTTCGCCGAACTGGATACTGTATTATCACGGAGCAGCATAAAGCCACCTGTGACCAAATCCAAGAGTAATTAAAGCACAAGAAAGGTATTACGCGGCACGAATTATAATATAGTAGAAAAGGGAATTCTTTGGGATGACCGCTAAAGGAAAATTAAATTTGGCCAACTGTAGACACGTGACACGTGTCTCTGACTTAACGTCTTCACATTCAACTAGGTCAGTGACGAGTACAATATATATATATATATATATATATATATATATATATATATATATATATATATATATTATATTATATATATATTATATTATATATATATATATATATATATATATTATATTATATATATATATATATATATATATATATATATATATATATATATATATATATATATATATATATATATATATATATATATATATATATATATATATATATATATATATATATATATATATATATATATATATATATATATATATATATATATATATATATCGCAATTTACTAACAATCAAATTTTAATTTGTACTCAATTTGTCAGGCAGGTATCAACATTAAAAGCTACGATTTAATCGGAAAATTATTTCGAATTGTGCTTAATCGATGCTGGCTTAAACCATATCTACTTTAGGTGTATCCTCTGCCAAAACTTATCTTCAACGACCTATCAATTCGGCCACTAGTTGTTGACAGTGATCCGTAAAGTAAGGCAAAATTGTGATTGATAACGGCGGAAGGTCATCAATCACGAATGCCGCTGGTCTAATCGTCATTTGCTCAGAAACTGTCCGTCTCTGGCGTCTTCGTGTATTTAAGATTTTTAACTGGCTTCTGGCTTTGTTATATAAATAATATTTTTGATGAGCATTAATCAAGATTTTATTTCATCAGTTTATGTATAGATCTAGCCGACGGTTTCCTTATAGTTAATTAAATATTTCTTGTTGTTATTATATTTAAGTAGTTCGGGTACCCATATCTATTTATTTTTGGAGGTCTTCTTATCAATATTTATTTTATAACTTGTTTCTCAATACGCACTAGCCATCATGGGCTTACCATAAATTATTTATTATAATGGTTTTCAAATAGCTTACATACATTATCATCTAGAATCATGTAGAATTTTAAAAACATCCCAATTTTTTTTCATATATAAAAAAGTTGCTAATCTGTAAAACCGAAAAGTGAGGCGAAGTATCCACTCATTTTGTATTTGAGCAAGGCTTTCCCTTTATTCGCTTATCCAAATAATAATAACAATAATAGTAATGATAATATTAACAATAATCTTAAACATTTTATTAATAAAGAAAAAATTACAAATTACAAAAAACACACATAGACATCTTGGATACAAGGAATAAAAACCAACTTACGCAGTTTCCTTCACATGGAAAGAGGCTGTTGCAGCTTGCTAAATTATTATAAAAATTATTAAGTTCCCTAAAGAAAGTCTGCTTCAAAATCAAATACAACTTTGACAATTGAAGAACATTATCTTGGTGATAATGTAAAATCCAAAGATAGTTAATTGCTACCTGACGTAATTTTTAAAATCTATATTTATGTAACAAAAAATTAATAAGTCAATTTGCCAAATAATATAAATGAGATGCGAGCTTATGTTACAAAACTGATTCTTTCATGATTCCTAAATATTTTTAATACATTTTATATATTGATGTAAAATATTTCCATAACAGAGGTTAAAATAATGTGTAATACAACAGTTATACACAAACCATTATATATAATCTTTGCTACTCATATGATAACGCTCCCGAGTTAACTAAACCAACATAAATTATTAATGCGGCAGAAGCCAGGATCGTATTTCGAATAATTTTAACCAATAACGGCAACGTTGTTACGTGATCACGCATAAAAAAGAAATCTCTTTTGAGATTTTTAATTAGTTGAAGACTAGCAGTTGAAATAGTAACAACTCACGGCGAAGACCTGGGGAATGCTGGCGGTTGGGTCTTGGAATGGAACATTGGTCGGCCACACTCGAGAGTTGGTGGCCACTATTCTATGGGTTGAAGAAGTGTTCCCGAAGGAAGAACAAGAGGAATACGCCATCACCTAAAAACCAATAAAACGCTGGTCTGACGCTTGATGGAAAAGTTGAGATACATAGCAGTTATCCAGTGGGAATCAAAAGGTACTCCATCCCTGTATTCATGAGGTCATCGACGAGAAAATAATACGGGGCCGAATATGGCCCTATTAAACGCTCCTGATATTGCCAGAAGCAGAAAACAAGTTACGAACCGTGATAAGTGAAATTAGGAATCCTCAGGGTCGTAGAAAGGTGAATAATTACATGCCACCGTTCAGTATGGTGCGCCAGGTCCCTAAAGTTCAGAAATAGTTACAGAGGAAAGTAAAGAAGGTTTACACCGTTGGCCATCCTCAAGAAAACTTGGCGTGTGAAAAAGCAGTCTGAGAAAGGCCAAAGATAGAAAGAAACATGTTAAATAAATCAGGCTAAGCTTGAAATAGCTATGTCATCAACAAGAAACACCAGGAAGGATTTCCGAAGGTCCAAAGAGTATCTCCCTGATTGGCATAGACCATAAGATCAGCGCCTAATATGGGTTCAACCAAACTTATAAGATACTTAACACAGAACGAGTTGTCGGAGCCCGATATTACCTTACAAAATTCTAGACCGTCCTTCAGTATAGAAGGTCATTCACAGAAAGGGTCTATAACTTGACTGGCAGCGGCGATGCACCCGCCACATTTGTCACTGACATTCTTAACTGAAAAGTAGAACAGAGAAAAAGTCAGTGGTTAGACATACGCCTGAAAATGGACAAAATGTGCCAAACAAAAAACGCGTCGTTAATAAACCAGCCCCAGGCCCCTATGATGTCAGCAATGCTACTGGTGAGTTTACAGAGCACCTGGAATTCAAGGCTCATCACAAGAGCCATATCTCACATTACTAACCTGAATCGACCAAAATAGAGAGTCAGAAGATCCCCTTGGAGATTCAGAGGTGTTGACTCCACTCCGCTCCGAGGATACAAGGTATGGAACTTATTATTTAAATAAGTATCACAATAAACAACATATTTAACCAACGGTAATTATGACAAAAAAGGCATCTTTATTACCTACAATAATTTTAATTGTATCTTTTGTTAGCAATGAATAGTGGCCCCAAACAAAGGTAAAACAAAATAAAAAACCACTGGTGGTATATTTTAGTTAAAATAAGAGTTGTTTGCTGATAAATAAGGAAATATTTGAATATATCCTAAATTAAGATAACTAGCACAAGATATTATAAATGAAAGTTCTATGGCTTTTGCAATTTAATAAAATAAAACAGATATTTATACAAGATTGGTGAAAAAGTCGTAAAACAAAGTTGACATACTATTTATCTTAGTTTAACGGTATTATATAGAATTTATAGAAACACTTGATTTATTTATTAAGCTAGCAAAATTATATTGGAGTTAAAAACCCCACTATATAAAAACAACCAAAAAGTAATTATATAAAAAAGTTTTCACATCCCCATAAATCGGTATCTCAAGTCCTGTAAGAACTCTATAAATAATTTAAATATAATCAACTGTTATTGATATATCAAGTTTATAAAATAATCACCAGTAGATATTATATACGGTATTTTTTAAGATAATTTGATAAAGTATAAATTTTCTATTCGATAAATTTGAATTGAAAAATGAAAACTGTTAAATTAAGATATATTTATGTTATACCAATAATCTATACAACTTAAGTGATACTGATATATCGATTAGTATACAGGACGTTTAATTCATATAATACAAGCTTGTTTTATTCTTTCTAATCAATCGTGTTTAATTATTTCTTTTTTCTAATAAATTTAAAAAAGACTTTGAAATTTTTGTGACAAATCTTTTTAGCTATCATTATTTAAACCATAATACGTCGTTTCCATTATTATCAGAGATACTTCTTAGAAATGTATCGAAAAAGTTAAATTTAGGTATCCTATAGAAATTCTTTATATAGTTTTGAGACACATTAAAATATCGTAATATACAAGAAGTTTATTTAAAAGAATTACTTTTGCTTTAAAAATATATTATGAGCCATCCTTTTTAATTAACTTTTTTATTCTAATAGATTATAAAAAACCGCATAAATTTCGCGATTGATTAACATATCAGCGACTTCGTAAACATTATAAAAGTATACGAGTATTTGAGAATAACGACGTTTCAAGTGTCTTCGTTTATGTCAACCTGCAATATTTGGAATTTCAAAGAAATCCTTTGGATATACTAGAAAGTAATGTTATTAATTATAATTTTCTAAATACGAATCTGTAAACCCGACAGATGAAAAAACTATTGTTGCTACCAATGCATAAATTATTACTATTTAAATTAACGGTGACATTAAAGTGTTTTTTAAGTTTTTTACTATCAGTACGCATTATATCAAGAAAATAGAACAATGCACTATGATTCTAAGGAAAAACGTAGTACAAAAATGTTGTATTACTAAAGATCATTGAAATTCTAAAGAAAGTCATGCTGATAATTATAATCAACTTTACATTGCATAGCAAAGAATATAAAGTTTTGTTTTTGCTTTTTTTATAATTCCGAGTGAAGTGTAATTCTATGTAATAATAGAAAATATTTTAAAATGAACAAAAATCTAATACTTGTACTTTTGCTACTCCTGTGTGTAAAAATTGTATTTTTCAATACGTTTTACGTAAAGTATAAATTGATCTGGCCGCTAAATGGCGACGATCCTCTTGCATATGAACCTCTTTACAAGAAATATCTACCATCGTGGAGTAGTTTAGATACTAGGCCTCTTCCAAAATGGTACGACGAAGCTAAGATAGGAATATTTATTCACTGGGGAGTATTCTCAGTGCCAAGTGTCTCAACGGAGTGGTTCTGGCAAAGATGGAAAGCAGGTAGTAAGTAAATCATATTTATTTTCGGTATACTGTTCCTCTAGCAATTATTAGAATAAAGTATTATTTCTTTTAACTAACCCATATTACTCGCCATGCTAGCGAGTTACAGTTGAACTAGTAAGTAGACTAGCTAGACTTATGGCTTATTTCAGCGGTTTTTTACCAATTTTTTCAAAGCAAAGTTTTCTTTGGAAAAATACATACCTAAGGAGCTAGATATTTGAACTTTACCAGAGCTTTACTAAATATAACAGATAAACAGAATTGATTGTAAGGACTTATCTTACAACTTTGCGCAGTTGGGCTGAAGCTTATAAGTGTTGATGGGCCAACCTTTAGACTTAAAGTAATTAGTTAGACAGTTTGCAGCATCAGGTTTCCGTCCAGAGGCGACAATATAACCATTGTTTAAAATTATATGACACAGTATTACGAGAAGAAGCAACAGTTGTTAGGAAGTATTGCAAGATTATAAAAGTGCATCAAAAATATCCAAATAATATTTACATTGTTATTTTTAGTTTTGGATGCACGTTTTTCACAAACCAATATGACAAGTGTAATCTGTATTTTCTTTAAAAGTAATCGTAAAATATGTTGGATAAAAAAGCTAACTCAGTTTTGCTGAAACCATTATTTTCAGGACAGATAATCCATCAACAGCGGTAAGTGTATACACGACCGCTCAGAAGACCCGGTCTCTGACCGACCTTTAGGGTTCATTTTAAAATATTTCGGTAATTTTGCATGATTTATGTTAGAATCTGAGTCTTCCTGTACCCATTCATTTATTGAACGAAGATTCTGCACGACTATTACGCCATGCTAACCAGGGTTTTTCCCGACTGACAGCGCCTCCGTAGACGATGATCAGGATGTCTTGATAATTCACGTAAATCCAAAAATACATAGTTTATTTACCAATGTCGCTAAATAATAAAAAAACAGTAGACATCTACCAATATCTATAATCGTTTATGAATTTTTAGAAAATTATGAAAATTTAGGATTAACAAATAAATATATGAACACTGAAATTGAATTCAGTCTCATTTCAATTAGTGAAATAGGTTTAAAGGGGACAAGATACAATATGTTTGTACAGCGTGATCATTTTCTTTTGGCACGTTTTAAGCTGCTAGAACTATTTTATTTTTAAATATCAAAATGGTTCTAAAAGCAAATTGTAACATTAGAAAAATATTAAAAAATATCAATTGACACCCTTTTTTCAATAGGTGAGTTTCTTTTTCCGGGTTCTACATAGACAGGGGTTCGCCGTTCGATACATGTCTCTTTAAAAATAAAGGAGAAATTGGAGAACTTCTCCATAAAAGAGAGGAGGTGAAGAGAGAAAGAGCTTTTTTCGTCACACACATTGGTCTTTTTCGTTGGTTATTTTTTAGGATAAAGGTATCAAACCCAATATATATAGAATCAGGAAAAGGCATATTTATTGGAAGCAAAATTTAAATGTGTTTGACTAGTGAATTTATTAAAATATATTTCTAATGTTAAAAAAAACTTGGTAGCACTTGCATGTCTTAAAAAATAAGAAAATTATAGCAGAGTAAAATGTATATACTCATTTGTAAGAAACTACTTGTTAGATTCGTTGATTTTATACAATACTTAAATATTAACATGCTAATTGTCGGCAATATTCTTGTTATTATGCTTAAAATAACTCATTGTACTTACGTTTGTTCTTTCTCTTCCATCGCATTAGGAATAAATATATTTATTTAAGTTGGTTATTTTAAATTTTCTTCACGTAACGACATTGCTCTGCGATCTCACTTGTTAAGTAGCAAGTATCACTACATAAAATTTCAGATTTTCTCAAATAAAAGTAATTTTTTATGACATTGTTAATACCTTTAACTTAGGTCACTACTTTATTTCAGCGACTATGGATAAGTGTTAAATATAAAAGTTTTTGGTAGAAAAGATATTTTTAATCTACCTGGTGACTCGTTTACGTTGATTTTTTAAATATCACACAATAATTAGTTGTTTAGTATTATTTTTTTAACATTTCTTTAGGCCACCAACAATCTATATATATACATATATATACATATATATATATATATATATATATATATATATATATATATATATATATATATATATATATATATATATATATATATATATATATATATATATATATATATATATATATATATATATATATATAAAAGATTACAAAAATTTAGTTAAAAAAATCGGTAAATTTTTTTTATTGGGCGCCATTTTGTTTCATCATTGGATTCCCACCAATATTTTACCAGTTTTTTTCTACCTCTGCCACACTTGGCTTTTGGACATAATTTAAAATAAATTCAATAGTAGTTTTTACATGGACACATACCGCCATTTTGGTACGTCATATGAAATTCGGACCAGTTTATATCATTTTCATATTTAAATTTTCTGCAAAATTTAAAGTCAGGTGAATAAGATTTTTTTACGTAGATTTTTTTCGCCATCTTAAATTAATACCACAACTTTACCAATTTATCTCTATATCACACTTAATTCTTTGCACAAAAATTTAATAGACAACATTTTCAGGGTAATTTTTAAATAATTTATTAGGCCGCTATTCTGTTTTGCTATTTTGGATTCATATCAGAATGTTACCAGTTCATTCCTATGTAACACTTGATATTTGCGCAAAATTTGAGGCAAATTGGATAATTAGTTTTTTAGTAATAATTTTTTTAACTTTCTAAATGATTTTCGTTAATATTCCTCTTGTTGCTGTATTAGAGTGGTGTATTATTTGGGATAGTAAAGAAAACAAGTCTTTTTTTAAATCGTGGACGGTTCGCAACTTTATTTTTGCATCCTCAGGGCACACATATAGATTTTATATCCTGCGTGAATCCCATATTATCAGTCTTTACCTACTTCGTTTACTTACTTACTTACTACTAATAATACACCTAAAATAACAACAAGAGGATCGTTAACGTAAATCATCTAGAAACTTAATATGTATCTGGGAAATATCTGCGACCTAACGTCGTAGGTACAGACTGATAATATGGGTTTCGTGCAGATATAAAATCTTAATATGTGGATCCTAACCGCAAATAATACACCACTCTAACATAACAACAAGAGAATCGTTAACGAAAAGCATTTAAAAACTTAATATCGGGAAATATCTGTGAACCAACGGAGTAGGTAAAGACGGTAAAGACTGATAATATGGGTTTCATGCAAGATATGTAATCTATATATGTGTCATGAGAATGTAACAATAAAGTTGCGAAACAACAATTTAAAAACGACTTTTGATTCCTAATCTCAAATAATACACCATTCTAAAATAACAAGAGGATCGCTCATGAAAACCATTTCTTTGAATCTTAATATCTGGAAAATATCTACGGACCAACGTAGTAGGTAAAGACTGATAATATGGGTTTCATGCAGGATATAGAATCTATATATGTATTCTGAGGATGCAACAATATAGTTGCAAAACGTCGATTATTTAAAAAAAGATATTTGTTCTTTTTTATTGGATCCTAACCCTAAATAATACACCACTCGAACAAAACAACAAAAGGACCGTTAACGACAACCATTTAGAAACAATATCTGTGAAATATCTGCGGACCAACGGAGTAAGTAAAGACTGACAATATTTGTTTCAGTTTCCTGCGGGATATTGATTACAATAATTTCATTCAGGATCAATTAGAATACTTCCCTTTTACGTGGGAAGTAAAAAGAAAAAAACACAGACAAAATAAATTTATGAAAGATGAAGGCCCTAAAAGATAAAAGGTTAGCAACACGGACCCTTACTTAAAATACTATAAATATAACCCTTAATGTTTGGCCAGAATTTGAAGTTAATCGTATAAGTAGTTTTTAAGCTGTGCCGCAAACTGACAGACCAACAAGCTAACAGACAGACTGACAGACAGCCAGACCGACGGAATTGATAAAACGTATATTTTTTGACATCCAAGGATGCTAAAACGTAAAAATAAGTAAAGCCTGGTGATTTTTTTTTATATTTAAAAACGTTTTGTTTGGCCTCTATTTTGTTCCGCCATCCTGAATTCGTACCACAACTTTACCATTGGTAATTATTGCTCAAAATTTGAAATCAATACATTAAGTGTTTTTTCAGATCAATTTTTAAATGTTTTATTAAGTTGCCATTTTGTTTCGGTATCTTCGATTCCTACCTAAATATTACTAGTTAATTTTCTCATAATATTTGATTTTCGTGGTAAATTGGATAAGTAGCTTTTTAGCAATACTTTTTTTTATATTTCACTAGGCCGCCATTTTGTTTCGCCATATTGGGAATTTACCAAAATGTTACCAGGTCATCCCCATATGACCTTTAATTTTTGACCAAAATTTGAAGTCAATGGGATTAGAACGTCTTTAGCCCCGAATAGACAGACCAATAGACGGACAGACAGGCAGACAGACCGAAGGAACTGAGAAAAGATAATTTTTTAAGCACCCTGAAACGGGAAATCTTTAACGGACGCGGCTAGCTCCAATCGACGATTGTGTTCAGCTGCAACCAATTAAATTACTGGGTTTTATCGGGCCTTTGAAAAAATGGATAATATAGTGATATAGAAAAAATGGTAAGTACCGAATAAATACAGAAATAATTATTGTATTTATATCTTGCACTCTTGTGTTTTTGTTGGCTATGAATATATTTTTACCAAATAATTTGAATTTTAGTGGCATTATTTACCCAACTAGTGGGAGGTTATAGACATTTGTATGATTCTAGACAAAAATCTTACAAAGATATATCAAAAAAAGAAGTCAGCTGGACAGAAATTTCTAATATGATGAACAGATCAGGTATAGTAGATATATTCTATAGTTGAATGAATATTCTGCAAATTTTTGTTTCTTTAATTGAAGAATGTAAGAACCTTTGAAAATACTTTACGTGATGCGAAAAAAAAAGATAGTTGCTTCTGGTTCACGAGGTGGCTCTGTAAGATGGTAAATATACTCAAAATTATATTTAATGGTAAGAATGTGCAGTGTCCCCCCGATAAAGTTAGCTATACCACAAAAGAACTAAATTTAATTTTTTGGAGAAAAAGTAGCTGTTGATAAAAAATAACTTGTTAAAAAAATAATAATAACTCATAACTAATTTAGAAAAGTAATTTTTTTCAGCAAGCACTATCAAAGAAAATAAAGCAACTGAAAGTATAAATAAATGTTATATTATTTTTAACAGTTCAGCTTCGACAATTAAGAATGGAACAGTTATAAAATAAAATACTAACCTAACATAAATCTAAAAAGCATTTGCGAGGACTTAAATATAAAATATTCAATTTAGATTCTCCTACGTTTCCGTTATTTTGCATAATTTTAAATCGTTGTTGTAATTGGTTTTAAAAGTACACTTTTTTTTTAATTAACTCTATAAAATATTCCTATATAAGGAAAATTTAAAAAACCTGAAGAAATAACGGAAATTATGGGTTTGGCCAAAAAAATATCTGACCGCATTCAAACTAACATTACAGCCTCCTCAATTAATAAGACTTTGGCTACAAGCATTGCCTGAAGAAACTGGCCCAGCTAAAAGGGCACAAATAGTCTCGATTATAGAAAATTGACTTTAAAACTAAGTTGTAAATATTAAGTCATGTTTTTCGTAAAGCTGTTGGGTGATTAATACGTCTCTCAGTCCTGAGTGGTTTTCAATTCAAAAACGTGTATTCCTATTTCATACTTTTCTGATAACTATTTGGCAACTTATGGTATGATAGAAATTAAAGATATAGATGTTTATATCTACATAACCACCTAGGACCGAAATGATTTTTGAATACCAAATATATCAGTGTGTTTGTAGTTTCTATAGAAACATTCTTGGCTATGTTTAGTAAAATTTGTTATTTTATTTTATAAAATAAGTATAAAAATGTTTCATAAAATATTATCATTATCTATGCTCTAGGTAGCAGTTTAATTTTTTCCTTGTTTAAGACTGTTTTTAAGAAGTCCTCTTTTTTTCACATAGCAAGATGTTTTGTTACTTTAACAAATGTTATAATGTTAAAATACAATGTTTACTTAGGTTAAAAAAACTTGTTTTTTTTTATGTTTCCTTTTTTCTATGCAGGACTATACGTAGACAGACTAATAATAATTGTCTCACTGTAAGTGTAAGTAAGATAATTGTTTCTCTGTAAGTTTACCCTAAAAAATTAATTAACTTCTGATTTGCTGCACTGTATTAGGTCAAAGACATTATACAAATGGGTACCGTTAGGTAATACCTGTGCATATAGGTAGTTTAAATCTATGTGCTACAGGGTGTCAGGAAGCAATAATTATAAAAAAATTATATGGAAAATTTTTACACTAAACAATGGCTACACAGAATATGCTAGTACTCAGCATCATATATGAGATTATTTTTTATTATTTCTCAGAAAATATAAATTTGACAGTATCATACTCATATTATTGATGAGGGTGTTAAAAAATTGCAAAAAGTAAATTTGAACAACAATTTTATTACATTACATTTGTGGATTACAACAAAATTTCTTAATGAAAATGAAAATTAAAGAAAATAACCCTGAGCAGTTTTTTTAATGAACAAGTATGTCGGTTTCCCATTTTGAGGAGTTTCTATTCCAAAAATTCGATCAAAAATATCTCGACGCGGTATTAAAGATGGAATAAAAGCTGGACAACGTCTTAATATAACCTTAAGGTACCAAGTAACACAAGGCGATTCTTTGCAAAGTTGAGCACAGTCTTTTCATAAAGAAAGCCTACTATGCTTAAATTATATAAAATTCTTTTTACAAACACTTCCGTGATATTTGTTAACAACATGTAACATGTTTCACTACACAGTAACTTCTTCAGACTTATCTGGAATGAATAAGCTTAAAGAGTAAAATTCTAGTTGATTGCTAATACTAAGGGTAATACTAACAAAATAATAAATCTAAACATAATAATAATATGTAATTAGGGAGTTTCATATCTGGTCTTGGAATCCAATGCCCCTGTTTATATGGTCTAGCTGTCATGATCGGATATAAAATAATTTAGTAAGGAGTTTCGCTCACTCTACAAAAATCGAACTGCACTATTGGAGGATAACCGCCCTACGCATCTTAAAGGCTAAACTTCCTACCTCCAAGCTCTGTCGTTTTCATCACCTGTATCCTGTATTAACATAGCCAGTTGACCAATTCCTATTTTCACCAGAGTTTTTTGACATACAATAATTATGTAATACAACACAATCCTTTATAATGGTATCAACATTCAATGAGTCGTCTACAATTGTGGTTTTCTCCAACGTGCTCTAAAATACCGAAAGTATTTTCGATAGTTCTTCTATTGGAGGTGTTATGTTTAACTTAAGAGCTCGAATTCGCGAAACAAACAGCTTTGGAAAATACTTCATCACTGGCAAAAACTAAAAATATTTATATTTTAAAAAAACAAAAACTAAAATTTTTAAAATACCCTTAAGGTGCTAATTTAAGAACACCATTTTTTCATAATCTGCATTTTTACACTATTTCAAGTGACTAATACTAGGGAAATATTTCAAAAGGTAACTTTTACACAATCTAAATATTTGATTGTTTAAAATTTTTACTTTTCGATCACCATTTAAATTTTAACTCACTTTATAAATCTTTTCCATTACATAATTTAATGTCCCTGGTATATCTAAATAGACAGATATTGTCAGTCCTTTATCTAATTGGACGTAAATGGTCAAACATAATATTGTTACTAATTGAAATGATTACCAGCCATTATTTCCCGTTATATCAGTTTAGTGTTAACCACAAGCAAAGATAAAGTATAATTCTTTTTGTGTATTTTTGCAATTTTGAAGAGGAAGTAAAAGTTATAACTTATCATACGTTTCATACGTTATCAAACCAAATTTAGCGGGTTTAAGTATGAATAAGTGTATAATTTCCGCAGTTATTTTGTGTCTTTGTTCTACGATTGTCTTGTGCATAAAATATGAACCAAACTGGAAGAGCTTAGATAAAAGACCTCTTCCTTTATGGTATGATAAAGCTAAAATTGGTATTTTTTTGCACTGGGGAGTGTTTTCTGTTCCAAGTTTTAGAACTGAATGGTTTTGGGCAGAGTGGAAGAACAACTGTAAGTTTAAGATGAAAATTTTATTTTTAATAGACATGCATTTCATTAATTTTGTTTCGCGATAATAATTAGAGAAAAACCCTCTCACATAAAAATATATTTCGAAATCTTGCCAGAGACGAGTAGGATCAACATTATAGAGGGAAAGTGACAGTCGAATCCAAAACCATTAAGGTAATAGAAGCTGAACCTATGGAGTAATATAAAAGGTTGCATCTAGGAAGCAGAATATTTTTATTATATTCAGAGATATACGCTGTATACCATTTAGCATATATTTATTGAAAACATATTACCAAAATTTCCTTACTAAAGAAATACAAATACAAACACATCTGGACAACAATTAATATCAGGGAAAAAGATCTTTATATATATATATATATTTTATTTTATAGTAAAGTATTGTTCTTTAAACCTGTTATTAATTGGCTCACATTTTTCTTCAAAACAAAAAATTATAATAGTATTAAAAAACAATAGTTCTTTTCATATCTTTTAGTAAAATCACGAAGTAGACGTCAAATTGTATCCATAACAACAAATAATATTTATTTATGATTTGCCTTATCGGAGCTAATTGACTTTTAAGAGCAGTATTTTAGATTAGTTTATATGAACAATAGACACAACCGAATGAAGTAGAGATTTTAATAAGAAAGATAGTATAAAACACGGTAATTTGTAAAATCTAAGATGTTAAAATTCATCTTCTTTTCGCTAATTCTTAGTACAATTAGTGCCGACTATGAAGCTACTTGGGAGAGTTTAGATACACGGCCACTTCCATCCTGGTTTGATGAAGCTAAAATCGGAATTTTCCTACATTGGGGTGTCTTTTCAGTACCCAGTATTACATCTGAATGGTTTTGGAACTACTGGAATGATAGCTGTAAGTACTTCGGAATAATATTGAAAAATGCATTAAGGAAATCACATTTATTTTTTTAGTATTTGTTTAGAAGATTAATCGTTTTGAATTCGATACAATTACGACTGCGATTTATACACTAAAGCTTCAAGAATAACCATGCATATTAAATTGTATAACATATGCTATTAAATAATTTATATATTTATTAAGTTCTAGTTTAAACTTTATCTAGGTTTGTGTACAAAATATCAAAAGTTTAAAATATATTCTAAGTTTGTGTACAAAATAGTCCATATTGTATATTTGGGAGGCAATAAAGTTTTTTAAATAAAAGTCTTAATCCATGCATATTTTTAAATGACATACTGTCTGTATTATTGTAGATTTCAATTCTGTCTAGAAATTTGATCTAATACATCATCTAGTTTTCGGGCTTCTTACTACAGGTTGAGGGTTTCCAAAACCACGAGACCTATTTTTTACTTCCCTCGTAAAAGGGAAGTATTGTAATCGTAAAAAATTTACCCTCCGAGATTTTTCTAATCTTTACGTTTCAGGGTCCCTAGATGACGCAAAACATGTTTTCTCCATCCCGTCGGTCTGTCTGTCTTTTTGCGGCATAGCTAAAAAACTGCTTACATGATTGACTTCAAATTTTAGTAAAAAATTAAGGGTCATATGGGGATGACTTGGCAACAATTTGGTAAAAATCCAGTATGGCAAAACAAAATGACGACCTAGTGAAATGTTAAAAAACATTACTAAAAACCTGCTTATCCAGTTTATCTCAAATTTAGTACAAAGACCAAGTGTTATGTACGATTCAATTGGTAAAATTTTGTTACGTGTCCAAGATTGCGAAATAAAATGGCGGTTTAACAAAATGTTTGTAATCGTGGAAAAATCACCCCTCAGGTTTTACATATCTTAATTTTTTAGCATCCCGAGATGTCAAAAATATGTTTTATCAAATCCGTCGGTTCGTCTGTCGGTCTGTCTGCCAATTCGCGGTATAGCTTCCTAAAAACGCGGCATAGCTTCCTAAAAACGCGGTATAACTTCTAAAAACAACAGATTGACTTCAATTTAAAAAAAATAAGGGTCATATGGGGATGGACCTGATAATATTTTGGTAAAAATAATATACTCATGCCGGAACAGAATGGTGGCCTAGTGAAACGAAAAAAAATATTCCTAAACAAAAAATGTATCTAATTTACCTTAAATTTTGCACAAAATTCAAGTACTACATAGGAATGAACTGGCTGTTACATAGGAATGAACTGGCTGTTACGTAGGAATGAACAACATCGCAAAATTAAATGGTGGCCTAATAAAATGTATAAGAGAATAGCCTGAAAAACAACTTAATTTCAAATTTTGTGCAAGCATTAAGTGTGATATAGGGATAAAGTTGCGGTTCGAATTCAACAAGTTGTGACAAAATGGCGGTGTGTGTCAATGTGAAAACTACTTATTGAATTTATTTGAAATTATGTCCAAAAATCAAGTGTGGCATAGGTAGAAACTGGTAAAATATTGGTAGGTATCCAATATGATGGAACAAAATGGCGCCCAATAAAAATGTTTGAAAAGACAGTATATATGTGTTACTATATGACTATGTGCTGAAATAAATTGGGTCGCGCTTCACTATTCCTAATAAAAGGAAAATATCATAAAATAGTTACTTTAGGGGTATGAGAAAATTTCATATTTTTTAAAATCTCCCAGTGACACGTGCAAGTTAATTCCGCATCACAATTGATGCGTCATTTTCGGGCACTAGATTTAATAGTCGTCAAAATTGTCTCTATATTTTATTTTGGCATCTCCATTATACAAGTACCTTTTTTGTTTTGTATACTTTCTAGAAAAGTTAGCAAAAAGTTATTATTAATAACATTCATTTTTCTATTTTGTTACTAGGTATCTCATACGCATTTACTTTCCTAAAGGTGAAGTGACTCTTCAATGTAATATTATATCGTGAAATATTCAACAAATAAGCTTTTTTTTATTTGTTAGTTATCAAATAACGTATAAACACTTATGAAGTCTTATAAGTTCAATAACATTTGTATGACATTAATTAAATCGAATATAATGAACCACGGATTTTGTACATTAAAAGTTAGTCCTTATTCAATTTATGTTTTTTTTTTAGAATATTGACACCTGGTAATGACTTGTAACAAAGTGAACAACATGAAAATTATGTGTATAAACTAGATAATTGGATATTGCTGTTAATTACAAGTAGTAGACAAATATGTAGTTAAACATATCTTCAAGATCTTGATCTTGAAAACAGATTATATAGCAGAAGTTTCCCTTTATTCTTTAAAAACATTTTATATATATATATAATTAATTTAATAATTATAATCCTATATAAAAATATATGAAATGTATCAATAAAGTGTAAATAAAATACCATTTATATAGCGTGGGACGACCCATAACTGCCGCGTCGGTCTTTATTTTTTTTTATAAATTAACTGCACCATAACTTAAAATAATTATTTTAAGGTATACAATATTCGATGTCCCTGAACACCTTCCGTCAACACGCATCATTGATGCAATTGATACCATGTTCTTGCATCACTCTCGGGTTATTATAAATGAAAAATTAGAGAATCTGTTGAAATTATCAAGCACCCTTAAAATGTCAATACAGACGCGAGGTACGTGATACATCATGCGTGGAAACCAATCATCACAGTGAGTCACGCGTCGGTAGGCTCAGGGCTAATTAGCAAAATAAAGCTATTGGTAGTTAACAAAGTATATATTCTTTCATTTCAAAACTTGATAATTTTTTAGTTTACAGTCTCAATGCATATTATAATATATTTAAAAAGTCTTATAACTCGCTAAGTTACAACCTATTCTGGCTATTGGATTGGGACAGGTACTAATTATGATGAAATAGTCAAACTTCCTAATTTTTTTCTTTGTGATGAACTTGAGGTCCCATAATTTATTTCTGCAAAAAAATATATTTCAAGTTCATAAACAGAGTGTTGATTTTTTGCGGTCTTATTTTTAATCCTGTCACAAATTATAGTGGTTTTACTGATCGACTTTTCTATCATTTTATTGTTGATATAAAATTATGTCCGTAAATGTCCAAAAAGTTAGGCCTTTTACATATTCGTCCCTAGGATGCCTTCATTGCAGACCCAGAACTGAAGAGTCACCATCAATACTAAATTGTAAGGAAAGGGTTTTGATTGTTCTAATTATTTTATTTTTGATAGTGTGGAGTAAAACCCAACAACTTTTTAAGTGAGATAATCAAATGACATGTACATAAATTTCTTATATTTTCTAGGTACTACAGAAGCAAATAAATTTGACAATTTTTACGCTAATATATTTTAATTTTGTATTTGCCACTTTATACTTTCCAAATTTCAAAGAGATAACATTATGAAGACGTGAGAAATCTTCCTGTATTGACCCAAATTAGAATTTTGAGCATTGTAAAAATTCTGTAAACTTTATTGCGATGAATATATTTTTATGTTGTTGTCAATGTTCCAACAAATGTTTCAATGTTTATGTTATCCAATGACATACTAGACCGAAAATTAAATTTATTATTGTTTCAGCGTCACAAGAAGTAGTGGATTACATAAAAAATAATTTTCCACCGGGGTTCTCTTACCAGGAATTTGCTAAAGACTTTACAGCTGAATTTTTTAATGCTACACAGTGGGCAGAAATATTTGCAAAAGCAGGAGCTAAGTAAGTAAAATAGGTACAAATTAGATATCTCGAGGAACTAATTCTAAGGATACTAATAATAATAATATTAATCTATTAAGGTTATGCACATTTGGCAGTAAGATATTATATAGGTTTTGGATTTTTGTTACTAATACTTAAGAATGCAATTATTTTTTTGATTAACTCATTTATGGATAATGGATGTGATGACATTATTAAATATAAAGAGATTTATATTATTTTTCGAAATTTTCAGTGTTTTAGCAATATTTTCCTTTTATATAGAAAGAAACCGTTTTCGGCTTTGTTTAAGAAATCATGATCTTTGGGGTTAGACATTGCCAAGTGAAGTTGCGCTCCGAAGTATTTTTTTATTCTGTCTTGTATTTTTTAGGTATGTTGTACTTACGAGTAAACATCATGAAGGCTTTACTCTGTGGCCTTCGGAATACTCATTCAGCTGGAATGCAAAAGATATTGGACCACACAGAGATCTTGTAGGTACGTAGTATTTATTTACTTATTAACTTCTAGTATGTCAATTTATGTCCTCTAATATTATTTTTACCATCACCACAAAAAGAACTTATCAAGATTCTCCGTTAATATTAATAACCGTTTCAAGTGTTGACTACAACCATTTCATAAAGCTAGGGTTTAAAAAAAACTGCAGCTCATGGGATTACTAGAGGGTAGCAAAAAGGGAGATTCTATGGTGTTTTTCAGTTGCCAGAGCTCGGTATTTTATATTCGGATTCTAGAGGTTTAAACCTCCAGTTTGGATCTAAGTTAACACTTCCGTAAACCAATATCGGTAAACCAATATAGGTGAACATTTGGAGGTAAAAAAGCCGCTATGAGAAAGCGGGCCTGAATCTGATAAAAGATTTAGAGACCCGCAGGCTTCTCAATGCTTAGCCTGTCTCTGGGATCCGTCAGTCGTGGTCGTTGTCTTTAAAGTAAAATCATACAATACGATAATGTTATATTTTCGCTGCTATATTCCGCATATGTTTTTTATTTAGAGGAAGCAGGTACCTAATGGTAGTTATACTTCGAAAGGCTGAAACTCGCACCATGGGCAAATGTGATTAATGTAATTCATCCGAGTTACTAATACTTTTACATGCAAGTAAAATACAATAATTTTTCTACAGCTAAAAACTTAACGTTTCAATTTTGTCCCCATTATTAACGGATAAGGTATCTAGTCTTACACATTGAATAATATGCGCATAAGGAAGATGCTTTGTATTTCAAGGCTAATTCCCTAAAATAGTAGAGAAACACGTTTTCTGCAAAGGCACTAATACTTTTCTTGGCGCGCCAATCCATGAAACTTTTGTATACCGTTTAAGTTTTTTTTTTGCTGCCAGAACTCTGATTTCGACAGATTTAGCTATTTTTGTAATATTTAGCGTCATTCCATTGAAATCTTTATCACTTAAAAAATTGATACTTTAACTCATTTTTGCTCAAAAAAAAAGGCTTTTAAAGAAAATAAAATTCCATAAAAATATCAAAATACTAATGTTGAATTTTAAATTTTGACACATTCAATATTTTTGGTAAAGTCGGCCTCTATGTCTCGATTCCCTAACGAATTCTCATAAGAAAAAATATAGAAAGTGTTACTGTTGACCTTAAAAAATCCTGACTTTTTGTCTCTAATATTTGTTATTAGTAAAAAAAAGTAAAAAAAAAAAAAATTGTGATCTATATAAGTCAACTTTCTGTCGGAAAGCCAGAGACTGTCCCTGTTATTTTTCATTTTCATGCCTCCAAAAATAAGCTTCCTTACATAATAGTATTGCTCGAAAATCTAGTTTCCAGTCTAAAGAAAACGTCGATTGTGAATATAGGCCAACAAACAGAGATTTTTTCGTGACAAAAATAATAACCGAAAACCAAGTATTCCATCACACTCAGGAGAGTTCGTAGTAATATTCCATTATGTTGTCCACTCGCAACTATCATTTGTTTATTTGTTATAAACAATTTAAAGCAAAAAACGCATTTTCTTTCGTTTTTGACTTATAAAATCAAAACTAATCAAGCAATCTTAACGGTGTACAGAGATGAATTGTAGAGAATACAATTATAAAAAATATGATATAGTCGCATTACTTGATCGGATCATTAGAATAGGAGAAAAATCGGAAAAATTAAGGTTTTTTCAAAAATTCATATCTCCGATATTTCTCAAGTTATAGCGAAGGTCTTTTGCAAAATAAGATTTTTTTATACGTACCGAAACTAGGTGGTGTGAGATTATTAGTTTTTGCAGATATGCGATTTGAATTTTTTAATGCACTATTTTTCAGAGTGCCTAGATGCATCGTGGATAATCCGATTTAAATTCTGCAAAATCATAACAAAAGTAGAAGTATCATAGTATAAAACTTACATTCTCATTTCGTGCTGTGAAATACGCTTCCAAACAGAACTAGAAACAGCCGGACGCGGGAAAATAGCCAAGTAGCGGGGAACGCACGGCAGACGATGAGAACCATAGTAATAGAGACGTTCAGCGCGCAATGTATACCTTTTCAATTTTAAGTATCTCAGCCACTGCAGAAGCTATTAGATTTTTTTATTGATATTGGGGTAACTGAACCCTATAAAACCGATTATTTACAACTACTGCTGCTACTGAACTAAATAAATAAATAAAGCATATAGTTAATATTTTTTATACTTTGAATGCAGAGCGTCCCTATTACTCCTCGGCTGCCTGGTTTGCTACCGTACTACTCGGCTACTTTCGGGCATTTGGAAGCATTTTTCGCGTATTTCACACAATTTTAGCGGGAAATGAGAATATATGTTTTGTAACATGATACTTCTTCTTTCTATATGACTTGCGGAATTCAAATCGGATCATATACGACGCACCCAGGCACGCTAAAGGAAATATTATCAAAAAATTCAAATCACAATTGTTCAAAAACTAATAATCCCACAGCGCTTGGTTGAGGTATGCATAAAGAACATATTAATACGTTGTTTTTAAATGTGGTCAGATTATTTGTTGCGTTTAGATTGACAAACAAAAATATTTTTTGGCTTTTTCGCAACTGAATAAAAATATTTAACCTTAAATTAATCGAAGCAAATATTTAACAAAATTACATACCTCAACATGTAGCCTAGTCTGCCTACGGAATGTTTCGATACATAATATAAACAATATTATTTAAGCAAGCATAAGCAATTATGTCATTTACCTTAAGTTTTTATAGACACATAGTAGTTGTACAAATACTTTCTATTATTTAATGTTTCTCGCTTCCGATCAGCGCACTGATGAGTCCCGATAGGGTGAAAGTATTTGTACAACTACTATGTGCCTGTAAAAACTTAAAAGACTTGCAGTTTAAGAGAAGAACATTTGCGGGTAACATATTTCGTATTCGGGACACTCTGGGAATATAGGATCGAACAAAGTGGGAAAGCTTCGTCTTTGCAGTTGAACGGTGCTCATGTCTCTCTGGCACAAAGTAGTAATGACTAAGAAGGACAATGCATGATAGTTCACCAGAACAGAAGCCGTAGTAAAACAGAGATAGATCGCTATAAAATTAAACAAACAAAGACAATGGATGTAGGAGAGAGTGACTTTACTGAGCATTCTACATCGTATACCAACTTCAAGGGCTCCTTGAACTTCAAAAAATTAGATAATTGTTTAATTCATTTGTCTTGTTTACTAAAAAAATGCGATTGTATGTTAAATAATTGCCGGCCATTCATTTTATCAAATATAAAACTAAACGGAAAATTCCAAATTGCATTTATAGCAAATGTAAAGCGATTATTATATAAATTATTCCAAATGTTAATTAAACAATAAATACAAATTGTCAAAATATACTTCATTGATCCATTTTTAACTAGCACGCTCTTCTTAATACGTGCTATAACTTTAATGTGGAAAACATAATGGGATTCACATTTCCAAGTTGAAACAATAATTAAATAAATAATAATAAATGTAAGTCTATCGTCTGCGCCGTCGTGTGGATTTAATATCAGGAATTAAAATAAAATAATATCTTTAAATATCAGCTATTTAATTATTTCCTTGTTTTAGGAGAGCTCGCTGAAGCAGTAAGAAAAGCGAATTTAAAATATGGGCTATATCACTCTATGTACGAATGGTATAATCCACAGTATTTGGCTGATAAAGAAAGTGGATTCGAAACACAATATTTCGTTAAAAATAAAATCATACCTGAATTAAAAGAATTGGTGAACAACTACAAGCCATCAGTTATCTGGTCGGATGGAGACTGGGAAGCCAGCGACACTTATTGGACATCGACTGAGTTTTTGGCCTGGTTAGTTGAAATTTCTTTCAGTAGATTTAAGGGCAAGTTTATACTAAAATTTACCCACCGGGAAACATTACTGTTGGGAAATTAGTGATATTGTTTCAGCGCATTTTAACAAAGTTAGTTTCTTAACTATCAGATACTTGAGTATTATAGGAACAAATTATATTATTATTCTTTAATAGATATCAAACATGGCAAATATATCTGCTTCACCATAGATAGAAACTGTAATTTTTGATGGTGACATTAAACACTACAGATCTTAGTTGGAGTCAAATTTCTGTGATGGAATAAAATATAATTTTTAGTGTTTTTTAATTAGTTTTTATTTTTTACAGTTATTGACTACTATGCGGGAGAGCTTTGAATTCATAAGAGACATATTTTTATAAACTAGCAAAATGCTAAACAAAACATTAATTTATTATGTTATGTAAAAAAATAAAAAAAAAATTAAACTGAGCAACAAAAATAAAAAGGAAAAAATATTTTATTCCATCTTAAAAATTTGACTTTTTGAAGTCGGTTTCAAACTAATTCTTCATTACTGCAGAACAAGACATATATATATATATATATATATATATATATATATATATATATATATATATTTGCTGTCTTTATTAGTTTGACTCCGATTTTAAAAAGTTTTTATAGAAAATCAGCAATATACATTTTCAAAAAATAAAATTATTAACGAGGTTTCTTTGAAAGCCTACACATCTACTAAGGAAAAAAAAAGAAGTTTGACATGTTACACCGATTTTTGCATAATGTATCTTGTTTACCGGACTGCCCTGTATGATGGACAAAACATTATTTTGCATATAAAAAAATTGACGTGTTTCGTCATTTTTTGACACCCACACAATTTTTCAATGTCAGAACATTAAACCAAACTATTCATAGTTTTCAATTTGACTGTTGCGTTCTCATGTTATATGTTTTTTTTTTATTTTTATACCCCTAAAAATATCGAAAATCTACGTCCATGACACCCAAAATGTACTCCCCGAGACACTAACCTAGGCTACTTTTGGTTCAAATTTTAAGCGAACCGGTTTGACCGTTCTCAAATTATCGTTGGTTGGCGCAAATTTTGTTTGCATATGCACAGACGCACACAATCGAACAGATATAAAATTTTGTTCTAAAAACATTTTTTTCGTATTCTAGAGACTCGAATTAAACCCAACTTATATTTTTTAGAAAAAAATTTTGCGACTTTAATACTTAATCTATATAGCGTACATAGTGTATTAATAATATAATATATTAGCTTTTGTATGGGTTAATAAAAATAACTCCTTTTTATTCGCTTAAGAGTGAAATTGTAAAAAATTCTGAAATTTATATTTGGATAACTATTTTTAAAAGCCATTGACGAAAGAATCGTCGTTAAATATTTTTTAGGTAAAGGGATATTGTAAAAATATATAGACATATTTGACATACATAAAAATATGTGTCTTAAAAAAAATAATATATGTCTTAAAATAAAAACCCGTAAGAAACTATATAACATAGCTTTTATTTTTTCAATAAGGTAAAGCATAATCGAAAAATGAGGGCGGTCTCAAATTGCAATGATTTCAATTTCACCCTGTATCTGAGAATCGAAGAGGGTCTATGAAAAAGTTTGTTTATGGCGTCTTTCATTTTACAAAAAAGTAAAACCGCAATTCTCGTTCATCACTAATAAGAGAACTACGCCGTAAAACCAACGAAAACCGGTAACCCTGATGTACATTATCTACTATTCTACCATAATATAATACTAATTACGTACTTGCTTTAGTATATTAATTTTTCGTTTCAAACTTTTTCCTCTACTTCCACTTAACTTTGCTCCTCATAACTCTTTCCTTTTATTAGGAATAATGAAATGTGACCCAATTTAGTTCCACACATAGTTATTTATTAACACATATATACTGTCTTTTCAAACATATCTATTGTTCCACCATGTTGAATGGGTACCAAACAGTTTCTACCTGTGCCACCCTTGATTTCTGAGCAAAATCTCAAATAAATTGAAGAACTTTTTACACTGATCTTTTTAAGACCGCAATTCTGTCCCATCTTCTTGAATTCGATTAGTTTATCCCTATATTACATTTAATTTTTCTGCAAAATTTGAAGCCAGTTAAATTTGAATATGTTTATTAAATATTTTATTTCGCCGCCATCTTGGATTTGTACCACAATTTTACCAGTTTATGTCATGTATTCATGTTTAAAGCACATTTAATGTTTGCATAAAGTTTGAATTCAATCTAATAAGTAATTTTATCAGGGTAATTTTTTAAATATTTTATTAGGCCGCCATTTTGTTTTTCTAACATGGATTTGGACCAAAATGTTAACAGTTCACACACTTGATTTTGTGAACAATTTGAGGTAAATAATATAATTAACTTTTTTTTAACATTTTACTAAGCGCCATTTTGTTCGGCCATATTGGAATTTTACCAGAATGTTATCAGGTCATCTCCATATTATCCTTAATGTTTGACTACCTGAAGTCAACCGAGTTAGTAGCTTTTAGCTATGAGGCGAACTGACAGATATACCGACCAATAGTCCGACGGAATAAAGCAAACATAATTTTTGGCATCTAGGACGCTAAAACATGAGGATATGTAAAACCTGGGAGGATGATATTTTCACGATTACAAACACACTTGGCCGCTATTTTCTTCCGCCATTGGAGGCTTTTTTTTACGAATTCTCTTTTACGTACCACAATTTTAACTATTCACTCTTGATCGAAATCAAAGCTGATAAATTTTAATAATAATAATAATAAAATAGTTTATTATAGATCCTCCCTTTATCTGTTTTACATCAATTATTTTCAACAACCAAAAAAAAGCACTTTATACAAATATGCAATCATCCTACGGACAAAAAAAAACATATAACATTATAAACCGTAAAAATAATTATGGTCTTTAAGTACTTAGAAAAGTTAACTGTTTTTACATATTTCCATAAAAAAAAATATAACTTATAAACCGTAAAAATAATTATGTACTTGTTTTTCATTTGTATTATGATTATAATAGTAACTCAAAAAATCGGCAAATGCCCATTACCCGGAACTTCTATCGTTATGATTTTTTTTTTTTGATTTGTTAGGAATAGTGAATTGTAACCCAATTTAGTTTAGGGCACAGTTACAGTATCTATCTGTTATATATATTCTTTTCAAACATTTTTATGGGGCACCATTTTTTTCCATCATATTGGATTCCTATCAACATTTTACCAGTTGCATTCTATATATGCCACGCTTGACTTGGACATAATTTAAAATAAATTCATTAAGTAGTTTTTACATTAACACATGACGCTATTTTGTTCCGTCACGTTGAATTCGTACTAGTTTAACCTATTTTCACATGTAATATTTTATTTTATTAGGCCGCCATTTTGTATTGCAATCTTGGATTCATATTAAAATGTTACTAGTTCATTCCTATGTAACACTTAATTTTTGTGTAAAATTTGAGGTAAATTATATAATTAGTTTTTTTAGTAATAATTCTTCTAACTTTCTAAATACAGGATCCAGTAAAAAAAATATAAGTGTTTTTTAAATTGTCGACTTTTTGCAACTTTATTGTGGCATCTTTAGGACACTTATATATAGATCCTATATCCTGCATGAATCCCATATTATCAGTCTTTATTTACTCAGTTGGTTCCCAGATATCTCCTAACCCCATAGAAGTTGATCCCTATACAACAATTAATTAAAGAACACAATTTCAAATCAATCATTTCAGTAGTTTTTCAGACTGAATTTTTAAATATTTTATTATGCCTCCCTTTTTCCGCCAGTTTAGATTCGCACCAAAATTTTACCAATTGATTCCAACATAACACTTGATGTTTGTGCAAATTTTAAAATAAAATTGATAAGCAGTTTTTTTATATTAATTTCTTATCATTTCACTAGGCCGCCATTTTGTTTCGACATACTGGATTTTTACCAAAATATTACCAGATCATCCCCATGTAACACATCATTTTTGATCAAAATTTGAAGTCAATCACCTTAGTTTTTAAGCGAACTCGCAGACAGACAGGCCGACAGACGGAATTGATAAAACACATTTTTTGGCATCTAGGGACGCTAAAATGTGGAGATATTTAAAACCTGAGAGGGTGATTTTTTTCACCATTAGAAACATTTTATTTGACCAACAT